>JARHVA010000993.1:1922500-2262500 GCA_037957365.1 Torreya grandis
TTTCTAGTACTAAAATTTAGTTTATATCAAAATAGCTACAATTTTTTAAGCCTTGTAAAAAATGGTAAATTACAGGTACAACTTCATATTATTGAAAAGACCCTTCAATTTCTTAATACTCTTGATAAAAAACAACTCCAAGCTTTTCTTGGAATACTCAATTATGTTAATAGATTTTATTTTGACACTGGTAATGATAGAACGGTTCTTTTAGAATTATTTAAAAAGAATAAGAAATATGTATGGACTGAAGAACATACAAAGGCTATCCAAACTAGTAAAGAAAAGGTATCAACACAACCTATCCTTCATGTTCCTCAATCATATCAGTTTGTTTTATATACAAATGTATCAAACACAATATGGGGAGGAATACTTTGCTGTATAGAAAATAGAAAAAAATATGTTTGTGAATATGCCAATGGAGTCTTCATAGATGATGTTAAAAAATAGATTTCATTTAACAAAAAAAATTATGCTATTAATAAATGTCTTAAATTTTTTTCCCTTAAACTTATGCATCTGTCTTATTTTGTTATTAGAACTGATTTTACTAGATTTTTAATTTTTAAAGCTAAGGATCATGGAAGAAAGGATGGACGAGGCAAATTTATTTTAACTAGTTTAATTAAACTACAAAACATATTGAAGGAAATA
The DNA here is from genome assembly GCA_037957365.1 of Torreya grandis. NCBI lineage: Eukaryota > Viridiplantae > Streptophyta > Pinopsida > Cupressales > Taxaceae > Torreya > Torreya grandis. The sequence goes on from JARHVA010000993.1 coordinate 1,923,158, forward strand.
ATTTTTTTGTAGCAGACTGTTAAGTCAAAATCTTGCAACCAAATTGATGCACCAACCAAATCTTGGTTTTAATTTGACAAGGATTTATAATAAATTTTTTACTAATTTAAGTCTATTGATTTGAGAAGAAATTCTCATAGAAGGCCTTCATTCTCAGTATTTGAAATTTTCTCATGTTGATTCTTCAGATTTAAAATGTCAAGTGCAACCCATATAGCAACTAATCGGTATCAACAAGAAGGAATAATCACTATTTACTTCTTGAATAGTGAATTACTCATGAGATAGTTCTCTGATCTCATTAGGAGACCAAACTGGACACGGCGAATAAAAAGTCAAACAACTCATCATGAGTATCTTTACAAGTGGATAACACATTTTGGTCCTCACCTAATTCATTAACAAGGACAACATAGCCAAGATATTGTCATCCATACCATCATATGTTAAAATATTGAGTGGGAATCTTACTTTTATATTATCCCACATCATGATGATAACGATGAAAGAAGGTACTAGAACACAAGACATGATTTCTAGATAAGATGCTTCAACTGTCCAATAAGTGAGGATGATATTTTGTCTGAATCAAAAGCATTATTGGACCCACAACCACTGTATTCATCATCACATAGATCATCTAAAGGATCCAACAATATATCACTTTAATAATTAATGTAAAGTAGAATATTGTGAGCTGTAAAGTAGATGAACAGTAAACATCACCAAGGCAAAGATTCCTGGCAGGACCCTACTCTCTACTATAAAAAAATGGATTTACTTTGTATTTAGCATTCAAATTTTACCTTAGGTGTCTCAGAGTATTATAGTCTTAAAGTCTTCAGTCTGGAATTAAGCTAAATGTATGATCTTCTCTGGTGTTTAGTGCGATACTGAGGATCATAGATCTTATTTGTAAAAACTCATTGTAAAAATATTGTTTGAAAAATTAATTCAAAAGAAGTCAAACTTGAGCATTGATATTTTTGGGGTCTATTTTCATCTTTATATGGACTTAAGATGTTTGGTCCCTTATAGTATGCCTCGGTCAATATAATTGTGTTGTATTCTATGACCAATACCAGTAATCCTAAAATACTAGAAGATCTTCCTTATGCTAGGAGACTTAATGGTACTGTCCAACTCCAAAAGGGTCATATAGATTCTGTAAAAATTTGAGACTCATAGAAGTTAGATTGGTTAAATTATGTATCCCCAAAAATGCATAAAAGGGATAAAGAGATCCAACAGATAGAAAGAAATCAAATCAGAATACTTCCAAGATAATTATCTTCAAGATATCCTCTTGTTTCTCCTAGAGTCAGCACTTAAGCCATTTTGAAAGATCTAGTAGAAACCATAGGATAGGGATTGTAGTTGTTGAATTAGAAGAAGAAAAAGTGAATGATGGTCCAGACCCGTGTCCTCCTTTTACCATGTCTACTCTTCCTCGAGAAGGAACCTATGAAATTTATAAGAAGAATACTTAACACTATACAAGGGTGGAATATGGCCACCTCACAAAGGTTATTATAAACAAACAAAAGGTGAAATAACTTATTTTTTTGCTGCTTATCAACCTATTATTTCTTCCGAAAAGAACTCCCTTTTGATTTCAAGCAAATAAATTTTCTTGTTAGATACAATGCTCATTACCAAGAAAACTTTGATGATCTCAGCCAAGATGTCAGTATTATTAGACAATCTCTAGATTAGGTCAATGTTCTAAGAAACCATGTCCATGAGATTAAGAAATCTATTGATTGTCTTTATTCAGTAAATAAAACTGTGTAGCATATTATAAAGGTCAATGATAATATAAATACTATTGCTTAATAATCATTAAATAATCTACACAATATTGGAGATCAATTGGCTAAAATGGACAATAAGCTACACAAATTAGAAAATAGTCTTGATCGACTAAAATATATTGAAAAGAAAAATGAAGTTATAAGAGAAATAATTTTGAAGCTTCCACTATTACCACTACTTGCCAATCTATTTTATCATTAGATATTGGTCCAAGTTTCATTCTAGATATATTTGAGAAAGAAGAAAAGTTTATATCAAAATCAAAGGATATGTTGTCATCAACCATGATGATTAGATTCCACATGCTTATTAATCCATGGTTTCTCAATATAAATGATTTATTAAATCCTTTTACTAAAATTACCACATGGTGTAATACCAGGTAGACCATAGATATTGCAACTAATCTAGATGCTCGTAGTAATGCAATATTTGCTATAAAATATTTTTGGGGCATATTTTGAAATGGTGGAATGACTCAAGACAAACTCTACAAGAGAAAATGATTCTATCATAGACACATCCTATGTAATCTTTGTTTCAAGATCTTATTAATGAATTTGTTCCTTAAAGGAATAAATAAATTGAAAGTCACAAATGGTTTTGCCAAAATGTAACTTTGTGATTTGTGTCAGTTTGAAGAATATGCTGTTCAATATAAAAAAATTGCATATGAGGCAAAAACTCAAAATGTTGAGCTTACAAAAATACAATTTCTAAATTCTCTCCTTTACAATCTAACATAGGCTGTCACTATTTATATTAATCTTAAATGCCTCAAATTGTCTGCAATAACACTCACTGATGTCATTAAATTTTCTTGCCAACAAATCATGCAGCTCATTACTCAAGCTTGTGTTACCAAAAAATTCAACAAGAACCAAGCCTCTAATGCTATCAAAAATTACTTGAGACACACTAGAATAAAATGGGGAGGGGGCAAGGGATATTTATAGACACCAAACTTAGTATTAGACACTTGACAATATCATTCTTGACCTATATTTACCATTCATGACTTGTGCATACATTTGACTTTTGCACACTATTGTCTCCTATTCACTTACCTTCTATGGCTCCAACGTTCTTGATTTGTGACTAGTCATCTATAAGATTTCCATAATCTATGCTTATTATGGTTATTGTCTCATTTAGACTGTCTATTGATAATCAAATCATTGTTCTTATTTTATAGATGTTGGAAAAAGAGGCAAAATATTTGCAACACTTTAAACCAATTGTGAAAATGATAAAGAAAACACTTAAAAGGTGCAATTATTACATATTTCTAGAGATAGGAGAATAAGGTAGTTTACATGCAAAATAACTAGTTAAACAAGCAAGATAGGGGAGGTAGAGCATGTTATAAAATACAAATAAATATAATAATATATTGAGTCAAAACTAAATTACTTAAATTGATTACAACAACCATTGATGGACAACTACTACTGTATTCAAACTTACAAAAAAAACTATAGTATTTAACTTGTTACTCTGCTGTTCTAACTCAATTAGTTTGCTACTCTGTAAACTCTGTCCTTATCCTTATATTTTGCTAAATATTATATTATCTGACTGCTATCACACAAAAACCATTCTTCTTGTTGTTTTATACCTTCTATTATGTTGCCCATGTTTCTTTCTAGACTAATGTTCTGTCTTCTCTTCTCTATTTTTTTGCAGACTGCTACTTCTTTCTTTTTCTACCTATTGCATTCTACCTTCTTGTCTCTTTTTATTTGTCTATATATTGATAGGAGACTTTCCCACCTACCACAACATTTCTTTCTATTACAAATGGTTCACTAGACATTTAAAATTGAAACAGTCATGTAATAAATATTGTTTGGTGAGTTTAAATGCCTATTGTAGCTTTTTGGAGCTAGAACAAAAAAATTATAGGGTAGGTGGTGGGGCAAGATTATAATATTTTAACACTCCCACTTAATATTTACCTTCTTTACATGCTCTTTATAATTATTATCAACCAAAAAATAATTTTGCATGTTTCATTTTAGTTGTTTACTTCCCCCTGACATTTTTTTGTTAACTTTCGAAACTATTCTAATCATCTTCGGATCCAGACTATGCACTTTCAAAGCTAGACTAGTGATCTATGGAACCAGGCTAAGAATATATGGAGCTATTAAATGAGCCTTTATATCTAGTTTTATATATATATGATTCCTAATATCTCTCTTAAATGCACAAAACTATTTTTTGACAAGGATTTAGTGAATATGTTAGTGAGTTGTTGCTTTGAATTACAAAATTTAAGCTCTATCACACATTTTTCAACTTTAATAAATTGATACCCAATTGTAGTGTGGTATCTCCTTCCATGGAAAACAATATTCTTTGATAGGGCAATGGAGGATATATTGTCACAAAATATAGTTGAATCTCCTTGATTCTCTTCATGTAAATTTGATAGGATTCTTTTGATCCATATGAATTGACATTCTACTAAATTTGATAATATATACTCTGCTTCAAATGTGGAAAGTGAAACTATGGGTTATTTCTTTGAAGCCTAAGAAATGGATCCTGACCTATGATGAAACACATATCTCAATGTGCTCTTTCCATCACCAAGATTACTGGCCTAATCATTATCTATGCATCTCACTAGCTGGAATTTATTTATTACTATGTATAGAAGTCCATGGCTTCTTGTGTGATTCACATACCTCAATATAATTTACCTACTTGCCAATATGTCTCTTTTGGTGTCTCCATAAACGTAGATATGAGGTTGACTACATACATGATATCTGGTGTAGTTTCAGTCAAATACATTAGACTTACCACCAAAATCTTGTACCACATGAGATCCACGTTGTTGTTACAATCTTCCTTGTGCCATTTCAAACTTGTTTTTATCTAAGGTTAATATTGGTTTGTTGTCCAACATCCTAAACCTATTCAAAATATCTTTTGCATACTTGGATGGAGATATAAATATCCCACTATCTATTTGTTTAACTTCTATGCCAAGAAAATACTTCAATAAACCTAAATCAATCATTACAAACTCCTTCATGGTTGATTTGAATTCTTCTATGGACCAATTTGCATTTCTGGCAAATATTAATAATCCACATATAAAAAAATAATTAAAATACCTTCGTTATTCGTTTTGACATAAAGAGTGGGATCACTACCAATTTTTCTAAAGCCATTGCTCAATAAATATGAATATATTTGGCTGTACCAGGTCATCGGTACTTGATTGAGTCCATACAGTATTTTGTTTAGTCTATATACTTTATTTTCATGTCTGAGAATCTCATAACCAAGTGGCTATCCCACATAAACCTTTTCTTCTAACACACCATTCAATAAGGTGGAATTGACATCCATTTAATACATATTACATTTATGTTGAGTAGATATGTCTATGATTATTATCACCATTTCCAACCTTGATACAAGAGAAAATGTCTCATCATAATCACATCTAAGTTATTGCTTTTAACCGTTGACAACTAGCCTTGCCTTGTGTTTTTCAATCTTGCCTTCTAATATAGTTTTAGTTTTGTAAACCCACTTCACACCAATGACCTCTTTTCATGTTGGAAGTTATACAATCTTCCATGTCTAGTTTTTTTCAATGGCATGCATTTATTCATCCATTTCATCATGCCACTTGCTGTCCTTGATTACTTCTTTAGAATAGATAGGATCAACTACTAAAAATAGATAAAAATTCATAGTTTTATTGTCATTTTATTCATATCTTGATTGTTGATATATATATATATATATATATATATATATATATATATATATATATATATATATATATATATATATATATATATATATATCAAACTCTTTGTTCTTCTTAAGTGTTGATTTGAGTTGGAGGATGATGAAGTTGACTCATGAGCTGCTCCATGACCTCCTTGTTTGTTGTTACCACTAGATGAATCAACCCTATGTGAAATAGGACTCCAACTTGGTGTATGGGTGGTTGTACCACTTGTTGGTTCAGTTTTAAGAAAGGGTCCACTATCCTTTATTTTCACTTGTTTTTTTTTCTTGTCTATCTTCCCACACTGCATCCTCAAGGAAATGAACATCCTAGTTGATTATTAGTTCCTTGGTGACTAGATTGTACAACCTATAAGCCTTTGATTTCTCATTATAGCCAGTGAAATACTTTTCTCTCCTTTGTCATCCCAATTCTATCTTCTTTACTTGGGCACATGTGCATATGCCACACATATAAACACTCTAAGGTGTTCAACACTTAGTTTTCGGTTGCTCTATACTTCTTAAGGGATCATATCCTTAACACTCTCAGTGGGGCATATATTGATCAAATATATTTCTGTTGTTAAACCTCAACATAAAAATCATTGGACAAACCTTTAACTTTTAACATGCTCCTTGCCATATCTTGGATGGTTTGGTTCTTCCTCTTGGCTACACCATTTTTATATGGTGTATACCTCACTGTAAATTGATTCTTGATTCTATTATCCTTGTAAAAATACATAAACTATTTTGATATGTATTATCCCTCACTATCAATTCTCAAAATATTTATGTAATGATGACTTTGCTTCTCAACCATGACCTTCAATTGATTGAAGGTTTCAAATGCCTCTGATTTGTTATTCAAAAAATACGCCCATGTCTTTTTACTAATGTCATCTATGAATGTCATGAAATACCCATTATTAGATAAGAAGAGAGTCTTCATAGGATGACATAGGTCTAAATGTATCAACTCAAGTGGAGTTGTTGTTCTCCAAGACTTACCCAAGGGAAATAGACTCCTATGTTGCTTCCCCAATATGAAACCTTCACACACTTAGTTTGGTTGTTCTATAAGGAGAAACCCTCTCACCATTTGATTCTTGTGAATAAGGTTTATCCCAATAAAAATCAAATGATTATACCTTAGATGCCAAATGGTAGATTCATCCACTACAACTGTTTTGAACACTACTTCAAGCTCATTTTGCATCTTCAAGGGAAATGTTCTATTGGTTTTCATCTTAACTGCTACAATATGCATATTATAACCACTTCTATCATAAATAATGCACTCTCCATTTTCAAATCTCACCCTATATTATTTTTGGACAAGCTGCTCAATGTTAATTAGGTTATGCTTTAACCCTAACACATGATATACATCTTGAATTTGTCTCTTGTCACTTTGCTTGGTGCAGATAGAAATGCTACCTTTTTCCATAATAGGGACCTTATCATTATTTCTCATCTTCACTTCTGATTTTATTGACTCATCTATGTTATTGAACATCTCTTTGTTCTCACTCATATGATTTCTACAACCACTATCAAGATATCATATTTATTTACTACTTTGCTTCGTTATATTACATGTTATAAACAAATTTATCCTCTTCTCACTTCTATTATGTTCAACGTCGTGTCTAAGAGAATTTTGAGTTTTTTTTATTAAAATCATACTCTTTCTTTCTACACTCACTCGCATAGTGTCTATACTTTCAATAATAACATTGTACATTAGACTTATCATATATTTGTGTAGAACCATCTTTTAAATTGATACTGCTCCTTCCTCTTCCTCTTCCATGTGATTCTATTTGATTGTGTCTTCCACCTTCTTGGCTACTGCAAGTTCTTTTAACTCTATTATTTTCTCGTCTCCCCTTGCCTCTTGCATTCACATTTGTCTTGAAGGCTTGTTCATGGGAAGAGATGGATGACCTATTTAAATTTTGTTCATGGGTTTTCAAGGAACCCATAAACTCATCAACTTTCATTTGTCTCAATTATTTAGATTCTTCTATTTCAACCACTATAGGGTCAAATATAATTGAAAGGATCCTCAACACGTTCTCTATGATTCTATGATCTTAAAGAACATATCCATTTATCTTTATTTATTTGACAATAGTCATTATATTTGTAAAGAAGTCATTGATTGACTCATTTTCTCCCATCTGCAAGGTCTCAAAGTCCTTTTTTAACAACTATAAATTGACAAGATTCACCTTGTCACTACCTTGGTAGACGTTTTGTAAACTATTCTAAGCTTGTTTGGAATGGGTAGTTGCTTCTATCCTTGGAAAGATCAAATTAGTCAATGCCATCTGAATGTATCTTAGAGCCTTGGCTTATTTCTTTATATTATTTTTAACAAATTTATTTGTGCTTGAGTGAGGGCATTGAAAGCTTCTAGGTTTGCATCTTCTGTATAAACACCTTCTATAAGTTACCGAACTTATTGAGAGTAAAAAATAGTCTTTATCTTAATGCACCATATATCATGGTTCTTTCCTTCAAATGTTGGAGGCTGCTACCATGAAATACTGCAACTTGCTACCGTCATCAACAATCCTTAAGGACCTTGGCTATGATATCGGTTGTTGTAAAAATAATCTAAATATGGGAAACACTTAAAACTAGCTATGAGAATGATAAACAAAACATTCTAAAGGTGTGAAAAATGCATATTTTTGGAGCTAGGAGAATAAGGTAGTTTACATGCAAAATAACTAGTTAAACAAGAAAGATCGGGGAGATAAAGCATGCTTAAAAAGCACAAACAAATATACTAATATATTTATTCAATTTTTTTTACATAAACTAATTACAACCACCATTTATGAACAATTACTGCTATATTTAAACCTACAAAAAAAACCCATAGTATTTAACTTATTACTCTACTATTCTAACTCACCCAGTCTACCACTCTATAACCTCTTTTATTCTCCTTGTATTATGCTGAATATTCAATTATCTGACTAGTGTCACACACAACCATTCTTCTTGTTGTTTTGAACCTTCTATTATGCTGCCCATATTTTTTTTAAATTGTTGTTTTGTGTGCTTATCTTATCTATTTTTTATAGACTACTAATGCGTTATTTTTATACCCCTTGCACTCTACCTTCTTGTATCTTTATATTTGTCTATATGCTACTAAAAAACTTCCCCACATACCAAAACAATTCCATCCATTCTAAACGGTTCACTAGACATTCAAAATTTAGACAACTGTGCAATAAATATTGTTTGGGGAGATCAAATCCCTGCTATAGTTTTACAAAACTAGGATAAAAGACTGATAGGGTAGGTAGAGGGTCAAGATTAAAATATTTTAATAATAGACACCTTTGGCCATAATCAAATGCCTCCATATTTTCATAGTTTTCCATCTTTGACAAACTTATCAACGTATCAAACAATGATCATATTATAAATTCAAATAGTTTTTATGCATCGTTAGTACATTTTTCATGTTGGTGGTGTGAAAAGTTACCAAAAGGGTTAGTCATTAATAAAAAAGAGGTCTAAATCCTATTATCTATGTAACAATTATCAATAAGACACTTACCTACACACATGTACATTGAGGGTGGCTACTTAAACATTCCAAATAATAAATCAGTCAGAACGAACAACCTCTATCCCAATTTGAAGCATCTAAGCCAAGTCAAGTTCACCATTATCAATTGTCTAAAGTTATATTACATGTTGCATCCATACTAGTGGATCACAATTACACATATACACTTAAATGGAATAACTACATGTAATTTGATTTCCCTCCTTAGAGTATTGGATGCATATGCATCATTTAATTATTCATTAGGGAGTGGTTGGAGTTAGCTCAACCCATCAATCTTTCCCAATTTTGCATGTTAACCTAGTGTGGAAAGTAGAGCTAGGGGTTTAAAGTGAAAGAGACAAAATTTAGGGTTTTGCACACACAATGAACACTTGATATCACACAAAATAATGGTTTACAAGCATACATAGTGGCTTGTGCCAAAATAAAAAGGCATACTTTACATGGACAAATATAGCAAAGATAGATGTCTATGTCTGACACAAGTGACTAGATTTTGAGGGACTCATCCAGGTAGATCTAGATTCTTAGTTTCTTGATCAGAGTGAATCTTGATCCATTTCCATATTTTTCTGCCACCTACACATAGTGTCAGTCTTACATAGATAAAAAAAAATCTAAGTATCTATAATTATTTATATCATTTACATAAATAGTAAAATTGGACATACAAATATACTTTGTTGTAACATTCAAATATGTTTTGATTTAAACATGTTAGATAATTTTAATATTTAAAGTTTTTTGTTAGATCATGTTAAATAAAAAATAAGGTAAAACATTATAAAATAAAATTAAAGTGAAGTATTGAGAATGAGGAGGTCATTTCAAGTAAAGATGACTCAGTGACTCATTCAAAGGTGATTAAAATTTAGGTACATGTTATATCAACACCTACTACTTTTACTTCAACTACTGATATAACTAGTGTTTTGTTGGAAATGGATTCCCCAACACATCATCCTCCAACACATTATCTTAGAGATGCCCCTAAAATTAATGAATTATATGAAAAAATATTTGATATCAAATTAAAGAGATGAAAGACTGATAAGAAACTCAATGAGGAGGCCTACTATTGATTCATCTACTTGTCTAGTGATTGATTTGGAAAGAGAGATTGGATTTCCTAGCTAGCTTTAAACATAATGCCCAAAATCTTTCATCATTCTGAGTTGGTAATTTCTTGTGCTGAAAATTATGTATCTGATCAAGGTAGGGTGATAAATTCACTAGTGGAGACTATTATAGAAATTAATGAAAAAAGTAAAAGGGAAGTGCTGTGATGTAGGCGCATCACCTATTACATTGTACATATGAGTCAAATGTCATGTTTTTGGAGTCTTCGATAGGTTATTTAGATCATGATAGGCCTATAGGAATCAATATAAGGTGTTATAACTTTCTCAAATTTGAATTAGAGTTGTATTGGACTTTCCTGCCAAATCTTTCATTTGAATTTTTGAACTTTCATAGAGACTTCAATCTTGTTTCAAGAAGTCCAACATTGAATTTGGTGTGGTTAGACTTTAGTGATAAGTTTAGGATGTTACAACACATACCTAAACTTCTATTTGAAAATTATGTTAGTATTTGAGTAGTTGAGGTCTCTCTCAACGTACAAAAGAAGTTAGAATTCAGTTAGGATGGTTATTTGGTTATAAAAGTATTGTCCATGTCTTGTTTTGTATTCAGAGTCAGAGTCAAGAATGTGGAAAGGTGGGTAGGTTCAAAGGTGAAAATTTAAATAATCCCAAGAATATTAATATACATTACCCTTTTTTCAAGAGATTCTATGGGCATATTTAATCCCTGTGTATGCAATACAGTGATTGATCAAAAAACAAAGTTTGTACAAGAACCGACATAAAGATATATTTGGTCATTATTGATACCAAGGTAAGATTTATTTCATTGTGCTGTTGAGTTTCTTTCTATACCAAGAATTTGTTTTCATATATGGGAAAGTGAGATGTAAGACAAACTATGTAACCAGTTGTGAGTTTGTACCCTGTAATGAAAAAGACTATGTATTTCCTTTGTAAGAAGGACTGTGAATAAACTGAGCAGAGATTTAATAACATCTATGGGCAAAAATCTATTCATTGTTCTTAAGGTGATTGAAAAGGTTCAAAGTATTTTAATTTGTGTTAAGTTCTTTGACAAGGTAGTAGACTGTAGACTACTGTGTTTCCTGACAAAGATGGTTGAGTTTGTATAAGCACCAAGAAATAGTTTGTAAAGGCTAGATGAGTGAATATATACTTTGGATAACACTCTTATCAAGGATTTCAATAATTTTTTTGTGGATATATGTTTTTTGGAATATATGTTTCACATAATTGTTACTCTCGGCCCTTGTATGCAGAATGTAACTTTCAACAACAGTCCTACAGTCGGGCTTAGAATGTCTAGAAGTGGTGAATAGAGATGCTTGGGAGGTAACTACATGTTCCAAGAGATGAATAAATTTTCCTTGAATCATTTTCAATGAGAAAATTTGTTTGAAACTCCTTATCTCATTTGAAAATGATTTCATCCCTTCTTGGGTCCAAACAGTTCTATGTCTGTATGCATAGTGGTTCAAAAATGTGAATGTAACAACTATAAAAGTTATACAAAGGGATGATAATTAAATTTATATGGGGGTTTTTAAAAACATAAAAAACAATCACAATCTAGTGAATTGTCATAGGAATTTTGAAAATTGAATTTATGATCTCTCAGGTCATATAGTCCACAATATAACCCTGTCTAGGGTTTCCAAACCAAAATTGATATTATGAATGATATAATTGATTAAATATCTTGAAAAATGGTCATAAGTTAGGGCTTACACTCTAATAAATTATTTTGGAGTCTATATGTTGTGATGGTACGTATCCGTATGCATATGAGTGACTGTGTGTGTAAAGGAGGAAAAGAGACCTAGGAAGCCTAATCTGAGAACTACATGTGCCCTGAAAAGTGGGTTACGTATAAAATTAGATCAACAAATTTTGTAGACACAAATAAAATCATAAATGGTATTTGAGACAAGTTTTATATTTTCTGTATGAAAAGGTACATGTTCGTACAACAAGAAAAGCCTTTGAAAAAGGCTACTAGAGTATGTCTATGACAGGGGTCAAGTAGGGAGAAAGTTATAAAGATTATTGAAGAAGCTTGTCAATTTAATGTATGAAATAAAATGAAAATTTTAAGATAATATAAAGGACATAAACATCAAAATCTAAGAGGAAACTAGAATCAAGAAGGGAACTAAGTGATCAAAGTATCCTAGACCAAGAATGAGCCTAGAGGGTCAAGTAAGTGTGAGGATTGAAAAAGGAACACAAAGAAAGATTGTTTGAAATGATGTTATGATTCCCAATAGAGACAAAGAGTTTTTTAATCTAAAAGAACAATAACTAATAAATCAAGTCTAGACAAAGCCAGAGCCAGGAGATATTGGTAGAGGTGAGAGTATTGTTTGAATGCTGTCTTGTTTTCATGCCAATAAGACAAATGTATGAAGCCCTCTGCATCATGCTACACCTACAAAAGTCCAAAACTTATATCAACAACATTGAATATTAGGATACCTTTTGGGCCAATACTCATGCTAAGCTCTCTTTCCTTAATTTTGTTCTAATTGACCCTTTGAAGCAAGATCCATAATTACCCATAGAGTTTGAGAGATTTGGTTTAAATGCACATGAGTTCCTAAGCATGATTTCAACCATTTTTGGATATGAAAAATATTGAGATTTAGATGATCTTATGCTAATGATACTATTTGGGGTCAAGAAAACTCACACACATGATTCAATGAATTTTGATTGTGCTGATCTTATAGTCAATCATATTCATTACCGGCTATAGGATTACAACACCATTAGAAGATTCAAATACCCCTATTTGATAGCATACATGATCCTCCATTAGAATATCATGAGATTATCCAATGTTCCATTGGTTTTAAATGAGTTTCATGGAAATATACACCCAATAACAACATGGACCAACCTTCTCAAGCTTTCAAAAAATAACTTCTATTACAACTCTATTAACCTTTTTTTGGTTTCTATGTTTCCTTCTAGAGATGGTAAAGCCTTAGTAAGGTTTTCCCAATCTTGCAAGGATATTTTGAAAGATATAATCAAATAATACTAGTATTTATTTCATAATATGACTATTTTCAAGTTATGGGGTTTCAAATATCATGTTTTCTAGTTTCCTATATATAACAAAATGAAATTTCTCCATAGAGTTCTCAATGCAAATGAACCTCAGTGATAAAAATCATGGGGATAGAAAATGAAATACTTGTTCTATGTACCACCTTATAATTATTTTGATATCACACTAGTAAAGAGAAAATGGTCCCATACATTAGAAGGCAAGTTGAGAAAGCTCAATTTGAGTTCAGATGAAGACATGCGGGTTTATGACCCTGAAGGGGGATTTGCTCAGTGGCTAGTAAAAATTAAAAATATTGTATAATTCCAAAATGAGTTGAGGCTAGATTATGAAGTTAATAATAATCCCACTGAATAAATTAAAGAAAATAGATGGAGGCCAGAACTTATAGACTATTGTATCACATGACATTGATATACCTAAATATTGTGAGATATTCTATAAAAACTAAAGAGATTATGACCCATCTTTTATCATTCCAATTTTTTTTACAAAATGATTGAAAGGAAAGCTAGCCTAGAAAGAATAAAAATACAAGCCTAGTGGAGATTCATATTAGAGATTGATAACACCACCACTCTATATGATGATTTAAAGGAGGATGATAAATGGGAAGAGATCTAAGATAACAAATAGATGGGTTTTTTAGAGAGCTTAGAAGCATCTTAGTAACATATTGATTTGAGATATAAGCCATATGAACTTCTAGGGAATGGACCATGAAAAATATTAATGGATAAGCTATGTTATAAATGAGGAGGCTTAGGGGAAACATAACAAGGAATACCAATGGCATTAGAAGTACAACCGACAGTAAAAAAATATAGAGCAATAAGATTTGGTATAATACACCTATTTTCATATCTCGCTCCTCTCAACCCATAAATGTTTCACATCTAGCTTCTCAGACTCTTGAGTAGGGACCAAAAGAGAAAACTCATGTAAAGGCTCAAGAGAGGAAACACTAGTAGAAAATGCCCTAAGTAGAGGCCAACACTCAAATATTTACTCAACATATAACTTCAAGTGAAAAGGAGTAGACTTTGGAAAGAATGGATTCTATTGTGAGTAATTAAATAAGGACAAGCGAGGGCAAGCAATCCAAAATAATAAAAAGGGTTATATTTAGTGAGGAAAATCAGGGGCAAGCCATAAAAGAAGATACAATTTCTGCCAAAGAATCTGTTGCTCTTATTGGGATAACCATGACCATTTATACTCATGTTGCCACCCCTCTAATATTAAGCACAACTATTTTTGTTTCACTTGTCTCTACACCACTAAGAACTGCTATTCTTACTCATGTAAGTATCTCAGCTTCCTTTTTTACCACTAAAATGGTTCCATCTTCATCAACTGCTTGTTCATCCACTTCAAATAAAATTACAATTTTCATCCTCACATCCATTGCCACCATGTCCTCTATATCTTCTACCACGTCACCTCTGATTTCTTCTTCCACTTCACAATAATTGACAATAGGAGCTAAACCAACCATAATGTTTTTTTTACAACCTCATCCTCCATGCCCTTAGTTACGCTTGTTTATTCGTTGTCTCCATATTAGGTATCCACTTTTGTATTCCCTTATATCTAACACATGCCATTCAATGAGTGGCATCATCAATACAAAGTATACATAAAATCCCTCACCTTCATATCAATTTTTGTAAACTAAGGCAAGAGCTGAAAATTCAAGCTTAATAATACTATGACAAAAAGGAGCTTAAGAGCTATACCCAAGACACAACTATAAGGCTAAGGACAAGATATATCCCACAGGAATAAAGAATTTACTATCACCAAATGGTATCTTCCAAAATAAACCTTGAAAAAGACAAGCTTCTTTCTTACTACCAAACATTTACAGTGGTAGTGGATTACTCACATGCTCGCACAATAGACAACGATGATAATTTATAGATCCACTCACATATGATAATTTTAAACAACCAAAGTACTAATGAAAAATAAAAAAATAGGGTGTATACTATTAAAGATATTAATGATAACTTGAAGAAGGCTAATACTAAGATCAATAACTTAGAAGGTGATATCAAAGCATTAAACAATCAATTGGCCAAAATTTGGATGCATATTAGCTATCAAATAAGTTGGATAAAAATGTTGAGCTATCAAAAGAAAATAATGAGATGCAAAAATAAATTGATTATCTAAAGTAAGAGCTCAATGAAAAACAATAAAGGAAAGATGTCTTAAAGCTGATCAAAGAGATATCTAAGGCCTATTGGGATAACATTACTTAGGATAGTTCAAGGCTTTCCCATGCCGTAGAATTTATTGATGTTGTTGCTCAAATCCAAGAGGAAACAAATATGTGGAAATAATACTCAAATCTATTATAGCCCATGGCTTGTAGAGGTGAAAACATTCAAGGTCACCCTAAACACAATACCAAAAGGTCTGATGTTGAAAATATGTATCAAAGATAGTGTAGATGCAACAAAGAAAGTAATTGACATGAAGGAAATAAAAAATTGTTGCAAATCTTAGTTTGGCATTCTAAGTAGAACTATTTTTTGAAATGAGAGGACATATTGATGAACTCATATAATAAGGGCTACCCTCTCCATTTGAAAATAACAATAGAATGCTTCTAATTGATCAATTTTACAAATTGATAGAATTCAAGAAGAATGATGACTCAGCTTTCACTAGTTGCCCTATAGAGCCTACATATCAAGATGTTACTCACATTGTTATTCCGCTGACCAAGATAAAAAAATATATAAATTAAGTAGTCAAAAAATTGTGGGTTCATTTAATTATGAAGACATATTTGAAGTGATAAATTGGACCATGGATGCTTAAGGCAATAAAAGGGCCAATCGAGGATGAATGGAAAGAGTTACAGACAACAATTAGGGCTCTATAGCCTAATGGATATTGGGTTCAGCTCGCTTCTCATTGAAGCAACCCCTAAAAGTCATCATGAAATGTGGATTTAAAAAGCCATATTGTGGAATTTCACTATGAGGCTTAAATGTCAAATCAACTTTCATAAAATATAAAAGGCAAAATAAGAATGAATTATTGATCTCACTTATAAAATGTACAAAGTATTTTCAGCAATTCCATAAGCAGTAGTTTCTAACAACACTCTTCTTCTTCCTTGTTCAAATTTTTTAAAGAGAGTTGATAAAGTGAGAATGCTTCCTTCCTTTTTATTTCTATTTTCTAAGGATTTTTATATTCTTGCCTTGCCTCGTGACAAAACAAAATCTTCTCTTTTGTGTCAAAATAATTCAAGTATGAGTCAGGGTCTTGCTCAATGCTTTAACAGATTTTTTAAAAGCTTTGAAAATAAATAAGTATAAGAATAATTAGCAGGGTCTCATTCCATTCAATTGTCTTGGATCTAACAATGTGAGCTATTTTGATTTCCAAAAACTATCTCAATCTATTTGATCATCAAGGATCTGATGATGTGAGTTATTTTTGAGAAGGGTGATGACATTAGTAGGGATAAGCTCCTCACGCCATCATACCAAATCCTTTGACACTAATATCAAGTCATTTTATATTAAAAGTTAAATATCATCTTCAAATATTCACATTTGAAGACCCAAAAACAATATTGGAGATGTTAAAGGTTTCGAATGGGGATCTCAAGCCATTTGATTTAAACAAGATCAATGGTATGAGTTGTTTTGATTTGTGAGTGGAGATCTCAAGCTAATCAATTATAAAGGATCTGATGACACAAGATATTTTTTGATAAGGTTGATGACATAAGTAGTAAAAAATGTCTTACATTGTTAGATCAAGGCTCCCAACATTGATGTCATACTGTTCAATTATCAGAACCAATAATTTACATAATAACAAGTGAGAGCCAAGAGATGCTGAGGAATTAAGTATACGCGATACGGGATGATTACAAATAAATTTAAGCAAGATTTTATATATAGATATAACCATCATAAAGGTTTTACCTATATTTTTCTTCCTTGAAAAAATAGTATTTGAGAGGAACTACATGAGGACTAGAAAGCCACAGTTTTTAGAGGAGTAGTTTGGTCTCAGATATGGGACTCATTAGAGTAGCATGGGAAACATTATTTAGATCAATCAAGTACATAAGAGAATCTCATCACAGATAGAGGATGCCATGATGATCATTTAATGGAATATGTGTGTGTTAATCTGCAATTTAAAAGCTTCCATATCTACAAAACATGATTGAAATTTTGTAGGAAGTGTGCAAGTTGAAATTTTTTCTCTACTTTCATACTAGGTAGTTGAGAAGATTTAATTTCCCACTCTTTCTTCTCTTCTATAAATTATAATGAAGTAGTTTGTAAAAAGGGTTGATTCCTTTGATAATCAAAATGTCTCTCTTATTTTAATACGATATCCAATACTTGGCTATCTTTCATGTAAGAATTACTCTGATCCCTTTTAATGAAATGAAAAACTATTTGTGTGATCACTCTTGCAATTGATTGAAGCTATTGTGGTTCTAACTTGTCTGCCCCTTATATCTATATTGTTTTTATAACATCATTTGATATTCAGGTTGGATCTCACCCCTTGTATTCATTAAGTTAATATGTGTTCAATTACTTTTCTTCCATTGTTAAATTGTTTCATGTTTACATAGATAAGGAATTAATCCAATTTGTTTTGGCCAATCACCTCTTTACTTTATTTTTATTCTCTCCCTTTTCCTAGCAAGTTTCCCTTTATGCATTAGAAAAGATATAGAACGAGTTATCTGTGGAGGTTACTCTACAACATTAGTCCCACGCTAATAGAGTTTTTTATGTTGTGACTGATATGAGAGTAGTTCTATAGTGGATAAATCTGACTATTAATAGTATGTACTGAAAATTTAAGATAAGGAAATTGATATTGATATATCTTGGCATACTTTAGATATGTGTATTTAAGATATTTGTACTAGTCATAGACCCATAAAAACTTATTGTCATTTGGTTTCTTTCTACCAAAATAATTTGCATGATATTTGTATTTATGCTATTCTATCATGCACCATTTTATACTAGAAATGGTTTTTATGAATTCAAAATTGTTAATTAGAAAACTTGGACTCATTAGCTTTTTATTTTGATTTGTAATTTCCTTTGTAATTTAAGTGGGGTTTTGTTAGGCTTTAAAAAATGTCAACAAATTTTCTGTAGAAATCACATAGCCTCAATAAATTCTCTCCAATGTGTAATATTTAATGATATTTTCTCTTTTCATGCAATATAAAAATTCTCTTAATTATGTCGTATTCAATGATATTTTATCTTTTCAAGCATTATCAAATTTAAATATCGTCAACAATACAAGTGGTTTGTGTAATGGATTCTAAACCACACTATTTAAGAATATCTTATCTTTTCAAGCATCATCAAATATAAATATTGTCAACAATACAGGTGGTTTGTGTAATGGATTCTAAACCAAACTATTTACGCCATTTTTACATTAAATTTAAAGTGAAACTTTGTAAGTTGATTGTTTAATTGAGGACTATTGTGTTAATTTTTGAAGTGTTGGTGGTATGCTCAAATGATAGTGTGGCATTGATAAATATTCCTTGAAAATTTTTAGTGTATGAGAGATGACATCTTTACCATATATCCATACAAAATTCTCTTTGTGATTTAGTTTTTTGCTTGAAAATTATTTGAATTTTTATTTTCATGAAATTTGTACTTACCACATTCTCTCTTGCATCTCATTTCAATAGAAATGGTTGTGAATAAGTCAGAGTGTTAAGTGCAAAGCTTGAACTTTCCTCAATGTTTTTCTTCCTTTGTAAGATTGGTGAGGGGTAGTATGAGGCTTTAAAAAGCCTCTACAATTTTTCTTTATAAATTGTGTAGTCCTATTGAATACTTTGAGCTGTGTCGTAGTCTTTAGGAGTAGGTTATTAAATAAATTGAATATCATGTTGATCAAATTTGATTCTGTTCTTAATATGTGTCATCAAGTATGGAATCATTCTCTTGTAAAATTATATTTATCCAAGGGATATAAAATCAATATTAATGTGGCTTAATTAAAATAATTGGTTTTTAAATAAATTACTATAACAAAAAAATGAAATAAGCTTCTTTTAATAACTTTTATAATTCAATTTATTGTAAATTATTAGGTGGTTAAAGCATTTGTTTTCTCAAAAGGCATTACCCATAATTTAATATGGGCATTTTAAGTAGTATATCTAGATTCAACAAATATTTTAGTGTGAAAACTATAATGTGTATGACGAGTTTCAAACATTATATTGAATTGAATATTTAACCCTTACTTTTTGAGATTAACATGAATGGAAATAAATTTTTAATAAATTAATGAGTTGTCAATACATGGAATGTGATATATATTTTAAAGGGTTTCTCCTTCAATTATTGCAATCAATGTGCATATATAATGGAATATCCTTATTAACACCTACATTTTCATAATGGAACTTGATGTATAGAAATTTCATATCCAAATTTTTTTGGATAATGTTTTCAATTTTATCCTTGAATAACATGTGATAATTATAATAGGGATATTGATTGGTTTGGACCTTAATTGTAATATAAAGAAGCATTATTTTTCCTCATGTATATCAAATTATGAGCACATGTCTAAGAAACATATATATACTCATTAATTGCATCTATATACCCATTAACTGTTACACTTATTATTTTTTAGGTTTTTAGGTGTTAAGGATTGTGATTCAAATTATATTTTTAACCAATGTATATTAATAACATAGAAATTATCATAATAATGAATGTAAAATAAAATACACGCACCATAAAATATAAAAAAACATTTACTAACCTAAGGAAAATTCCTAAAATAGGGAAAAAAAAACACATCTCATTTGGGGAGGTGACAACTCATATTTAGACCCTATGTTATATATGATCACAATGTACCTCACTTGGTATTTATATGGATTTTAAGAGCTCCTTTAGACTCCGCTTGACCTCATTATACTTGTGTCCATGATTTTACCCTTGAGATATAGTTCATGAGTTATTTTGATTTGTGAATGGAGATCTCAAGCCATTCGATCATCAAGGATCTAATGACATGAGCTATTTTTGGATAAGGGTAATGGAATTAGTAGGGAAAAATGACTTACACTATCATATCAAGGATCCCATCATTTACCTCACACCATCTAATTATCAAAGCCAATAACTTATAGAATAAAAATCAAGAGCTAAGAGAGGCCAACAAATATGATGATAAATAAATTTAAACAAGTTTGCATATACAACTAAAACCTTCATAAAGGCTTCAGCTAGATTCATTCTCCTTTAAAAAGTATTAGATGAGAGTAATTACATGAGGACAAACAAGCCATAGTTTTTAAAGGAGCAATTGGTTCTCAGATATGAGAATCGTTAGAGTAGCATGGGTGACCTTATACAAATTAGTCAAGTTCACAAGAGGATTCGATCATTGATAAAGGATGCCATGTTGAGCATTTAATGGTAGATATGCACCCCAATATAAAATCGAAAAGCCACCATATCTACAAAAGATGATTGAAATTTTGAATGAAGTTTGAAAGTTGAAAATCTTCTCTACTTTCATATTAAGTAGTTGAGAAGATTTAATATCTCACTTTTTCTTCTCTTCTATAAATTGTAATGGATTAGTATGTAAAAAGGGTTGATTATTTAGATAATAAAAATCCCTATCTTCTTGTAATATAGTATCTAAGCCTTGGTTATATTTCATGTAAGAATTACTATGAGTCCTTTTAATGAAACACATAGCTATTTGTGTGATCACTCTTGCAATTGATGGAAGGTATTATGGTTCTAATTTGTCTACCTTTTATCACTATCTTATTTTTTTAACCTCATTTCCATACTTAGGTTGGATCTCACCCCTTGGATTCATTAAGTTATTTTTTGGTCAATTCATTTTCTTTCATTGTTAAAGTGTTTCATGCTTTACATAGATGAGAAATTATTTCAATATGCTCGGGTGACTTCAGTTTTCTTCTTCCCCTTTTCCTATGAAGTTTTCCTTTATGCATTAGGAAATATATATACCTGTCTCTAGAGGTTACTCTACAACATTAGTTCCATGCTAGTAGAGTTTTTTATGTTGTGACTGATACATAGGCAGTTCTATATCAGACATATCAGACCATTAACTACATGTATTGAGAAATTCAAGATAAGAACATTGAGATTGATATCTCTTGGTGTATTTCATATATATGTATCTAATATATTTGTACTATTAATAGACCCATACAAATTTATTTTCATTTAGTTTATTACTACCAAAAGTATTTGCATGATATTTGTGTTTATGTTATTCTGTCATGCATCATTTTTCTCTAGAAATGATTTTGAGAAATTCAAAATTGTTAAGTATAAAACTTGAACTGATTGCCATTTTCATTTGATTTATTGTTTCCTATGTACATTTGGTGAGGGTTTTATGAGGCTTTAAAAAACCTCTAATTTTTTTATTTATAACTTGCATAGCCCTAATAAATTTCCTCTATTGTGTCATTTTCAATGATATCTTCTCTTTTTATATAATATCAAAATCCTCTCAGTTGTGTTGTATTTGATGATATCTTCTCTTTTCAAGCAATATCAAATTTAAATATTGCCAACAATGCATGTGGTTTATGAAAGGGAATCTCAACCATACTATTTAAGCCGTTTTATGTTAAATTTCAAAGTGAAACCTTGAAAGTTGTTTAATTAAGGGCTATTATGTTAACATTTCAATTGTTATTGGTATATACTCAAATGATAGTGTGGCATTGACAAAAATTTCTTGAAATTTTTTAGTGTATTAGAGCCATCATCTTTTCCATAGATCTATACAAACTTCCCCTTGCCATTTAGATTTTTTCTTTAAAAGTATTTGAATTTTGATTTTCATTATGTTTGTACTTATGCCATTCTATCTTGCATCTCATTTAATTAAAAATGTGTTGTGTCGAACAACACGCCCTATTTTTAGTCTAAAAAAGGGACCCTTTTTCTTTTCTTTTATATTTTGGCAGTATAATTCATGATTATGTTCTTCATAGTAAATTGGCTTGAATATTTGTAGAAATTAATTTAAGACAACTAAATATTCAATAATCATGATATTATTTGCATGCAAATAAAGTCTATCACCCTTTTATTTTGAGTTGTTTTATCACATTTCATTATAGACATTAACCTATGAATGTTCAGGTTTAAATCTCTATTTTATACAAATGACTAGTTTCAATTCTTATATTATTTGTTTGCTTCTCTCATAAAATTCACTTAGCAAAAAATTATATTTATAAAAAAAATTTATTTAGTAAATTTTATTATTTTTCATAGGTTTTCAAAGATTCTCGAGATTCTATCATAAACACACAGTCTTAGAGTTAATTTATTTTTAAAAAATGATTAAGTACTTTTAAAGTCCAAGGGCCTTGAGATGGCACCACATGGCACCATCTCGGGAGCTCAAAACCTTAGAGGCATTAAGAAATTAACTTAGAACCTTAGAACCTTAAGGGTATTATAGTATTAACATGAAGTATGGGAGTTGAATGAAATTGGCAAGGCCCATGGCCTTGAGGCCTCAATAAGGCATCACGTGGCACCTTCTTGGAAGCTCGGGAGCTCTAAGTGATTACAACATTGGCTTAAATGATGAAAACCTGGGAGGACAAGGTAAAGCCTTGTGGTAATGATTGAAAAAGCACATACTAAAACTTGAGATGACTAAAAATAATCCACGTGGCCGTGGCAATGATAGAGGTAGATAGCCAGCTAAAATCCAAAATGCTGAAAGCTACCAAGTGGTAAAATGGGACCCAATAGGCAAAACTAATAGCCTAGTGAAAGATAAGGAATATGACACTGATAAAGAGCCATGTGGTAGTGATTATGTCAAGAGAGCCCAAAAACTAAGATTGACAACTCATTTGTCCATCAAAATTATCAAGAGTCTCAAGAGGATTGTGTGTTAGGTCTAAAAAGTGTAGTTGGTTCCTCACCAACTAAAAGGCCTAGAAGTGATAGATTTCAAGATAATAAAGGAGTGAAATGATCAAAGAGACCTTGACATCAAGTTAGGAATGGATCTTTCATTAATCATCCTCTAAAATCGAATGCAAAGTCTGCACTAGGCATGGTAGAATGGTAGTCTCAAGAACATCCCAATGACAATCTGATAATAATATGTGAATATGATTGTATCTAGCCCTCCAAGTTGAATGAAAAGTACTCAGTATGGCGTGAGTCATCACATGGCATGCACATGGAAGAAGGCCAAAGAGATATAATAAACATAGAATAAAAAAGGTCTAGTTTAAAGAGGTGTGGCCTCTAAATGCAAATCATGGTCGAGCTAGTGAATTTGTCAAAATCTCAACCACATTCCCCAATCATCATTGAATATTTATAACTACCCTGGTAGTGGGTTGAGTGAATTTCATGGATAAATTTATCTATGTAAGGTATATTATGTTCCCTTTGAAAAGTTTGGGACTTTTGGGGTCAAAACGTTGTTGGGATTATGCTAGGATTGCACTTGCCATCCCTTGGTGTTTTCATCTTGACTGTGAATCCACGGTTGGTCAACATTTAGTCATCAAATTGCTACTGGAATTGGCTTGGATTACACTAGGCTTTCTCCCATACCTTTAACCTTAATTTCTTATCAGGGGATATTGATTGTAACATAATGATTTTAGAATGTTAAATATAGATTTTATTATTTTTATTAATTTTGTGTCTCTAGTATTTTGATTTAGTTGGTTAATTGATGATAGAAATGTTAATGTGCTTGTTTACAGATGATTGTGTTAATTATGTTGTGTTATATCTATCATAACCAATCTTTTGGATTTTCTCATACTTTATTTTAAACTTCTTGCATTCATCATGTGTAACAATTGTAGAGTGAAAAATAAGCTATGTTTAAAATCGATTCAATAGATCAATGGATTTGATGATTGTACTTAGAAACTTGAACACTGAGTAGTTAAAATTTTGTGTAATTTCTAGATTGAAAACACATTGGTATAACTGTGGTTAGGCATGCTTTTCAGTTCTGTAGTACCAAGAAGCTCATTTAGAACAAAGAAACCCTCTCTCTTTTTTCCTATCCTCTCTCCTTTTTACCTTTTTTAGATGATTTCCTACCCTAATTCAGGTTGTCATAGGAATTACAATGGAATAGATTCTAATTGTTTTATTAGTTGAATCAAGTAGATGTCAAAATATAGATAAATAATAAGTAAATGAACATGAATGCTCATATCAATCGAACCTATGGTGGTAGCAGTTTTTACTCTCAAAGTAAACTTGGTTAAACTGCTTAGTCCTTGGGTTGAACCAGCATAAATCCTAAAATTAAGGAGGGGACATTTTATCCTATTATTTTTGCCTCCCTTTATCCTCTTAGAACAATTAATCCAATATATATTTACTAGGCGGGTCAATTGGAGTGACCAATAAAATGGTTGTGAGGAATTCAGAGTGTTAAGTGCAAAGTTTGAACTCTCCCCAATTTTGTTCTTCCTTTATAATATTGGTGATGGGTAGTATGAGGCTTTAAAAACCTTCTACAATTTTTATTTAGAAAACGTGTAGCCCAATTAAATACTTTAAATTTTGTCCTATTCTTTAGGACAAGGATGTTAAATGACTTGAATCTTATGTGGATCAATTTTGATTCCATTTTTAATATGCGTCATCAAGTATGGAATCATTCTCTTGAAAAATTATATTTATCTCAAGGATCTAAAATAAATATTAGTGTGGCTTAATTAAAATAGTTGTTTTTGCAAGAAATTACTATAAAAGAAATAAGCTTTTCTCAATACATATTTTATAATTTAATCTATTTTTAATTATTGTATGATTAAAGCATTTATTATCTTAAAATGCATTACACAATTTAATATGGGCATTTTAAGTAGTATATCTAGATTCAACAAATGTTCTATTGTCAAAACTATAATGTGTATGAAGAGTTTTAAACATTATATTGAATTGGTTAATTAACCCTTATTTTTTGAGATTAACAAGAATGAAAATCCATTTTTAATAAATTAACAAGTTGTTAATACATGTAATGTGATATCTATTTTAAATGGTCATCTCCTTCAATTCTTGCATTCAATGTGCATATAGGATGGACTATGCTTATTAATACCTATATTTTCATAATGGAACTTGATGTATTGACATTTCACATCCAAAAAGTTTTGGATAATGTTTTCAATTTTATCCTTAAACAATGTGTGATACTTGTAATAGAGATACTGATTGGTTTGGACTCTAATTTTAACTGAAGGATGCATTCTTTCCCCTTACGTATATCAACTTATGCACACATGTCTTAGAAACATCCATATACTCATTACTTACATCCATATACTCATTAGCTATTATATTTCTTATTATTTTATAGGTTTTTTGGTGTAAAAGTCTATAATTCAAATCATACTTTAAAAGAATATTTATTAATAACATTTAAATGATCATAATAATGAACATATAAGAATATAAATGCACCAAAAAATATTTATTAACTTGAGGAAAATTCCTGAAATAAAAAGACACATCTCATGTGGGGAGTTGATAACTCATATTTACACCTTATGTTATACATGATCACAAAGTAGCTTACTGGGCATTTCTATGGGTTTTACGAGCTGCTTTAGACTCTACCTTTACGATACAATTCACAAGATATAGAGCTCCACTTGCAATACAATTTTATATGGACAATTACATATGTGGACCATATCGAGACACTTTTTATCATACAAAATGAGGGTAGATTCACTCACCCCCATTTTATGTACTATTAAGTATTTTATTTTTCCATTAGATTATTTTTATCATGACACTTCATTGTTTTAAAATAAATCAAAAGTTTATGTAGTTGAAAGGGTGTTGACACCGACCTAAGGAGAGCAAAAACATGAGTCAACGGTAGGAATGTTGTGTAGAATACAAATATTTGAAACACTAGGTTGAGCATGTAGGGACATGAGTTTTTTGTAAATATGTGGAAATCT
Organism: Torreya grandis; assembly: GCA_037957365.1. Lineage (NCBI taxonomy): Eukaryota > Viridiplantae > Streptophyta > Pinopsida > Cupressales > Taxaceae > Torreya > Torreya grandis. The sequence continues at coordinate 1,949,557 of JARHVA010000993.1, forward strand.
AAATCTTTGTTTAACAATAGTATCGTATCTTCTGTTGTGATGATACTAAAATTTTAGATAATGAAAAGTTTGTACTACACCATCTTCATGCTCGTTCCCCTAATTTTTATGTCAGGGCACTATTCTAACACTTGATATCGTTGTTATTTTTAAAGATAAAAAATGGTTCAGAAGATATATTTATCTATAAAGTTATTCATGAGGCTCACATTGGAAACTTGGAGTTGACACATTTGAACTATTGTGACTATAATCCTAATCTCTAGATTTTTGGAATCAATGATTTTTGGACAGAGGGCATACTTAGTTTTTTCTTATACATATGGTTTATTTAGATGAAGAGAGAAAGATTATGTTATACAATCCATTATATTGACATCCATTGATTTAGAAGAATTTCATGATAAAACTAAAAATAACGTTGTAGTAATTAACCAAGATATTTCATGGGATCTAATTTAGATGTTCGCCCATTAGAGAGAATAGGTTGTTTTTTAAAAATTGATGGTAAGAAATTTATTGATTTAGATGTGATTGTGATACAAATCACAAATCCATCTGATTTTAAAACTCTATGTGATACAAAACACAAATACATCGGATTTTACCATTTGAAAAATCACAAATTTGATTTGCACTTACACAAAATTTTGCCTTGTATATCTAAAGAAGACTTATTGAGCATTCCATATCGTGCCAAAGTTTTTTAGTACTTAGTGGATGTTTCTAATAGACATTTTTTTTGTTGGGTAATAATTTTTGAGAGTTGCAAAGGTGTTAGTGGTAGTTTTCACAAATTTTTTGATGATGTGAATTTGCATCCACATGAGGGGTTTTACTCAAAATAATATTTATTGATACTAAGTAATATAATTAACATTATGATATTATATTTATTTTTATATCTATGATTTTTTTTAATTTTAAAAGTTTTAATTATATACGAGTTTTGATATAATATTTATGTAAATTAACTGTTTAATGTTATGCGCATTATTTATTGGTATAAGGATTGTTATTTTTTTTTATTGTTAGTTCTATTAGGTTAAAATCCAACCACTTGAAATGGGGAATATTATTTTCCCACTTTATCATTATGATTAATACAAAGCACACAATTTTCTAACTATTAGCAACAAAAGGTGATGATGAAGCCGTAATTATTAGATTAGCTTCATCTAAAAAATACATTATAAATAATGCATTGCATTCATACCTATGAGCCTTGCAACCACATCAAGTGAATTGTTATAATATTCACCTTATATCAAACAAAGTTTTCAGTCAAATTATATGCTATAACATTATTTTAGTTATTACTATGTGGAAATGCCTTGTTTAGATGAAAGTTTCATGGTGACCTATGAACTTATCATATGCATTATGTGCCACATTGTATTTTGAAATAACATAACTCATTGGTGTCAAATTTGGAAGGTTATGGAAAATTTAAGGAATAAAATTTATATACATGGTCAATGTCGTTGATAGATTTCATCCAGATTCAAGTTCAATCGATCAGACCAAACCTCTTGGAAAGTGACATGTGGGATTAATATTTACATTTTGCTCTCTTCTTAAGAGGCTATAGCCTCATTTTATTGTGTATTTTTCATGGGATTTGCATCAATGGGACTCAACTTATAATCATTCTGGACTATGCATGAGAATTCTCCTTACCCACCCCATGTAGAGTTGTAATGAAAGTAATTTAATACTAGAGGAATTCATACACAATATTTTGTTATAAACACTCTTGCAATCACTTGTGCTTATTATTCTAATCTTAATTTATTTTTAATTTATTTCAATATTTTATGTGGTGTATGTATATAAGATTGTTTTCTTATTCTTGTTTAATTTACTTTTATAACATTGAAATTTGTTTTTGGATCAAATATTTGCATAAATACCTTATGTAACACCTTGTTTAATATCAATAACTAAAATCTTAAAATTCATGCCCACATACAGTTAATAATCCAAAAATAGGATGATGGAATCCTTATTAATTGGGATTCACAACTATAAAATTAACATTCATAAAGTGCACATCACCTCTGGTATAAACAATGGATACATTTACAAGTTGAGATGTGTATGCCCATATCCATATCAATAAAAGCATCAACAAAAACAAAAATATTCAAACTATTTTTAAAAGTAAGATGTCTCTCGTGTTATCTTACTAGCTCAATTAGATAAGGTCAAGGATGACTTGATTTTAAAGGGGAGTGATGTCTATTTAATATCTATCAAGTTTCAAGAACTTAGTAAGGTCAATGATGAGTTGATTTTGGAAGGACATGATTTCAATTCTATTTTTCTAACTGTCATATGGTGGTTTTGAAACTATGTTTTATCCCATTTCAACCATGTTAAACCATGTCAAACCATTTGATTACAAATATACAATACTATTATCATGGTGATCATAAACTCAAACATGTCAAATATGAGTAAGGCTAAACCATTCACAAGATTTTATTGAAACTTAATACGATTGTGATATAAAAGATAAATTTTACTTAACATCATCATTATACACGTGATTATCATTTTAAGTATTTTTACTTAATATGAAATGCTAGTTATGTTAGGTTAGGTTAATTTCATGATTCACCAATTAATCTATATTATAAATCAATTGAAATGAATTTAACCAATATTTATCACATGATGCCACTAAAAACAAAATTACCATGCTATAACAAGGATCACCCTATTCAAATCTTTTTTAGAATAGGAAATATGGGATGAATCAAGAATGGAATAATGATCTACATGGAATTTTTTGAATCTAGATAACATGCCTTATCCACTTACACATACCAATTCTTGAGCTAACTCTATTACATTGCATGTTTTGTATGTTAGGATTAAGATGAACACTTAACTCAATTTTAATTCACGTTTAAGATATGATTTATTTATATATTATATTTGTAAAATAATTTTTTGTGGCATGCTGTAAGTATATCATATATTTGTCATTCTTAAAAATTTCCATATGCCCAACATAAGCGGCCATCATTAAAATATCACACAAGCATCATAAGGGTGTCATATAAAACAATGTAGCATGTTGTAGACTTGTCAGACATATTCTATCATAAATGAATTATTAACATGTTATTTATATGTCATACCCATTCATAAATTCATGTCATAATTTTTTTAAATTTTTCATACAATTATGATGGGATTATGACATAAATGTTATTAAACACTAAGTTGAGAATGCAAATTTTAATAACCATTTCATTGTCAGTTGAATGTAAAAAGTAAAACAAAGGTAAAATGTCATACCAAAATTTTTAGAGGAGATAATATTTGCATTGAAGGACACAAAATAATTTTTTTGAGGATACGACATCTGTGAGGGTTTGATTTTTATGAGTCAAAATTTTATAGGTACACATCTTAGTTTTTCACAATGTGTTTCAAATGAAATATAATATAATTGCAAAAGTTGTGTCCATTTAGAGACATGTCATGTGAAAATTTTGAAAAATGAAGGAAAAAAATGTCACTATAGTGATTTTTTTTAAAAAAAAAAAAAAAAGTCTAAAATTATAAAAAGAAAGGGTAGGTGTAAGAACTATTCCCATCTCATAAATCCACAAATTCCCCTACTAAAAACTTATATTGAACAAAGAGAAATAATATTGATTAGGTATACATTAATGAAAACTTATATGAATGTGTAGTAATATTTATTTTGTTTTAAGTATTCTTAGTGGTTGTACATGTTATTTTTCCTATTTAAGATACATCATGTGACTTTGACCACAATGATGATATATAATATTTAATTACAAATGATAGCCCAAGTCATTCCTTGCATTAGGTACCCAAATTATCATCATGTTGGGAGCCTCCAATGCCCCCTTTGCCTTAATTAATGGAGCTCAAGTTAAGATAATCATTTAATGTTTTATTACTATTTAATTTAATGTAGGTTATAAACATGTTTTATTAAAAAAAATATAATAAAAAATGATTTATTGCTATATGTCATTAAAGAAAGAAGGATTGGTTTTGTACCCACACCATCCTATTATTTTTCTAAGGTAAATTTCCCTTATCCAAATGGTGATCTCTTTTAATTATTTATTGGTCCCTCACCAAATTTTTATTCTTACCATTTCTTGGAGAGTTCAAATTAAGAAGAGGAAATTTAGAGTGATGACCACATGTGGAGTAGGTATGCAACTATATAACACCATTTTTGGAAAGATAAAGGGAAGATGAAATATGTACCACATGAGAATGAGGTGGTTGGTGATTTATATATCCTTGATGATTTGAAGTATAAATATAACTTTGATTTTATAACAATTGGTGCATAGCCTATAGATTTTCAACTTCTTGTTGTATATAAAAAATTTAGATTTTAGGGTAAAAGTTACATGAGCTGATCATCCACTATCCCTAAAACCAATTAAGGGGATTTTTAAGATGACATCAATTAATTTAGATCAAAATAATATATTAGATATCATAGTTTGGTTGTTACCTTTTTATGGTCTATAGTACATTTTTGTAGATTGGATTATGTTCGCTAAGTATAAGTTTAGTATGTTAGAATTAACTATATTGAGGAAAATCATAATGTGAACATATATTTTTTAGATAATTAATAGTTTTGGTGGGATCCATACCCTATTCAAATTTTTACTAGAGTTCCAACTAGTCTGGGACACAATTAGGGGCCCAAATCCCCAATAATACCATTTAGATGGGATGCTATAGCCCATAAACCATAATCTACTCTAATCATTAAACCATACTAGCTTTTTGACATCACCAAATCTACCACAAGATGGGATGCTATAGCCCACCAATCATATGCTACTTAAACCTTCTACCAATACCAGCTCCTAAAAATGCCACAACTACCATGGATCTACCCATATGCTCTATGGACACCAATACCACCACAAACAACCACATCCAACCTCACATGCCTTACTAGGAATTGAAACTTGTTGGGATTGAATATATCCAAATAATCTCACCAACTCAACCTCAACTCATTGGCCATAATGTGAATATATTATTATTAGTGATTTGTTAACATAAATCACGTAGTAATTTATAAGGAGTATTTTTAGGGATAGGTTAGTTATTAATAGTTAGTTTTTAGAGAAACTAAATAATTATAGAGTAAATAGTTATTCAAACCATTATTATATAATGTAATATTGTAGTTGAATATAATAATGTTGTTGATATTGACCCCTAAATTATGCTATGTGCACTTTGAGCCTTTGACTCCTCCATGCATTATGGGTTAAATCCTAATAGTGGCATAAAATTAGGTACTTCTGGACCTCTTTGTACATTACATTCACCTATGATTTTACACCAAAATGATTTTTGAGTAGCATTACTATGCATATCACATGCAACTACTCTTCATACTTTCATACACCCTGTTTGCACACTATCCATAAAGTGCAGTGAATACCACGTGCATATTTGTTGGTTACACCACCCATTTGCATTTTATTCTCTGCTTCCACTTTGTTCATCCTATTCATAGTTTATCCAATCATCTTTTTCTCTATGTGCATTGAAAAATAAAAAAATAAAAACAAATATATTAGCTTCTGGTGTTTTATTTTTGGAGTTGCTTCTAAATATCCAAAATAAAAAACCATATATATATATAATCTATAGTATTTACACTATCTGTTGACATTGTTATGATTCAACCTTCCCATTTTGGTGACGATAAAGCAAAATTCTATAATTTTGGCTTCTGCATCATCTAGATTGTCTTATATCATGCTCTCTTTACATTAAAGGGATATTATTTGCATTGGATACCTATGCATTAAATATTTTGGTGACACTTTTAGATCTCAGTCCTTTAATAATGGTAAAGCTAAATAGTAGACAAGTCTCTTCCATTTTATTGACATCAACCTAATCGAGAACCATCTTCAATGGCTACTACTTAGTGGACACTCATGATACATAACTTGAATCCTTTGGTTCTTAAAACTCATCTTAAAACCAACAACCCTGCTCCACCTAACCTCACAAACTCCACATCAATTTATTTTGCCTATATCAAAATCTTTTCACCTACATATTCCAACACAGCTTAAACAACCCTAATTTTTTTTAGGAATTATTATAGAGTACTCAATAAAAATACATGTAGAAACCACTACACACCCTATCATGCACAACATATCGACACAATACACACTAGATGAGTAGACAACCCATAAATCGATCAGGTCAATGAGATACTTATGTCAGGATGGTTGAGTGGTCTAAGGTACTTGATTTCCCCATCAGACTGCCTAGGGATCCTTAATCTAATATAAGCATCTAATAACCCTATACGATTATGATTTAATAACTCTATAAGCAAAGAGATTCACTCAAGCCCATGGATATCCTTGACAAGGATAATCATATAGGGTAAGAATTAGTATAACGAGTTAACTTACCGATTAAATTATATATATAATCTTGAAAACAAGGAGGTTCCAAAATAGGTACAATAAGTCCTAAGAGGAGAACCAAGGTGCCAACAAGCCAAACTTTGGCTCAACCAATCTTACAAAATTCAAGGGTCTACAAGTAGCTAACATCAATCTGCCACCAAGGTGACCTGACATAAAACTTATGAACATAGAACCTTATGTTCTCATAATCCAGGACCAATTTAGGTTTTAACCCCATAAAACCATGATGCCATGATTCATAATCTTAGGGGTTATTGCACCCATTCTCCATCGCTTCATGAATGCCATCCCACCACATACGACCCAATAAGTGGTAAAAAATTAACATGGCATGAGTATTCTAAATTCATAAATGCCAACATAAATTTTTGATGTCCACCAAGCCATAGTGCATATGCATAACGAGGTCATAACATCCCTAATAGTCCCACTAACAGGCATGAACACGACCAATGAAGTTGTTAAATGGTAAAATATGAACACCAATTGTTAAGGTATACCAACATTACTTGTGATACCCAATCAAAATTATGTTAAAGAATTCCTAACCAAGAGTCCTCACACTAATAGTTCATTCCAACTCCTTGACTTAAGAACAATAAATGATTTAACCTAAAGGAGCGATGACTCATTTGAATGACAATTAAAACATTAAGCTATTTATAATGTCATAAATCTAGACCAACTTTGGCTATATAAATGAATAACTAGTTACCATAAAAGCATTGCTTGCACATGACCAACTAGCATACTAAGAGCAATGTACCAAATTATAATACATTGAATAAAGGAGCATCAATTGTAATTGAGTTAAAAATCATTTATTATGGTTGATTTCATTTAATCCCAACCTAAGAATAACCCATATACTCAAATTTCTAGTTAACTATGGTTTCATGCTTATACTACCTATTGGCCATTTTAGCCCACATGCCAAGTTTCTACCTGAATAGATGAGCTGAACAAAGTTCTGGATGGAATGAATGGTTTAAACATCACATGTAGCTTGCAAAGCTTTTGAAACACTTTAAGTTAACTTAAAGTGTAGTTTGTCAAATTTTGAGGAAGCAAGTTTTCATGGTAATCAATGTATTCATGATCATGGGAGAAGTTTTGACAGGGCTTAATAACTCAATTTGAGCCTTAAAAGTTTTTGTAAAAGCATAAAAGAGCTAGATCATCACCAACACATCATGCAAAAATAAATAGGTCAATGTGATTGCATATTTAATAAATGCACCTAGTGAGCCTCTCAGGCCAAAATATTACATAGACATGAATTTATTCATGCCAAGATCATCCTCTACAAAATTAGTGTCTTGATGAGCTTGCTATCTCAAGATATAAAACTTCAAAGTAAGACTTGTAGAGTGGGACGTACGCGTGAATGTCCAACTTAAGCTACAACAAATAGCCATTTAAATTTAAATGTTCCAAGGTTGAATGTGGAGCTATTAAGTGTCAAAATCTTAGGAACTAAGATGAAATCTAATGGTGAGAAGTGATCTAACAAATGTTAGTGGGTCCTAAAGATCCAATAGCATGCATTTGATCATGCATCAAAGATCAATGGTGAGCATCAAGTCAAAAAGTCAACATGAATGCATCAATGATAAGTGTCAAGATCTTAAGTGCTTGAATAGAGATCTAATGGTGCACAGTGATTGATAAGGTTAGTGGGTCCAGGCAGATCAATGGTTCACATATAATCATACAAATATATCTAACAGTGAGAGATGAGTCAAAAAGTTAGTGAATCTTGAAGACAAATGAGAAGCTACCAAGTGTCTCAACCACATTAGACTGACATAAGATCAATGACTCACATTCATTCATGTATAAGTAGATCTATGGTGTGTATGAGGTAAAGGAGTCAAAGGACTAATAGCATGATCATGTAGAACAAATGATAAGTTGATAGTTGGCACAATATGAGAAGCTCAGATCGAGATCGACAGTCGATATCAAAAGTTGAAAGCTAGGGACTCCAAATAGAGAAAAAATTTGATTGAGGTCAACCTAGAGGATGCCATGAAGGAAAACATGTTGGATAAATGAAATCACCACCTTGAATAGGTAAAATACATAAATTCAAAATCAAATGTGATCTGGATAACCAGGAGCAGACCTTGAAAAGCTATTTAATGCCATTAAAACCTTGTAAAGATTTTTGAGAGATTCTAGATGTAGGTTCTATATCTCATTCAAATTCAAGAAATATTAGCCTACAAATCTGCATTTTCAATCATTACTATATGAAAACCAATAGGGTGATTGGTTTTCATCTAGAATAGATCTATATCTTGGATTTAGAAGCAATGATAGAATGGGAACTGTGCAAGAAATGTTAGAAGGAACATCAAGGAGTAAGCCCAAGTAATTGTCTAATAGTGTGAAGAACATCAAGCATGATTAGGGAAGATAATGAAGGGAATTAATGCAAAAGAGATCAAGAAGGATCCATGCGGTGGTGGGGATTTCTTCTTGTAATTGGTATTGACCTTCACATTCTCCATCACACCAAAGAAAGATACAGTGACATTAATGTATGAGAGGAACTTGAGAAGGATTATGATGGTGGTTGTTTTGAGTGGAATTAGGATCATTAATGACCCCTTCAACACTAATTTCTCTTTCTCTTACCTTATTTATTCCTATAAATACTATCTTTGAACTCTTGATTTGGATTCCTCGACTGGGTATAACAAAGCTATGCTAAAATCACTTTATAAAATCTTTGAACGAATATAAGATAATTTAGATTTCTAGTTTAATGCTAAGTGTGCTTTATTAAAGTTTGATTTATAGTATGTATGTTGTTTATTCATCATCTTTAGGTCATTTCTATACCTTAGTTTAAGACTGTTAGTTTCTTGTAGGTTATGTGAAGTGTTAGCTAGTGAGATTTCTCTTGGAGTGTCATAAGTCCATAGTGTCTTACATAGACCTATCTATTTCTATCCTTCAAGTTACTGGTCTCCATTTCAACCTTTAAATATATACTCATGTTTCAAACCCTGTCATATAATTTGATCAATCCTTGTCCCCATTATATTCATTAGTAGTCATGAAAGTGTCCAAGTTGAGAGTGGATCATTGAACATTTGGTGCATCACCACACTTAAAGTAGGTTTTAATTCATGTATTTTCTCCCTTTTTCATCCCAACAACTTAAGTTTTAAGAAGAGAGATTAAAATTTTCATATTTGAAGAGCTAGCCTCATTAAAAAAACCCTAGAGGTCTGACCCAAAATTAGGTGATCCACAATCTAGGGTCATTCCCATGTTGGACTAGGTTTGAGAGCAGGACTTTAAAACTTCTACTTTTAGCTAGGGTTCAACCTATAACCTCCAATAGTTTTTAGCACATCTGATGGGACCCAAAGACATTCTCCTTAGCATTATTGAATTTTGGAACTGAAGAGAGATATATGCAGAAGAAGACATCAATCATCATCAAAAGCTAAAGAGTCTCCAAGTTCTAGAGTTCATAACATCATCCAAACAACACCTCTCATGCCGAAGGTTACTAGAAGTTCAACTAGTAAAGGTATTCCTTTTGAATTCATTGAGTTACCTTCTATTTCATATAAAAGGGCAAGATTCAATATCACAAGTCCTTATCCCAAAAATAAGTATTCATCTCTTGTTCATCATATTTTTTCAAATAGTGCAACCCGCACTATGCAAATAACAAGGCCCAAAATGCAAGCTTTTGTACCCTTCAATGGTGGTAGCCCTCTTAACCTTTAGTAACATGATGATATACCTACTACCTCTTTAAAGAGTCTACCATACTTTATAGGAGAAAATTCCACCACCCATGTAGAACACATAGCTGACATTACAAACTTTTGTTTAGTACATAATGTTATGCAAGAAAATGTAGCCATGAGACTACTAGCAACATCCTTTAGAGGAAAAGCCATGTAATGGTACAAGGGTCTAGCTCCTACCTCAATCAATACTTGGGATGAGTTTGGTGAGTGTTTATGTAAACATTTTGAGGATATAAGTGTGATCATGTATGACTTGTTGAACAATTCACCTCAGTCAAGAGGGCACCACAAGAATCTATGGTTGATTTTAACTATAGATTAAAAATACTTGGGATAGGATCCTTGTCATCATTAAGTCCACACCCAATTATGCTTTTCTTTACTATTTGAGAGCATTGACTTTAAAAATTGTATTCATGATCTAATCTATGGGTGGGACAACTCTGCTTGGGGCTTATAAGATAGATATAAGGGCAGAAAACTATTTGATACAAGTAGGGAAACTCATGCCAAGACCTCTCATGCCACTTTTTCTTGAGTTTCAACCAACCCCACCTACCATTTCTCCATTTACCACTTCAAACAATCAAACCCAACTTGATATTCAATTGGATAAATTTGCAAGGATTGAGAGCTTGTTGAAGGCGCAAAATAATAAGCTAGTGGCTCTAGAGAGACATCAACAAAATTCATATAGGCCATACGAAGTTCCCTTCTAAGCCCAATACCTTCCTCAATCCTAAAATAAACCCCCTTATCCACAAAATCAATAAGCCCAAGGCCAAATTGCTCAAGGTAGGTCTTATAATAGTTACAACTGCACAACTACAAGTAGTTCAAGAGCCTTGGTCCCCACACAAAACAACCTTATGTCAGGAATCTAGAACAACAAACATGCTCTGATTCCACTGTTAGGATCTAGGAAGCACCATTGATTACCATGTACAAGCAACTTAACATGCGAAATTAAACCAAAAGTAACAAGTAACTAGAATTCAGAAATAACACAGAATATGAGAGATAATACCCAATTGTATTAATACTCTTCCAGAAGGAAATACAACAAAGAAGATGCCACAATCTTCTTCCTTACACACCTCTAGGGATCCCACACCTCTAGGGCATAAACAATAAATCTCTTCAAGAACTCACTCTCTCTCTTACGGTCCCAACACACAACTCAAACACAGAGTTGGTGTTCACCTCCAACCAGTCAGTATCACTACTGCCAATACCACCAGGTAGTATCGCTACTGCCAATGCACAGGTGCTCCATGCACTCCAAATCTGAGTACTCCACACACTCCAAGTACAAAACATACTCCAAGTAGATCTCTCCTGATCTTGCTACCTGTTGTGTTGATGTCACCTTTGATCCTACTACCCCATAGATCACCTTTGACCTCGCACACACACACACACCTGAAAATCAATGATCTTACTTACCCATGTAGATCTCTCTACACCCTGAAGAACCCTTGTCCTTGCCTCAGCAAGTCCTTATGATTCTCCAAACCAGTACCCTGGTGGATCTTCTCCCTAATCTTGCACACCTGCAGACCAACCTGATCATACACACTCGGTACCCCTGTGGAACTAAGAGGAGCTACCCTTGCTCTCTTCACTCTCAGAAGGAGCTAACCAAGCTCAACTCTAAACTAAAACAAATTACAATACAACCCATGAGTCTATTATATAGATCTCATGCAAACAATAATTAGACACCTAATTACAATAATTAGATCCATAGCTCAAGATTAAAATTAGCCTTTCAACATGCAAACAACCAGTTTTGTAACAAACTATTCATGCAACTGACAGTTCCAAAACTGCATAGGCGACCGATGTCGGTCCCTGTCTGGCTGGAGATGACCAACGTCGGTCGATCTCTGACTGATGTCAGTTTACTCTACACTGGATATGACTGATGTCAGTTGATCAGACTGACACCGGTTGCTTTGCAACTCAGTAACCTCTCAACAACCTCCTCCATGTCTGCATCAGTGAAGCTTTTAGCTCCACAACCTAACACCTTACACAAAAGGATCAATGGAAATTAGGAGGGCAGTCTAATGAGATGGTAATGGATACAAGTGGAGAAATCTATCAGGATCTTAGTTGGAAACATGCTCTTCATTCCAAAACCATGACACAATGCTTCCTCCACCATAAGGCCCTCCAATGAATTAAGGTAATATCCCTGCCTTGACACCATTGGAAGCTTAGATTCAATAACAAGTGAGCATGGGTAAGGCACTAGTTAACACCACTTGCATAAAATTATAATAAGGGGAGCATATGTTTGAGAATGTAGCAATAAACATGGGGAAGACTACACAAAGGGGAGTTGAACCAATTGCAACCAATATGAGGGTTAAGAGGAAGATGTTGGATGATAATATTGGGCAGCATAAGGCTCCTTCAACACCCCCACAAGTCATTTAGTAGCCTACCAATTCAAATATAGCTACTAAAGCTCCTGCAACTCAAGATCATGGATAACAACATAAGTCTCCTTTTGTTCCTCATGTCACTCAAGTGCCAAGTGATACTTCTACTTCCAAAGTGTAGTTCAAAGGTACTAGCTTTCCTTTCAATATTGTGTATCATATGAAAAATGCTAATGTCACTAGGTTTATGTATGATGCTCTGTCTATTACAAGATAGAAAGAAATTATTCAATAAGAGCTCTCTAAGCCTTCTCATGTGAATGAGACAACTGATAAGGTGAACACTATTTTTACCCATAGTAGTCAACCTAGTCAAATTCAAGTCCCTAGTCAATTTCTTAGTCAAGATCAAGTTAATAATGTTTTTCATCCCCTTAAGGTTGTCAAACCCCTTCCATTCTAATTTTTAGTCATCATAGGGGACTATTTAGTGCACAATTGTATGATAGATTCAAGTGATTCAACCTTAGTTATGCCTAAATACATAACATATAAGCTTGAGATTATGTGCCTAATTAAAAAGGTGTTCTCTAGTTGGATGGTTCCCCCACTAAAATAATAGGTATATTTAAATACCTTAAGATGACATTGACAACTTGCCCAAATTATGTCATCACTCAAGATGTAATGGTTGTAGACCTACCCCCATATTTTTTCCTATGCCTATCTAGAGACTTTACTACAAAAATTGGGGGCTATTTGTCCTCTGATTGGTCATACATGGTTTTTAGGACCAAATATGGGACTAGGGTCACTATTAGGTCAGAATCTATCTCTAAATTCTATCTAGAGCTTTATGCCTAACCTTGTAAACATCAACTGTACCATATTAGATGAGGATGAAAATTCTAATGAGAAAGGGCCTCATGACCATCTTGAAGGCATTTCAGACCTGTACCTAGATGAATGGGCAATTGAAAATCATGGGTTTGATCCCTACACTAATATTGAAGAAGTAGGCTTAGGGTGTATTGTATGCATGAGGAGGGTGCTGCTATACCTTGCCTGACTAATAGGACTCAAGAGGAAGATGGCATATGGACTTTATTCTTTGATGGTTCAAGGTTAAAGAATGGTATAAAAGCTAGAGCCATGTTAGTTTCACCCTCAGATAAAAATTACTATTTATCTATAAGATTTCAATTTAGTTGCACTTTAAACACAACTGAATATGAAGCCCTTCTACATGGTTTGGAAGAGGCAAGGAGAAGAGGTATTAGGCTTCTTCAAGTCAAGGGTGATAATGAGATCATTGTGTAACAAGTGAGAGGCATAAGTGCAATCAATAATTATCATTTGAAATCTTACAAGCATCATGTATGGGATCTCATAGAGGACTTATGGGCATTCAATATATAATCCATACCAAGAGAGGCAAATCAACATGTAGATAGGATTGTAGCCATTGGAGATCAGTATGAGGTTGTAGAACGATTCGAAATCAACCAGAGTTAAGATAAGATCAAGGTCATATGCAAGCCATTTTTACCTGACAATGAGGTGAGTTGGTAGGTGTCTGAGAATGATGACCAAATTATATGTTTATTGATGCAAGAGGTAGAGTTTTGCCATAAGAAATAAAACAAATTCTAACATTACTATGATGATTAGATAGTGTAGCTGAGATCTAACAAGCTACCTAAGGGGATTTTGACATTGGAAATCATCTTTAATGAAGATGACCAAGTGAGAAGAGGCAAGACATATATCTCAACTAAGGAGGAACATTATGAAAGGATAGAGATCTTAAAAGATAAATTGTTGAAGTTAGGAAAGATTAACATAGTAGAAGATACAGATGCATTTGTTACTTTATGCCAAGAGTTATCTGATGTATTTTCATGGGAATACAAGGATTTAAAGGGTTTTGATCCCAAACTTGCACATCATACCATTAAACTAAAGATAAATGTAAAATTAATCAAGTAGAAACAAAGGTCTGTTAACCCAAAAATGGAGGAGTTGATGAGAACAGAGCTATTTAAGTTGATTGAAATAAATATAATATTACCCATTAAACATTCCTCATGGGTGGCAAATCTTTTACTAGTGAGGAAGAATAATGGGGAAATATGTTTATATTTTGACTTTAGGAACCTCAATAAAGTGTCCCTAAAATACCATTACCCACTGCTCTCAATGGATCAAATTTTTCAAAAGGTGGCAAGTTCTCAGTGATTCTCATTGCTTGATTTCTAATTTGGGTATAATCATATTATGGTCAAGGAAGAAGATAGGCATAAAACTTATTTCACCACAAAGTGGGGTACTTATGTAGATATGAAAATGCCCTTTGGAGTATCTAATGCTGGAGCAACTTTCCGAAGGGAAATAGATGTTGCCTTTGAAGGTTTGATCAATGACATGGTGCTCATCTACCTAGACATCATCACTATTTTCTCAAAGGACCCAGTTGATCACATTGCTCACTTGAGGTTAGTATTTGAAATATGCAAAGAATTTGGTGTGTCATTGAATCCTTAAAAATGTATATTTGGATTTCATGAGGGCAAGTTATTAGGTCATGTAGTGTCTAAGGATGGTCTTTCCATAGACCCTAAAATAATTGAGTCCATATTAGCCTTACCCTTTCCCAAGCACAAGAAGGGTCTGTAGATTTTCTTAAGAAAGATTAATTTTATAAGAAGGTTTACCTTAGGCTTTACAGAGTTGGTCAAGCCTCTTACCCACATGTTAATAAAATGCAAGGAGTTTACATGGACCAAAGAAGGTAAGAGGAGTTTTGGGGCTATTAAGGAGGCCATATCTCATGACCTTACACTTATTTATCCTAATTTTAACAAATAGTTCTACTTATATGCATTCTCTACATTGGATGCAATCTCTACCATGTTGATGTAGCATAATGAGTAAGGTTAAGAACAACCTATTGCGTTATTCAGTCATGCCTTAAAGGGTATGAGGATAAGTATAGATTTATATGGAAGCATGCTATTATACTATTAAGAGGTTTGAATAAATTTAGGCACATGGTCTCTAATAGTAAGATCATACTCATGGTGGTACACCTAAGTATTAAAGAGTTTATACTCAACATATACGTTAATGAGAAAAGACCTGGATGGGTGAAAAGGTACATGGAGTATGAGCTTAAAGTTAGAGTTACAAAAATTGTAAGGGGTAGAGAGTTATGTGAACACCTTATAGTAGAGGTAAATTAAGATAAAGATCAAGTGTTGGTAATCCATGACAACATATAGGCAACTGCAAACAACACACCTTTTAGTTAGACACATGATATACTCAGATTTATTGAGTCAGGATAATGTCCTATAGGACTAGATAGATCTAAGAGAAGGCACTTCAAGTTTAAAAGCATCCCTTATGTCCTGGTAGATGAGTAATTTTCAAGTGAGACATAAGAGGCATGCTTTTGAGGTGTGTGGAATCATGCCAAATAAACAAGATGCTTGAGCAGTTTCATGATGGTCTAGTTGGTGGGAGCTTTGATACCATAACCATAGCCTCTATGATCATTAGAGATGGGTAATTTTTTCCCATAATGTTTAGAGATGTTGACTCTTGGATAAGTGAGTGCCCAAAATGTGCAACATTTGTTGGCAAGAATAAACTGGCTACCCTTCACTTACAACCCATACAAGTAGAACAACTTTTCATATAATGGGGCTTAGATTTCATAAAGGTGATACACACCCCTTTAAGTAAAGGACTTAAATGGATCATTATAGCTACATATTACTTATAAGGTGGGTTGAAGAAATTTCCTTCAAGGAAACTAATGAAGATTTTATTTTGGACTTTTATGATAGCCTTGTGACTAGATTTCGTGTGCCTTCTACAATCATTTCTGACAATGCATTGGACTTAAAAAAAAAAGGTATGTGAGTGGGATATTTTACATGTAATTTATCTCAAGGCATCCTCTAACTTATACCCACAGGGCAATGGACTAGCAGAGTCCACAAAAAAGAACTTATTAAGGATTATCAAGAAAACTATGAAAAATAGTCAGATGGAGTGGCATATAGATTGAGGAATTCCATATGAGCATATAGAGTGACACCTAATAAAGATAATATACACTCCCCATACCTTTTTATCCATGGAAAATAATCCAAACTTCCTATTTCTCTTGAATTGATTGCATTAGAGCTTGCACATCGGCTTGAGATCCTAGAGGATGATGCTATGCAGATAAGGTTGAATGAACTAAGATAGCTAGAAGAGATAATGGACAATAATATGAACATTATGTGGTCTAATAAACACCAAGTGAAGAGGTCATTTTATAAGATAGTTTCCTCAAAAACATTCCAACAAGGTGATATAGTCTTCAAATGGGATGAGGATCATGCAAAACTAGGAAATCACTCTAAATTTGATAGTCTTTGGAGTGGGCCTTATGTTATCACAAGTTGCAAGGATATCAATGAATTTGAGCTTGATAGGTTGAATGGAGAGATCCTTCCCATCCCTTTTAATGGGAGGTATCTTAAATTTTTCTACTAGTGTTGTCTCACGATCTTTACACATAAGTAGATAGGTCTATCTTTACCTCCAAGTGCTCTTGCACATTGCTGTATTTGTTATTTTTCTATTGTTTAGGTATTTGTTTGGTTTTTTTATCAATTTATTGTCATTTGTGTGTGTCTCATTGCTTCAAAAATGTTTCCAAAAGTTAGGCAAAATATTTTTATAAGTAATACTTTATGTATCTAGTCATTATGGGTAAGTTTGATCAAATTCTAGGTTCGATGACTAGCAAGTTGGTCAAGCCAACTGAGTCACCAAAAATGTTGGCCATTTTGGTCCACATGCCAAGTTTCTACTTGAAGGGATGAGATGAACAAAGTTTTGGATGGAATGAGTGGTCCAAAGATCACATGTATCTTGTAAATATTTTAAAACACTTTTAAGTTAACTTAAAGTGTAGTTTATCAAATTTTGAAGAAGTAGGTTTTCATGGTGATCAATGTAGTCAAGATCATGGGATGAGTTTTCAAAGGTCTCAAGAACTCATTTTGAGCCTTGAAAGTTCTTTCACAAGCATAAATGAGCCAGACCATCATCAACACATCATGTAAAAACAAATAGGTCAATCTGATTACACATTTAATAAATACACTTGGGGAGCCTCTCAAGATAAAATATTACATGGACATGAAGTTATTCATGCCAAGATCATCCTTTATAAAATTAGTGTCTTGATGAGATTTCTATCTCAAGATATAAAGCTTCAAATTTAGACTTACAAAGTGAGATGTATGCGTGAATGTCCAGCTTAAGCTATGACAAATAACCATTTAAATTTAAATGTTCCCAAGTTGAATATAGAGATAACAAGTGTCCAAATATCAGGAGCTTAGATCAAATCTAATGGTGAGTAGTGATCTAACAGATGTAATTGGGTTGTGAATATCTAACAACATGCATTTGATCATGTATCAAAGATCAATGGTGAGCATCAATTCAACATGAATGTGTCAATGACAAGTGTCAAGATCTCAAGTGCTTGAATAAAGATCTAATGGTGCATGGTGATTGGTAAGGTTAGTGGGTCTAGGTATATCAACAATACACATTCAATTGTACATAGAGATCTAACAGTGAGAGATGAGTCAACAAGTTAGAAAATCTTGAAGACAAATCAGAAGTTGCCAAGTGTCTCAAACGCATTAGATTGATAAAAGATTAAAAACTCATGTTCATTTATAAACAAATAGATATATGGCATGCATGAAGTCAAGGAGTCAAAGAAATGATAGTAGGATCTTGCAAAACAAATGAGAAGCTGATAGTTAACATAATATGAGAAACTCAGATCAAGATTGAGGTCGATATAAAAAATCCAAAGCTAGGGACTTCAAATGGAGAATGAATTTGATTGAGGTAAAACTAGAGGATGCCATAAAGGTAGACACAGTGGACAAAGGATCTGACCACCTTGAGTAGATAAAATACATACATGCAAGATCAAACATGATTTGAATAACTAGGAGCAAACCCTACAAAACTATCTAAAGCCATTAAATCCCTGTAAAGTGTTTCAAGAGATTCTAAACATTGGTTTTACATCTCATTCAAACTCAAAAAATCCAAGCCTACAAATTTGCAATTGTAATCATGACTATATGAAAACCAATAGGGTGATTGGTTTTCATCTATAATAGATCTATATTTAGGATTTAAATGCAATGGTAGAATGGTAAATACGTAAGAAATGTTAGAAAGAACATTAAGGAGTGAGCCCAAGTAAATGCCTGATAACATGAAGAACAACAAGCATGATTAAGGAAGATAGTGAAGGGCATTAATGCAGAAGAGCTCAAGAAGGATCCATATGATGATGGGGATTGCTTCCTGCAACTGGTCTTGATCTTTACATTCTACATCATGCTATAGAAAGATACAATGACATTAATTAGGAGAGGATCTCAATAAGGATTGAAATGGTTGTTGTTCTGAGTGGAATTAGGATCATTAATGACCCCTTTAGCACCAATTTCTCTCTTACCTTATTTTTTCCTATAAATACTAGCTTTGAACTCTTGATTTGGATCCCTCGACTAGGTATAGAAAACTTCTACTAAATTCACTTTGTAAACTCTTTGAAGCAATATAAGGCAATTTCAAATTTTAGTTTAATACTAAGTTTGCTTTATTGAAGTTTGATTTATAGTATGCATGTTGTCTATTTATCATCTGTAGGTCCTTCTTGTACCTTACTTTAATACTATTAGTTTCTTACAGGTTGTGGGAAGTGTTATCTAGCAAAGTTTCTCTTGGAGTGTCAGAAGTCCATAATGTATTATATAGACCTATATATTTATATCATTCAAGTTTTAGGTCTATTTTTCAACCTTCATACAAAATACTCATATTTGGAACCCTGTCATAGAATCTGATCAATCCTTGTCCCCATTGTATTCATTAGTAGTCATAAAAGTTTCTAAGTTAAGAGTGAATCATTAAACATTTGGTACATCACCACACTTAAAGTAGGTTTTCATTCATTTATTTTCTCCCTTTTTCATCCCAATATCTTAAGTTTTAAGAAGAGAGATTCAAATTATCATATTTGAGGAGCTAGCCTCATTAAAAAACCTTAGAGGTCTAACCCAAAATTAGGTGATTCACATCCTAGCATCATTCCCATGTTGGACTAGTTTTGAGAGTGGGAATTGAACACTTCTACTTTTAGCTAGGGTGCAACTTAGAACCTCCAACACTACCCATAAGGCATATTCATGCCTGTTTATCATGGCTGAATTTACACCCTTGAAAGATAATATTTGATTCAAAGTTTTTTCAGTTGCGTAAGCTTGACATAATGCTATTAAAAATATAATACATTTTTATTAATATTCCATATTATCAAGAGTAGTATTAAAAATGTAAGGGTATCCATTTAGTTGGTTTCCCAAGTTAACGTGAGAATAGAACTATTGAAAATAGTGTCATCTAACAAGTTTTCATAAGACCATAATATAGTGCATTTATAATAATTTTTTCCAATAGGTAATTGCATGATGAGGCCTTAATAACAACATGTATGTAAGCATGAATATAGTGAAACTATACACTGAATTCCTTAAGTAATAAGTGTTTACAATATTAAGGTTGTCAATTTGCATATTACATAACATGAATGCTTCAAGCACTCCACTACTAACCAAAAGAA
This sequence comes from Torreya grandis, assembly GCA_037957365.1. Lineage (NCBI taxonomy): Eukaryota > Viridiplantae > Streptophyta > Pinopsida > Cupressales > Taxaceae > Torreya > Torreya grandis. The sequence goes on from JARHVA010000993.1 coordinate 1,969,937, forward strand.
AGGTGAAAATCTTAATATTTTTGCATAAATAAATTCATATATGAGGATAAACAAGTAACATAACACATAAGCACAATTATTCTAGCCTTGGCTATTCTATCCTTATGTACCAAACCACCAAGATGACTCTTCCCAACACTAAGGGATTCCAACAACTTACATATGCTTAAATTTTAAGTACTCAATACATAGATATAATTTAATGTATCTAAACATTAAATAAGGATATTGTTCATAAGTAAAACCAAACAATAAAGAATACAAATATTGACAGCTTTAAAATATGAATACAAATACAATCCTGAAGGCATAAGCAGAAGGAAATTGGTGTGCTATCCACAAGTATAAATGTTTGAATTAGGCACTCAACATAACATGTGCCAATTGAAATATATAACATTACAATAAACTTAACAAAATTTTTTATCATTTTGAAAGTCTTCATGGGTTACCAATGATGAATACGTTGCTGAAGCACGTAATAAAGATAAACATGAAATCAAACTTCATAAAGGAGGAGCCAACTTGCATAACAATCCCTGCACTGAAAGGGTGAATTAATGTGTCATATTAATGCTGAAAATGTGGATTACTTTCATAATAAATATTGTGGAAAATGAATTCTACTCTAATAATAAAAACCCAACAAGAGGGAAAAGAAAAAAATGATCTTAATTCCACTTTGACTAATCTTGGGCAACCCGTAAACCTACTGCCATACTATTTTTCTTAAAGGGAATAGTCATAAATGTACCATCATATAATATCCTAAACAATAAAAAATAATGTAAACCCAAGTAGCTTTCTTAAGACAAGAACAACCATTCATATAGCAAACATATGAATGACTACAATAACCAAGAGAGTTTCTATTCTCATCTCAACATACTAGTGTGATAATTTTAATAATTTATATCTTTCTTCATACAAGTGAAACCATTCAAGGTATAATAACACAACTAAAAGTACATGTCAATTGATTACGTCTTACATAATATAAAACCTTAAGCATTTTCAACCACTAATAAAGAAAGATAATATCAAATATAAGCCATGTGTGCAAAATAAATATAAATGTTATTGCTTATCATTGCAAGAATAACCTCTCAAAACCATCCTTTCTAAAATTAAATTATGAATCTAAGTAACATTACTAAGAATACATTAGGATCAATATCAACATATCTACATAACATCAATTGAGTCAGGCCATACAAAAATATACGAAGTGGCTATACACTAGTCTTCCACTTTTTTCCTACTTGCATACCTAACCATATAAACCATCATAATAAACAAATATATATGTTCCCATTCAAATAAGCAAACATTATATATTAAGAACCATACAAACATGTTATGGATGCACAATAGGTAAAACATCTTATATGCTAATTTCTAGTATTATCTTTCATAGTTGACAATTAAAGCCACAATCTCATCATACAAGGAGTAAACATAACTCAACAAAAAATCTATGAATAACATTATTTTAATAAGGGGAGTCTCTGCTAATAGGGATATAATATTATATGTGGATTCATATGATGAGGTCTCCTTCATTTTAGAGGGTTACAATCAAGAAATGCCTAGGAATGCAAAACAACAAATGTCTTTATAACTATAGAATTTTATGCTCAAGAAGGATATCCGATATGGAAATGGTATTATCAATTTACTCACTAGCCATAGTAGTTTTCCTTCCAAGCAGTAATGTCAATATTTGGGAAAGGTTTTCCATATTATCAACATACAAAAGAAATACTTTCACAATTTATGAATCAATCCCTAGCTTTAATTATGCAATAATTAAAATCTTCCCAATATAATACAATACATAAATTATTTTTAGCTACAACTATATAATTATTTTGGCATACTAAATTTAAGCAAGCAACCAACTTATTTAGAAAACAGATAACATAATAAGAGTTTTTTAACATGAAAATCACACACTCACAAACCCCCCTGCACCCAATCATGACATAGATATGTGTGGGTATGACAAAACATATCTCCATGGATGTATACCCCAATAAGGTTCCAAAAATAGGTTGACAGATTTAAAATAAAAATCTATTTAATAGAATGTAAAAAGAGAAAGAAATCCACATGCCTAAAATGAATAAATGTAGGGTTTTTATTTTAGATCTTGCCTCCCACTATGATGCATACCAGTAGGATCAACATCCATTCAAACCCCTGCACCCAAATCTACCCTCTTTTATTCCATATTGATTTATTCTCTTCCTCTAAGCCATTCTCCATGGTGGTGGCCTGTGCAAATTTGAACCCTAGAACTCTGTTATTTTTTCCATTTCTCCATGATCTCCTCATGATCTTTATTGCCCTATCCTCAAACCCCAACACCATCTATCACCATGCCTCTATTCTTCCTTGGCCAATGACTGAATACAAGCCTGAAACCCTTGTGTTTTCTCCATTCCCTTTACCACCACATTTACATTATTTTCCCATCTCCTTCATGTAGTCAACAACCAAGAAGATGACCCATCCATGCCATATAGACCCTAAAAAAATGTTTCATGCTAAAATTTAACTTATACCAAGTGTGTGATTAGGGAAAAATAAGTTTCTGCCCAACCTATCAATTTGTAGGAGGGGAAAACATAGTTTTATTCATACCTTTATTATTTCTTTCCAACTCATGTAAAGGGAGAGCTCCACGTAGATCGATAGTTAGGGGGGTGCATACCATATTTCCTTTATTTCTTTTCTTGGCCTATCCGTGTAAGCATTCAATGGATGGCTTGTAGCATACAAAATAATAAAAACACATAAACTAATTCTTCCAAACCTGAGTCATATAGATTAACCAACATTGGCCATGGTTAAGGGGAGATATAATGTTTCATTCATTTTATTTGTTTAACATTTCCTTCCATATAAGCATTCAGGCACATACTCGCCTCAACCCAAAATGCCATAATATAATAACAATTTAGAAAAAATAAGTCCTTTATAAATATTACTACATAATAAGAAGGTTATATGACCATAAAATATAACAACCACATTAGATAAAATCCATTTTAAATCATATCAGAATGTATAAGTATAAAATAAAACACTACATCCCTCAAAAATTATTTCATAAATTAAGACTCAAAATAATTTATAATTCAATAATTAAAATTCCACAATTAGATTCTATATATATAGACATTCCTACACACACACACACACACACACACACACACACACACACACACACACACACACACACACACACACACACACACACACACACACACACACACACACACACACACACATGTATATGCATATTTGATATTAAGGAGATCTAATTACATTGTGTGTGTGTGTGTGTGTGTGTGTGTGTGTGTGTGTGTGTGTGTGTGTGTGTGTGTGTGTGTGCACAAACATATATACATACACATAACATAATTTTATCACCTTAATATCAAATATGAATACACACACACACACACACACACACACACACACACACACACACACACACACACACACACACACACACACACACACACACACACACACACACACACACACATATAAGTGAATAATTAAATTCAAATCAAAAATGATTTGTCTAATTCCAACCTAGATCCATATAAATATACGTTGGACCTCGGCAATTTGGTTGGACCATAATGTCAACTAGTGGGGTCAAGACATCCTCTCCTCCTTAAAGAAGAGCAGTCCTAGCAATAAACTCACAATTAGGAATCGTGCTATGCTGAAAAGATATTTTTATCTCTTTTTTCTCAAAATGCATACACATTACCAGAAGCAATAAATAGCTCAAGAATAAAAATAATGAGATTGAGGAACTTTATCAATTATTATCAATAAAATAGTTATGCTTACTACATGATTGCATAATCTAAAACAAAAAAAAGAAATATTACAATACTCTTACCTTATTGGTATAACCAACAGACTTAAAAAATTCACATTGTGAGTAAAAACACAGCCTTACCTTGCTAGAAACCATATGCTACTTCTAGGATAACCATGCCCTTCATTAAACCAAGCTAGAAAACCATCCTTTTGATTAGGTTTCCTTTTGTAAAGCCAAAGTGAAAAAAATGAGGTGTTGCACACACCTAAACCAACTATGTAATTTTTCAATAATAGTTATTGAATCAAAAATAAAAATCTAGACTTTGTGCTATACAAATCCACAATTTCACTCAAGAATGTTAGCACTTAAATAATAAGTTTTTCTCCAGCTTAACCTCACCCATACCTTGACAAGTTTATCAATGAACTACCATTTTAATGCAATACTAATGAATATTACTTGATTCTTAGCCAACTATATAGCAAGATAATCAATCAATTCATACAAAAACATGCATCAAATACTAGAATTAACAAATATAATTCAATATTTAACAACATAAGAGTTTTTAGTACTCTTTAAACCATAAATTCATAGTTCTTTGCCAAAATAAAAAAAACATAAACATGAATTCCATCCTAGCCACAAACACATGACCATTATTTTAATTAAATATAGTTTTCATCATAATTTCCTCACTATGAGGAATTATTATTACAAAATCGACAAATTTAACATTAGTTTCCCAAAAATAATCCAACAGATTTCAAAAAAATCCTTAGATTTGAGGGTTTGTCTTCCACAACATTTAATTTATATAATTATATATATATGTAGACTCATAATTTTATATCATTCTATAGAATGCTGAACAACATAACATTTATACAGGTACACGGCATTGCCATCACCTAAAGGATACTTCATGCATACCTATTTCATTCATTCAAGAATGAAAATTAATAACAATCATACCACTATGGTTCTCACCACATATGTGGTGCATGTATACCTTCTTGGTAACATTCATCATAGAATTTCAACAAGAACATAGGTCCATCAAACCATGTTACTTATATTTCACCATTTACCTTTCGTAGGTTAGTACAACATCCCACACTAAATACCCCAAACCTCATATAAGCCATACCAAATTTTACATGCAACCCAAATGTTTTATACATGCTCTTCACAATCTTGTGAGCTCACATGATGGTTACAGGGATTACAATCCCAACATCTCATTGCACTTACCTTATAGAAAAATAACAAAATACATAAAAGTAATAAAATCTACCCGATCAAGACTTATTATTGCTCCACTTGAGCATAAAATCAACATGCATTTCAGCCATGCTTAAACAATCAGGAATATATATTTCAAAAATGCTATCAGGTATATACAATAATTATTTATACATAACATGATTGCACTTACTAGTCAACCCATGTCAATAAACCTAGAGTATTCATACCAAAACATTCTTTTCAAGTAATTTAAATATTACCATATAAATAATATACTTGGCTTTACAAGTCAATACATATTGTATTTCAACAATTTCAATCTTACTAATTTTTTATAAAAGTTTAATTTTCAGGACCAAATAATGTTTTTACAAGGCTACATAGACAAATTTTACAAGGTTATTTGTACAACAACCTCAAAGAGGCAGTTGAAGAAACACTCAATCCAATAGGCAACCATTATGCATGAAGATCTTATGACCATCCTATAGCACTCATAGTGTACAACCTAAATGAATCAGGTAGTTACTTCATGCAAAGGGGAGAAGTGGGTTTTCAACCTATGTGAGACTCCACTCTTTGGCTCATACTTGGTCTAATCATTATAGATATGATGTTATTTTCACCCTAAACCTCCTACTTGTATAAAAAATCAATGCTAGAGCGGCGATGCAAAATCACACTAAACAACACAATCACTATACCTTAACATATTTTTAATAAAAGAGGTTGATTCAGGAGGGAAACTTACATCATATGATGGTACATGATTACATCACAACATGTAATCATATAAATAAACAATACATATCTTCAAGGCAATATGGGGTTTACACCCCAAATACCTTCATACACAATAAGAAGTTACAAGTTTACATGGTTAACATAATCAATAAGATGTAAAAAAAATGCGTACACATCATACAATAATTTACATGCACTAAAGAGAAATGCATTATTATGACACGCATGTGGGTCAAGAGGTTGGTATATTATGTCAAGGTATTTCACATCATAACACTTAAACACATTGAAAAGTGAAGTACAAGGGTCCATAGTAATCATTAGTCTAACTAATGTCTAAATGTCATCTAAGATGACATAAAATATCTAACATGTAACATCATGCTCAGTTTTATGAATATCAAATCCATCAACATGTTCCTTCAAAGAAGGATGTGTTCTAACATATCTCAAAAATCTATATCCTTGAATCTCAGAAGGTTGTCAACTAAGTTCACATCTAATGGATTAGATAGCTCATGCTACCTATTAGTAATAATAGATCCCCAAAACAAGCCACCTATGATCATCGAATATGGTTTCATGATTCCAACAATAAGCTCTATCACTATCCTTCCAATTGACTCATGTCAAAAAGTCAAAGGTTGACTAGAAATGCTTGCTTTAGCACAAAAAAATCTTGGGAAAAAGATGCACTTAACCAAGGCTCTAGGTGAATATTCATCATCAACATGGAAAACATAGTTTCCATAATCATAATATAGCTGCAATTGTAGAAGACATCCTCTCTCTCTCTCTCTCACACACACACACACACACACACACATATCCATGAGTATCATGACATCCTCATGGATGTCAAAACTCAATCAAAAAATTAAATAATCATCACATATACATGAAACATAACTAGGGGCATCATTGCATTCTTATGGGATGAATACATACCCATGATCTACACATTAGGGAGTCAAAATACATATCTACACACTCAATAGCCTCTATCCCTTGAGTGGTAAAACCACGAGCTCCTTCATTCCACTCAAAAGGCTAAAAGCATAAGGCAAACCATGCCTCATTTAGTTGAATACATATATTTTCAACACCTTAATATTATGATACATAATACTTATTCGCTTCTAGGGTACCATGGTTATAATTCAACTAACCATAACTGAGACTCCAATCTAAAACCCGATCCAAATTTAGCTTATAAGCCCATAACTTGGAACAAAACAATGTTCCCATGCATTAAACACAACACTTAGTAATTTCTTTGCTTACTACAACTCAACAGGTGGAGTAACACCCAATCCAAACAAGAATTTACAATATCTTGCCTTAGTTGTCAATAATTTATAGCTAGATAAACTCATAGTTTATCCAATTTTTTTGGGGAATTATTATGGAGTACTGAAGGAAAACTGTGTGTAGAACCCACTATACACCCTACAATGCACACTATATAAACATGGTCCTATAGCAGATGAATAGACAACCCATAAATGGATTGGTTCAATAAGATACTTATGTCAGGATGGCCTAGTGCTATAAGGTACTTGATTTCACCATCAGATAGCCTAGGGATCCTTAATCCAATATAAGCATCTGATAACCCTATACAATTTTGATTTAGCAACTCACTAGGCAAGGAGATTCACTCAATCCCATGGATATCCTTGACTAAGATAATTAGATAGGGTAAAAATTAGTATAATAATGAGTCAACCTATTGATCAAGCTAAATATATAATCTTAAAAGTAAGGAGGTACCAAAATAGGTGCAATAGGTCCTAAGAGGAGAACTAAGGTGCCAACAAGCCAAGCTTTGGCTTATCCAACCTTACAACATTCAAGGGTCTATGAGTAGATAACATCAATCTACCACCAAGGTGACCCAACATAAAACTTATGAACATAACACCTTATGTTCTCATAATCAAGAACTAGTTTAGGTTTCTACCCCATAAAACCATGATGCCATGATTCATAATCTTAGAGGTTATTACACCCATGCTCCATTTCTTCATGAATGCCATCCCACCACATATGGCCCAACAAGTGGTAAACAATTATCCTGGCATGATATATTCTAAATTTATAAGTGCCAACATAAATGTTTGATGTCCACCAAGCCATAATACATATGCATAAAGAGGTCATAACATCTCTAATAATCCCACTATGTAATCACAAACATAACTAGATAAGTTATTAAATGGTATAAGATGAATACCAATTGTTAAGGTATACCAACACTAGTTGTGATACCCAATCAGATTATGTTAAAGAATTCCCAACCAAGGGTCCTTACACTAATAGTTCATTCCAACTCCTTGACTTAAGACAATCAATGATTTAACCCAAAAGAGTGATGACTCATTTGAATGACAATTCAGCCATTAGGCTCATTACAATGTCATAAATCTAGACCAACTTTGGCTATATAAATGAATAACTAGTTACCATAAAAGCATTTCTTGCACATGACCAACAAATCATACTAAGAGTAATGTACCTATTATAATACATTGAAAAAAGGAGAATCAATCACAATTTAGTTAATAATCATATATTATGGTTGATTTCAGTTAATCCTAAGTTAAGAATAGTCTATATAATCAACTTGCTAGTTAACTATGGTTTCATGCTTGCACTACCTATAAGGCATATTCATGATTGTTTGTCATGGCTGAATTTACACCTTTGAAAGATAATATTTGATTCAAATTTTTTCCAGTTGCTTATGCTTGACATAGTCCTATAAAAAATGGAATACATTTGTATTAATATTCCATATTAGCAAGAGTAGTATTAAAAATACAAGGGTATCCATTTAGTTAGTTTACCAAGTTAACATGAGAATAGAACTATTGATAATAGTGTCATGGAATAAGTTTCCATAAGACCATAATATAGTGCATTTATAATGAATTTTTCCAACACTTAATTGCATGCTGAGGCCTTAATAACAACATGTATGTAAGCATGAATATAATGAAACTATACACTCAATTACTTAACCAAAATGTGTTTACAAGATTACGGTTGTTAATTTTCATATTACATAACAGGAATGCTTCAAGCACCCCACTACTAACCAACAAAAAGGTGAATATCTTAATCTTGTCACATACATAAATTAACAGCTAAGGCTAAATGAGTAACATAACACATAAGCATAGTTATTCTAGCCCTTAGTATTCTAGATATATGTCCCAAACCACTAGGATGACTCTTTCCAACACCAAAAGATTCCAACAAATTATATTTAGTCATGATTAAAGTTGAAGTACTCAATACATAGCCAAAATTTAATATAACCAATCCTTTAAATAAGGATATTGTTTATAAGTAAAACCAAACACTAAAGAATACAAAGATTGATAGCTTTAATATATGAATACAAATACAAGCTCAGAGGCATAATCACAAGGAAACTGTTATGATATACACAAGTACAAATGTTTGAATTAGACACTCAACATAACATGTGACTATATATATATATATATATATATATATATCATTACAATAAACTTAACCAAAAACTTATCATTTTAAAACCTTTCATGGGTTGCCAATGATGAATACATCATTTAATCAAGGAATAAAGATAAATAAGAAATCAAACTTCCCAAAGGAGGAGCCAACTTCCATAACAATCCCTACACTAAAAGGGTGAAGTAATGTGTCAACATAATGCTGACAATGTAGATTACATCCTTAGCAAACATTATAGAAAATAAATTATTTTTTAATAATAAAATCCCAACAAGAGAGAAAATAAACAAATGAACTTAATTCCACTTTGACCAATCCCATGCAACCCATAAACCTATTGCCATACTATTTTTTTTAGGGAATAGTCATCAATGCACCATAATATAATCTTCCAAACAAGTAGAAATAATGTAAACCCAATTAGCTTTCGTAAGATAAGAACAACCATGCATATAATAAGCATATGAATGGATACAATAGCCAAGAGAGTTCCTATTCTCTTTTCAACACACAAGTGTGATAATTTTAACAATTCATTTCTTTTCTCACATAGGTGCAACCATCCAAGGTATAATAACACAACTAAAAGTACATGTCAATCGATTACCTCTTGTATAATATAAAACCTTAATCATTTTCAACCACTAATAAAGGAAAGATAATATCAAATGTAATCCATGTGTGCAAGACAAATATAAATGTTACTACTTATCATTGTAAGAATAACCTCTCACAACCATCCTTTTTAAAATTAAATTTTGAATCTAAACAATGTTACTAAGAATACAACATGAAAAATTTCAACATATCTACATAACATAAATTGAGTCACACCATACAAAAGTACATTAAGTGGCCATACATTAGTCTTCCACCTTTTTTCTACTTGCATACCCAACCATACAAACCATAATAATGGAAAAATCTACAAGTGCCCATTCAAATAAACAAACATTATATATTAAAAACCATAAAAACATGTTATAGATGCACAATAGATAAATCATCTTATATGTTAATTTCTAGTATTAGCTTTCATAGTTTACAATTAAAGCCACAATCTCATTATATGAGGAGTAAACACAACTCAATAGAAAATATATGAATAACATTATTTTAAGAAGGGGAGTCTATGCCAATAAGGTTGCAATATTACATGTGAAGTCATATGAGGAGGTCTCATTTATTTTGGAGGGTTACAACCAAAAAATCATTAGGAATGCAAAGCAACAAATATATTTATACCTATTTAATTTTATGCTCAAGAAGGATATCCGATATGGAAATGTGTATTATCAATTTACTCACTAACCATAGTAGTTTTCTTCCAAGCAGTAATGTCAAGATTTGAGAAAGGTTTGCCATATCATTAGCATACAAAGGAAATGCATTTTTTTTTTCTGTCACTTGGATTTGCACCCTTTGAAGAGATGTTTGAGATCTCCTCATCCAAGTGGTATGATTGAAACACCTTTAGGCTATGGGTGAGTCTAAGGATGAAGTGAATATCTAGATAGGGCTAGCTCCCTTGATGTACCACTTTAGATCACTACTACACCTAAACATTGGAGGGGGAAAGGAAGAGAGAAAATTGAAAGTAAACTATCCTAATGGAGGTGATACACCAAATAAGTTGATGACTTCCAATCAGCTGCATGTTACACATGAAACTAAGAGATTGACCAAATATACACTTCTCTAATCTACATCTTTTCATATCAATATTACATTATAAGGTTATGGATGAATGTTTAGGCTAAGAGGACTAGATAAGAGGCATTGAATAACACTAGTGAATAGACTAACTTAATAAACTTTGACACTTCTTGAAACAATTCATATGCCTTAAAATAAGAAGCTTTCTAAATGCAAATAAGATGAAATAATGAGACAACATGATAAGGAAATCATAATTATCACTAAGCAAGATCAAACATCCAAGTAGAACACACTATGAACAATCATGAAGAGGTAAAAATCACTAGTCATATTGATCAAATAGTATGAAAATAAGTATGGATTCACCATTATCAGGTAGAGGAAAGTTCACATCAACCTTTATAGGTCAAAACAAGTTCCTATTGGCCTCAACCTTTCAAGGAACAAGAAACCACTCTTCTTGAAACCATGCCTACAAAGAAGATGCAAGTTGATCATGAGATGAAGAGTGGGCAGTAATATGAGGTATATGTACAAGGTCAAGAGTAATAAATTTAAATTGGAGACCTATTTGAAGATGTTCTACTTGAGAGCATAACAAGTGAAGTGCCAAGAAGTAGGTATGATCTACCAAGTGTTCAATCCAAAGAGCAACATGCTTGGCACCATGATTCATCCCATGAAGAAAGAGGTGCAAGAAACTTCCCTTTTGATCCTAGAAATGGAGGTATGATTAATTTTTAGTTTTGTATACTTGTTTGTTTTTTTATTTCCTTAAGTGCTTTGAGCACTTACGTGTGTCTTGTTAGTGTGTTTGATTTACTTATGTGTGTCCTTTGTTTTGTGTGGTTGAGGTAATCAAGTGGTCTTGTCTTGATCAAAGCTTGTGGTCAATGGTCAAAGCTCTTCTTATTTTGTCTCAAACTTTAGATGACTCCCTAAGCCAAATGGATTGATAATGCTACTGGTCTAGTTAGTATAACAGACATATTACCCCTATGAGTCACCAATTTATTGACCAAATTTGACCCTATAGGTCAAATTAGGGCACCTATATGTTAAAACATGAGTTTTATGTGTTTTTAAGGTTCTAATATTATTTTATAGGGAATATTATATATCTTTTGATGTTATTCCATATCACATTAGCCTTGGTCATTAGTCATATTAGTCTTTATATCATTTTGAAGTAAAAAAAGGGCCTTTAATGACTTGTATGACCTCCTGTAGAAATATGAAGGTTAAAAAAGGTGATGTCACACCCCATGTGTCCTCATATGTCTTAATTGACTATTGGTAACCATAAGCGGTAGGTTTTTTAGAAGAAATAGTAATTTTCTTAGGAAAAGAGAAGAGTTTTGCATTTGTACAGCCCACAAGGGAGTGTGACACATGGAATAAGGTAAAATAATGTATATTAATATTATTATATCTCAATTAAATATTTTAAATACTTTGAAATTACCAATTTTAAGCTAAAACTATTTTTCTCTTTTTTCACCCTTCTAGACATAGAGAACCAGTCTTTAGGTTTTTACTTGGTATGACCAGTGGGGGAGGTTACTAGTAAATTGGATTTGGGAGGTGAAATTAAAATTAGAGAGATTAATTTTCATAATTATATTTCAAAAAATGATGGCATGTGTTTTATGAACCATCCTCATGAAGTTGATTATGTTTTTCTGCTTGCTAATCTATGCACCCTATAGGTTTTGATCTTGTTTAGGAAATTACATACAATTAACTTACTAATATTTATTTAAAATTATGTTTAATATATATTAAAATTATCCTCATGATTATTTTATTTTTTTAAGGTGTTTGGATATGCAAATCATCTTAGGTTGAATGTGAATGCACCAATCTATGTTGCAAGCAGTTTTTTAGCATTTGCAATATCTTCTTACTTTGAAAATGGTTTTTGAGGGTGAATATGGGTTGGTTTACATGTTTCCAATTTTATCTTGGTAACCTTCACTTTTTAACCTCTTTTCTCAAAGCAATCTATATGAAATTGCAGTCATATGCAACTTACTAGTCAAACAACCATTAATGAATATGTACAGGTGCCGTGAATGAAGAAAATAACAGTGGAATGGATGTTTTAAAGTTGGTTCCAAGATAATAATAATTATGATAAAATAATTGGACAATTATTAAAGAGTCTTGGTCTGTTCATGAAGCCTAAATAATACACATGATTTCAATTCTGCTCACGACTTACCTGTAACTCACATACACCTTCAGGTGCCCTCATAGAGACTAATCATATTGAAAGGAAGTGTATAAGATAAGTAAGGTTTTGATAGTGGTGAAAGTATTTTTAAACTTTTTAAAATATCCAAACTACATTGGAAACTACAAACATGCATATGGCTCATAAGATCATATACTACTTGCTTAGTAAGATAACCACATACAAGTGGCTTAACAGAGAGCTAAGGTGCTCATATAAAGTGTTGAGGCATGAAGTGAGACATTAAATGGAGTTATAATTCATTGGTTAAATAACTATAGGAATTTTTGAGAGGTTTTATAGAAAATGAAAATATGGATCAACCTCAAACACAAAATGACTGAGTCTAGGGCTCTCTTCCCTGAAAATACAAAACAAAGGCCTATGGCCATTTTGATAGAGTCATATGATAGGGTTATAAGAAATTATTATGCATCATATTATGATAATATTATATCCTATACCAAGGATAAGGACTCCATAAAATTTTGAGGGAAGATTACTAATGGAAGGTCAAAGCTTGAGATCCCAAAGTTGCACTTTTATACACTAATTTTGGGTAGTGAGACCTATAGGATTTTGAATCTTTGGACAACCTTGGTTTTCAAGTTAATAAGATAGAATATAAAACTATTTTTTAAGAGTCATACCAAGTTTTAAAATTATGTAAATGACTTGGAAGAACCCTAAAGTGTAATTCCATGGCTAGATGCTCATCCATAGGTATATAATGACCTAGAAAAGGCCACCTACAACCAACATAAGGTCCAAGCTGAGAAGGTGTTTCCTTCTTGAAATGTATGAGTGTTATGAATGTTTAATAATAAAAAAATTGATTGAAATATTCATAAAAGGTTTTAGGTATATTAATAATAAAAAATGATGGTCTTTAAAGCTCATAACACCTATAGGTCATTCATTTACAACCTCCCTAAAGGTGCTCATAGAGCTCTCAAAATGAGCTTAGCGATTGATGGTATCGTAGAGATCATAAAAAATTACTATAGAAGGTTTTTTGAGGTATTAAAAGGGTTTTAAAGGATATATCACAATCTCCAAGAGAAACCAACACCCATGAGACTCCATGTTACCATAACACAGTCAATTATAGTTGACTGTGACACAAGTAGAAAGCAAAGGGACTTTGTTTGGATGAGGTATAACATAAGAAATATGAATAAATGGGTCCAAAAAATACCAAATTACCTTAAAGGAATCAAGGTGGTTTTATAAATTGTCTCAAGCCCAAAATAAGACGCATGAATCTATAGGTGGCCCCTCCAAGGCAAAAATATAGTCAACGATAGAACTCAGTCTTGAGAGTTCAAGGTATATGGAAGAGTATGAAAGGTCAAAGTTTTAAATTGGGATTGAAGCACCTAAATCATGAAAATTTTATTATATATAATCTTTTTAATATGGATATATAATAGAGATAGGACCTTTTTAAATACCATACCTAACTTATACTCTAAAACACTTTGCACAATTCTTTTTACATAAGTCTATTTTGGAATTCTAAGGAATTGGAGGGTCAGATGGTCTAACCAAGGCCAAAAATTTGGTGAAAAGGGTATCCATCACCTGGATAACCATATAAAACATTAATTTTAATGATAAAATAGGGGAAGTTCCCTCTATTTTATCTCAGATAAATGGCACTCCCTTTATGAGCAAAACCCTGCAATCTTGGAAAGAATGGTGAAAAAGATGGACCAAAGGGTATAATGAAATTTTATGAAGGTATGTGAAGTTTAATAATACATATATAAACATTAATAATCAATAAATAAAGTGTGAAACTAAATAGGGAGGTCTAAATCATCAAGGGTTACAGTTATGCCTACTAGGCATGGTTAGACCTAGAGGCCAAAGGAAATGTCACTTTCAATTATAGCCTTGGATATGCATTATAATACATTTTGTAATTATTTTTCGATCATAACATAGGTTTTAAATCTTTTTTTTTGTAGACAAAACACAAGAAGTCCATTTTTGAGCTCAAAACCAACTCAAACTTGTAGGAAATGGAAGGAATATCTTGACAAGGTAACTTCAAATGCTCACATCTTTCATGAGGCTTTGAATGGAGGTTAAATGAATTTAGGGAGGTTTATAGAGATCTTAAAATTTGAATTTATGGATTTTTTTTATCAATTATAATGTTTTAACTTCATGAACAAACCTTAAGAGCAGAAAGCACTTAAAACCCTCCTAAACCCTTGGTTTAGACCCGATGTAGAAAATAAAGGAGATAATGCATAAAAATGGAATAGTTTTCATATAAAAATGATTGTAGGTTGTAAATAAATATCTCAAGATACTCCCCATTAGGATGATCTGTGTGAAATTATATGGACAGGGTACAAAATAGGATACTTTTGACTATTTTCTGTGTTTTATAGGTTATAAAAAGATTCTCAAGATGAAACCAAATTTAGGAGAAGGATTAGGACTTGAGATAACCCCTAATGTAAATTTAATTATTCATAACAAATCCTAGGTATTCAATAAAAATAGATTCATCTTAGCCAGTCAAAACTGGCATAATGACCAAACTAGTGAGAAGGGTGGAAAACTTCAAGTGAGATAATTTTAAGGTGTAATTGATGAATCTAAGGCCATGGAGAGTCTTAAAACATCTCATAAAATCCTTCCAATATATTTTCATGGAAAACTGAAGCCCAATTGAGGCCAAGTGTACAAGGTGTGGGAAAGAGGAGTTTCTTAGACTACAGATGGTGATGGCTCACTTCCATATGATTCTAGATGATTAGGACTACAAAAAATGAATGAAGAGGCATGTAAAAAATTCTTACTCTCATTTTAATCATAAAAAATAATCCCTAGTCAGTTTTAGGACATTCAAACAAAGGTGAATCATGAAGGCAATTTTTTGAGATAGAATGAGAACTTTCATGCCACTTTGCAAGAGTTTGATGACTTAGAAAGCCACTTGTTCCTTATAAAATTGCATGGTCCATTTAATATTCCTTTATAATACACAATTAACTCATTTTATCAACTTGAAAAGTGTTCTTGTGACATTTGGACTTATTTCTTCTCTTTTCTCTCTCAAGTTCTATAAGAACTAGCCATTTTAGCTTTTTAACTTATGCTCCACATGAGTATGGCGAAGCCCTACTCATTTGCATAACATTTGATCAATAATACTACTGATTTTTACCTCTTCATGACTATTCATAGTGTGTTATACTTGGATGATTGATCTTGCTTAGTGATAACTATGATTTCCTTAGCATGTTGTCTCATTCTTTCATCCTATTTGAAGTTGAAAAGCTTCTTCTTGTAGGGCATGTGAAGTGTTCTAGTAAGTTTCAAGGTTGAGTGAGTTAGTATATTCACTAGTGTCATTCAAGGCCTCTTTTATATTCCTCCTATCCTAAACATTCATCTATAACCTCATAATGCAATATTGATGTGATAAGATGTAGATTAGAGAAGTATATGTTTGGTTAGTCTCTTGGTTTCATGTGTAACATGCAGTTGGTTGGAAGTCATCAACTTATTTGGTGTATCACCCCCTTTAAGATAGTTTGTTTTTATTTTTATCTCTCCCTTCCCCCCCTAAAGTTTAGGTGTATTAATGATCCAATGTGGTACATCACGGGAGATATCCCTATCTAGAGATTCACCTCATTCTTAGGCTCACCCATAGCCTATAGGTGTTTCAATTATGCCGCTTGAATGAAAAGAACTCATACATCTCCTTAAAGGGTGAAAATCCAAGTGAAAATAGTTTTATGAATTAATCCTTAGCTTTAATTATGTAGTAATTATTTTGGCATACTAAATTTAAGCAAGTAACCAACTTATTTAGAAATCCCATAACATAATAAGATATTTTTAACATGCAAATCACACACTCACAGAACCTCCTGCATCTAGTCATGACATATATTCATGTGGGTATGGAAAAACATACCTCCATGGATGTATGCCCTAACAATGTTCCGAAAAGAGGTTGATAGATTTAAAATAAAAATCTATTTAAGAGAATATAAAAGGGAAAGAAATCCACATGCTTGGAATGAATAAATGTAGGGTTTTTATTTCAAATCTTCCTCCCACTATGGTGCCATACCAACAACATCAAAATCTATTCAAACCCTTACACCCAACTCTACCCTCTTTTATTCCATCTTACTTTATTCTCCTGTTTTGAGTCATTCTCCATGGTGGTGGCCTGTGCAAATTTGAACCCTGGAACTCTATTATTTCTTTCCATTTCCCTTTGATATTCTCATGATCTTTGTTTCCCTATATTCAAACCCCAATTCCATCTCTCACCATACCTCTATTCTTCCTTGGCTGATGGATGAACACAAGCCCAAAACCCTTATGTTTTCTCCATTCCATTCACCTTCGTGTTTCCATTCTTTTCCCATCTCCTTTATGTAATAAAAAACCAAGAAGATGACCCATCCATGCCATACAAACCCTAAACAAAATGTTTCATGCTAAAATTTAATTTCTACCAAGTCCACAATTAAGGAAAAATAAAGTTCTGCCCAGCCTATCGATTTGCATGAGGGAGAAACATAGTTTAATTCATACCTTTATTATTTATTTCCAACCCATGTAAAGGGTGAACTCCACATGGATAGATAGTTAGGGGGGTACATATAATGTTTCCTTTATTTCTTTTCTTGGCTTATCCATCTAAGCATTAAATGGATGGCTTAAAGCTAATACACCATAGCGTATAAAATAATAACAACACATATAAACTATTTCTTCTAAACCCAAGTCATATAGATTAAATAACATTGGCCATGGTTAAGGGGAGATATATTAACATTTATTTTATTTTTTTAACATTTCATTCCACATAAGCATTTAAGCACATACTCCCCTCAGCCCAAAATTCCATAATATAATAATAATTTAAAACAAAAAAGTCCTTTATAAATATTGCCACACAATAAGAAGGTTATACAACCATAACATAAAACAACCACATTAGACAAAAATCCTTTCAAAGCATATCAGAATGTATAAGCCTAAAACAAAACACTACATCCCTCAAAATCCATTTCATAAATTGGTACTCAAAATAATTTATAATTTAATAATTAAAATTCCATAATTAGATTATATATAGTTATTTCTATATATATTTATATACATAAGTATATATATATAAATACACACATAAGTAAGAAAATCATTAAATTTGAATTAAAAATGATTGGTCAATAGCAACCTAAATATAAATAAATATACATTGGACCTCGATAACTCAGTTGGACTATAGTGTGAACCAGTGGGGTTATGACAATAATAACAGATTTCATCGATCAAATAGACCCATAAATTCATCATTATCTCTCCATCCAATGGTGCCCTGATCCTCTTTGAAAACATCATCAATGATTCCCTTCTCCTAAAATATGGCCTTCCCACATGGCATGCACTACCACGACCACTTTTGCATTGGTATTCAACTCAGACCTACACCCCACATCGATCTGATTTTGATCCTGATCCTCCTCGAGGAGATATCATTAAATCAATAACATGCTTGAATCCATTCTTCCATTCCACCATTGTATATCTCTATCTTCAATGATGAGGTTCAAAATTTTTAGATATTTAGATTTAGGGTTCATTATTATATGTTTTTAGATTTAATTTAGTTTAGTTATTATATTGATATTTATTTGTTATAAAAGTCATGTCAATTTTTTTGTTTAGTTGGTATGTGATTTTATTAAGAGTTTATTAATATAAGTTAATCAAATTCTATGTTTTTTATATTTTATTTTATTTATTGATTATAAACTGTCATAGGTGAATCATGTCATTTAGGTAATTTATGCTTTTTATTATAAGTCTGATTAGTATTTCTTCAATGTTCATTTAAAGTTTATTAGGAGATATAAGTTTTGTTTTTTAATTGTTAGTTTAATTTTGTTTACTTTATATAGTCTTTATTTAAAAGATAAACGAGTCATTTTTTGGGTCATATTTTTAAGGAGAGTCACAATTGTTATTAGCAATAAAAGTGTCAAAGTTTAGATTCATATTTAGTTTTTTGTGTCAAGTCCTTTTTAAATCATGAGCTTCAAATAAGCCTTAATAGGTATGTTTTTCAAATAAGCCATGAAAGGCAATTTTCAATAAAATGGAATTTTTTGTAATGGATGCATTATCAGGTGAAATTGATGTCTATGATTTCACATTAGGATAGGGAATATTGAGTAAAATCATAATGTGAACATATTATTATTAGTAATTTTTAACATAAATCACGTAGTGATTTATATGGAGTATTTTTAGGGATAGGTTAGTTATTGATAGTTATTTGTTAGAATAACTAACTAATTACAGAGTAAATGGTTATTCAAACCATTGTTATATAATGTAATATTATAGTTGAATAGACTCCTGTTGTTGACATTAACCCCTAAATTGTGGCATGTGCATTTTGAGCCTTTGAATCCTCCATGCATTATGGGTTAAATCTTAGAAAAATATTTGTGAAAATATACAAGGTATAGATGTGCGTGTCATGCATGATTACACATATTTATATGGCTAGGTTTATACATTTAAGAATATTGTTGTATTTATAAACATTCATTGTAAATTTTTAGTTTGTTGAGTGTACATATGATTAAAAATAATATATACCACAATTTTTTTATAAATATGATATGGTGAAATTAATAATGGGTATCAATGTTAGGGAGTAATTATTCATTGGTCATCATAATAAAATAAACAATTGAGCTATATTGAAAGTTTTTTCTAGTGGAAATATAGGATCTTAGATTCCTTCTTTCTATACTATTGTAAAAGAATGAAGATATCAATAAAAAAGTTCATATAATTCTTATTTATCAATGGGGAAACCAAAATTTCATTTTATTTGACATATAGATTATTCAATGTACATATAATATATGGATTGCACATTAATGTTTTATTCTTCATGTTTTAAGGGACATAATGAAACTTCTTCATATGTATGGATTTTGACTTATCTAGATCACCACTTCCATCCAGATGTCATAGAGAAAACCTACATGATCCCTTAGATTCATATATATATATATATATATATATATATATATATATATATATATATATATATATATATATATATATATATATATATATATATATATAAGCATTTTAGGAGACAAAAAATAATTGATCAAGACAATTCTCCTCGCAAGCCTTGTGTTGTATCAGTTGATCCAAATATAGATGAAATGGGCAGGGGGTTAGATAAAATGGTGAATGATTTATTTGAATCAAATTATGTAGATGAAGGTAATTATTTTGATGATAATATTAATTAAACAATAGATGAGAACATATGAAACATTTCCCAATATGGAAAGGACACTAACTACGAACAAGAAGCTAAAAATGAAAATAATAAGGCATATCAATTCATAAAATAATATGTCAAGATTTTGTTATTTAAGTGTAGGAGGTTAGGATTACATTTCTAACTACCAAATTTTACTTGATGGACTTGAAAAGAGATTTGGGTGGTTGAAAATTATCATGACTACAGTTTTAAAGTAAGTGGTAACTAGTGTTAAAGCTATTTTTATCTACAAGTGACATTGGTGCAGTTAATTAATTTACATTGATATACTTTATGGTGTAATTGTATGTGCAAGGTTTTTGAAAGGACTCCTTCCTTAAATAAAGACAACTCCAACTAATAATAGGAAAAACAAGATAAAAGGGAAGATCCATTGAATTTGACACCTACAAACTGGTTACAATGATATAAAACAAAGGAAATTGAAGGACATGATGCAAAAAATATTGTGTTTGATAGAATGATAAATTTCTCTCTATTTTATAAATTTATGTATTGGGAACATTTGATAATAACACATCTACTATATCTAACACACATTAGATAATGTTACAAAGTATATATCAATACATGTGACCACTAATGTAAAAAATCCAACTATAGATATGAGTCTAACTAAAGAAATAAATAAAAATTGGAAAAAGGTGATGTCAAAGATCTACACACCATCCAACCATGGATCAAATTGTAGACACCTAATTTTGGGCCATGGGTAGTTTTAGCTATAAAATTTAATTATTCTAGGGTTCTTGTCTTTTTCAATTATTGGTTCATCTTAAGATTTGATTGACACGTTTTACTTGGTTGTGGACATGTAATTCTACTAAAAGTCTTATTATTGAAATGTTTTTAGTGCCCTTTTTTGGGTATGGTCTATCAATTTTGGATTAGGTACTTATTGGCACTTTTTCATGTGTTCTCTCTCTTTCTCTCTCCACTTCTATGTGTGGTTGCATTATCTCTTCCTTATTTTTTCTCTATATGATATGTTTTCTAGTATTAGGGATCTCATCCTCTTTCTTATATATTTTTTTTCTTGGGTTACATTGGAAACTTTTTGATCGTGTTCAAAGGAAAATCAATAGGCTAAAACTTGTGCAACCTTTATTTTTGTGGACACTTTTCCCCATTACATTTATTTGACTTGTGTGGGCCTATTTTGTCAGCTTCCTTTTCTTTTCTTATCTTAGATTACATGTAAATATGACCCTTAATTCAAATTTAAGAAGCATATGTATACAAATCCTCTTAGAAGCATTTCAATAATAAGTATCAAGATGAATCATCAATAATTTAAGTCTAATCACAATTTACAAAATATTATTTCCATTCTCAAGGACTTGCAATAAGATTTACATGCATTTTGTACCAAAATGTAGATATACAAATGCTCATGTAATTGAATTTCATTTAGGGAGAGAAGGTGATGTCCTTACTCATGAATTATATTCACATTATGTATACACCTAATATTTTTCACTTTACTGAAGAACTCTATTGCAATGAATTATTTATGTAACAATCTCCATGAGCCACACCTTAAAGGGTACAAGAGAAATGGTGTGTGATTGGATCAATGTGATTTAAAATATATGTTTGAATATTAGTCAATCATACCATCACTACTATCAATTTTATCTCCTCTGAATCTTTGTATGTCTCACCTCTCTATCTAATTTTTGTCTAGATTTGTTAGCTTCTCTATATCCTACTATATCAACCTAGATGATACATGCTATTTTTTATGTAGCCTCCCTTGTACTGTATCAACCAATTCAATATATTAGTATGTATTTTATAATTTATACTGTATTAGCCTGGTTGATACTATACTATGCAAATAACATTTTTTAATTATATTGGTTTGGATGATATCACTAGCTTAGAGTTCAAGGTTAGTTTTAGGTATTACAACCACATATATAGGGGTCATATTTCATTTATAAAAAATATATCACATTCACATGCTCTAATTTCACTCACATTTATACCCCCAAGTATTATTTGGGAGAGTTATAGGTTTAGAACCTTATCTTGGAGGTCTCGTCTTGTAGTGCAATTTAAAGTCAACAAGAGAGGTCTTTAGATTTCATAATTAAGGACACCTATGTATTCATCTTACCATTTTAAGTCTTCAACCTAAAACATCTCTTAAAAAGGAATAATTGAGCCAAAGGGGGAGACTAAAGCATCGATGGGTCCACCCAAAAGTTAGTATTTCTATCCTTGCACTATTTCCTTTACTTTCTTCATAGATTAGAATCTATTTGTTTATTTGTGTATATATACACACATTATTTTTTAGGATCTTCCTTATATCAAATATTATATGTAAGATATATGTAAGCTCTATATTCAATCTGTAGTAATACATATCTTATGTCCTCACCCATTGATCCAAGTATACACAAGCTCTACTAATTCACTTTATTTGAGTCTTAGTGTATTGAGAGAAAGATGATAGTTGTAGGTTATCCTAGCTTGCACATACATTTTGGTGAACCCAACATGAATCTTATCCCACCTTTCATTGGTTCATTTTCATGTTTGTTCTTTTATATTATTAGATGAATATTCAAAACAATCATATATTTTATAGTCTGACTATATCAACTAACCCAATATAATTTTATTAGTTTTAATAATTACATTGACCAACCTAATACAATTTCATTTATCTCCAACTATATCGATCAACCCAATATAGTTATGTGTCTTATTCCAACTATATCATCAAACTTGATATAATTATGTGTCTTATACTAACTATACCAACCAACCTGATATGATTTTGTATCCTCTACCAACTTCATTGGCTAGCCTGATTTAATTAAATTTAATCATTTTTTCTATCAACTGTACCGACTAATGTGATGTAATTTTGATTTTTTTTTATTTCATTGCATGTTATATCTTTTAATTTTAATATGAATCATCATTATTAATATTTTTATTTTCATTTTCCTTGAGCTATGTTCCAATTGATGTAAAACTCATAAGAGATGTCATTTTGGGCCAAGTAGTAATTATTTTTACCTGAGCCATGGTGTGAGGGGATTACCCCAATACTCATGCATTCCAATATTATATATATATACTTTAGATTCCAAGTATCTCATAGTATATTATAATTGATTAGGGTTTTGTTTTTTATCCAATAGGAAGCCTTTCATCTATTTAATTTTGTAGTACACTAGTAAGCAGTTATCCCTAAGAATTTTCTCTTAATATACCTTAGAGATGAGATAATGTGGCTACAAGATTATTAAATCCTCTATATTTAGTTCCTTTTGGGACTTGCTAATTATTTACACTCATGATCAATATATCTAAGATCCTAAAAATATAACACACCCAACTTAGTAATAGCTTCATGCTTTGTTCATTTTAATACTATTTAGTTAAAATTATTGGCTTGTTTGATTTACAAACTGTATTGACCAACCTGATACTATCTATGTTGTGTGTAAAAAATGCATTGGCCAACGTGATATAATGTTTAATTCCTATCCAAGCACATCATCATCTTAACCTAATTTATTTAATACTACATTGACCAACTCGATCTAATACTATTATTCAGCCACCAATAGTGTCACCTTTTTACCAAACTATATCATCCAAACTGATATGATCATTATTTCTGAACTCAATAGCTAACTATATTAGCCAACTAATATAGTCTATTTTAAAGACTCAATAACTAACTTTATCAACTGACTTGATATAGTCTATTAATTTTTAACAATCTTCTCCCACATCAAATTTTTAGTTTTATTAATCACGATCCATACCCTAAAAATGTTCCTTATGAGCCTCAACCAATTTAGATTTTATATGGGTTGCTCTTTCATCTTTGATTTGTCTAATATTGATAAAAATTCATCATGGTGTAATTTATCTCAACCTAATCCTAGATATATCAAATGTAATATGGTCCAAATTAAACTTACTCTAGATATAAGAGATCCTAACCAAATCATTAAGAAATTTGATGATAACACCATTTATATTCCAAATAAGAAAAAAAACCTTAATGAACTTCTCCCTTCCACTACCTCAATTGGGGAAACCAACACCAACATTGAGAATCTTCCTCCTAAGAAAAATATTGAGAACTCCCCATCTAATTTCAATCCTCCATCTACTTCCAATCCTTCTCCACCTAACTCTAACAAAAATTCCAACCCCACTTTCAATACTCCTCTTGATTCTTCATAAATCCTTGCATAATTGATTCAACAACTAAATTTTATGTAAGCTTCTAGTAGTAATCAAATCATTTTAATGCAAAACCACATTCTAAATTTTGTTAATTAAACTCCTCAAATCATCAAGAATCAACCCAATAAACATTACATTCCTCCTCCTCTTAGATATTTTAATGAAAATATTATTCCTCAACCACCAATTCATAATAATATACTTCAAAACCTTAAAAAATGAGCTTTTAGCTCCTTTCATTATGTTTATAGATATTGGAATATCAATTCTGATTTACATCTTAAGGCCTTTACAAATATATATAAGTAATGGGTTGAAACTAAAACTTATGATACCCAGATTTTAGCTAAATCCTTTGTTAGAGGTGTATTAAAATGATATAACCAACTTTCTCGAAATTCCATTACACAAGTAGAAGACTTATTCAATGATTTAGTTAAAGAGTTACAACATAATGAACTTCATGAAAATAGAATTAATATTTTCATTAATGCTAAGTAAATTCCTAATGAAGTTGCCCATGACTTCATCAAGCAATGAAAATCATTAGTGCATAAAGTAGACCATGACATGAATTATGATATTATTTTCAAACTTTTTGCTATTACTCTTAAGGGCCCTCTTCAATACAAGATTAGGATCTTTGCTCCTCAAAATTTAGAATATGACTTCGACCAACCATATATACAATATTTCCTTACGATTCAATTTGAACCATCTCAAAACATTTAAAAAGGATTTTTTTCAAAACTCAACCAATGCAATCAATACAAATTATTCTCAAAATAAGCCTCCCTAATCTAAAGTGGAAGCATCCCAATCAAAAAGCTAGCTTCCCTCTTGTCCTCCCTTTATTATGAATGAAGTTAATAAGTTATTATCTCCATAACCATTAATCTATTCTTCTACCCCACAATTATGGTATGATCCTAACAAGTTTTGTTCACTCCACACTAATATCAGTCAGTCTCATGAGACATCTTATGCACTGTATAAACTTGTGGTAAATACCATCTTAAAGGAAAAATTCAATCATGACCTCATCACCAAATAACATCATAAATAATAAATAAAATCCTCTAAGTACCGATCTTATCATCTTAAATCTACAAATCAAAAATCTCAAAAATAATATCCAACATCTAAGACCAATACACAACATTCAAATGAATTTTCTTGTGCTATTAATGCTTAATATGATCATTATTCATTATCTCCCAATTTGTGAATGTGGTAAAGGTTAACTATCATCCTAAGCCCAATCACAAAGATCCCATCACTAAACCTTATAGTCTTTCTTCTAAAGAACAACTTCTTAAGGATACTACTATCACAACTACATCATATTCAAATTCACCACCTATCAAATCCCCAACCTAGTACTTCCAACCGTCTATTGCCATACCTCATAAAGTCACCATTACAATAAAGCTAAGTATCATTATTATTCTAATCCAAAATCATAGTAGAACTTCTTCGATGAGCTTAATTTTATGCCTTGTAAGATTCCTAGAAATGAAACTCATGAGAACATCACCATATCATCAAAAATTTATCATGAAATAAAATCAAGGCATAGAATAATCCCCACATAGATAAATAGAACCACATCACCAACCTTCAAAAGGTCCCGCACCCATGGAAGTCCATGCTATTGAAACCATTTCTCAACTTTATTTCTCTAAAAAACTTTATGTAGAGTTTATTGAAGTAGATATGATTAATGATGAAATCGTCTTTTGAGTTGATGATCCACCTCTCTTTATTAATATTATAACAAAAAATTACTATTATATGAATAATTTTTATGGACAAAGGCTTAGGAATTAACATTGATTCCCTTTGGTACATCCAATAACTTGGATATTCCAAATGTGACCTTAAAAAATAAGACTCAGATGCCATGGATTTGAAAAAACCAACCAAAATCCTCTTGGTTGCATTTCACTCCCCTCACTATTGGGCCAAAAATAGTGTTGTGACCAACACACCCCTGTCAGGCACCTAGAACATAAATGCTTTGATACCACTTGTTGGGGATCAACCAACAAAGTTGATTACTATATGAAAGCAATTAAATATGGAATTAAACCAGAATGATAAGTAACTAGAATCAAAAATAGCAAAGAATAAGAGATACAAGAAACCACCCTAAAAACTTGTATTAAACTCTTTACAGAAGGAATACAATTGAAGAAACTTCTTTTCTTCCACACCTCTCTTAGATGTACAGATCTCTTTCTAGATCTCTTTCCCTCAAGAGTTCTCTCTCTCAATTACAATCAACTCCAACAACCTAGATTGATACACATATACATGTATTATATAGTACTGTTCCATTAAGCTATGAAGATCTAATCCTATATATAATATTAAGAAACATGAGCTATGCATTCACAACCATTAGATGCACCTCCTAATCAAGGGCTCAAAACAATCCTACTAAAGATAGAGATGCAGACTTAAGACTAACACTTAATCCTATCATGCAAACATTCTATTCTATCCACAGAAATAACATTTTGGATGCACAGGTGACCGACGTCGGTCCCTGCCTGTCTACCTGTGACCTACATTGGCCGATCCATGATTGATGCCAACATCTCCTAGTCAACTCCTGATCGACGTCGATCGCTCCTGACCGATGCCGATGACTGTGTAATTCCTGCAACCTGCAACTTGCTCATTTGGTGAAGCTTTTAGCTGCACCCCTCAACAATCTCCCACTTGGAGATAAACAGCTGCACCAGTACCTGTACAGCAACATATTCTAGCTCCTCCATCTTCAAACTCAATCATGAAGACCTACAAAAGTTGAATGAAGATTCAACTTCTCCTTTGTTACCGGCTTGGTTAACATATTAGCAGGGTTCTTATCTGTATGGATCTTTTCCAGCTTCAACTCACCATCCTCCAATACCTGTCTTATGAAGTGGTACCTAAGCTGTATATGTTTGTTTCTTGAATGAAAGGCTAAATTCTTAGCCAAATGAATTGCACTCTGACTATCACTATATAGTCTACAACTCTCTTGCTCCTTTCCTAGCTCTTCCATGAACCGTGTCATCCATATCATCTCTTTGCTAGCCTCTGTGACTGCAATATACTCTGCTTATGTAGTTGACAAGGCAACAACCTTCTACAACTTTGAAATCCAGCTAACCGTCGTTCCACCAATAGTGAAAACATATCTTGTGGTGCTCCTTCTGCCATCCAAATCACCTACCATATCTAAATCTACATAACCATGTAGAGAAGTGTTAGACCCACCATAGCACAAATGCCTACTACTGGTCCCTCTCAGATATCTAAGGATCCACTGAACTGCTTTCCAGTGTTCCTTCCCTAGATTGGCCATATACTTACTAACAACTCCCACTGCTTGGGCAATATCCGGTCTAGTACATACCATTGCATACATTAAGCTCCGTACTGCAGAAGCATATAGAACTCTACTCATGTACTCTACCTCATCATGTGAATTAGGACACTGTTCTTTACTCAATTAAAAATGTCCAGCCAAAGGTGTGCTTATCAGTTTTGCATCCTGCATATTGAACTGTTTCAACACCTTGTTCACATAATCCTCTTGAGACAAAATCAACCTGTGATTTTTCCTGTCTCTCTTAATACTCATGCCAAGGATTTTCTTTGCTGCTCCCAAATCTTTCATGGAAAATGTGTGAGCTAATTTCACCTTAAGCTCAGAGATATCTTACATGTGTGATCTTGCAACCAGCATATCATCTACATACAATAACAAAATAATATATCTACCATTATCCAATCTCTTAAAATAAACACAATGGTCAGATTGATATATATTGTAGCCATGCTTAGTCATAAACCTGTCAAATCTCAAATACCATTGTCTAGGAGCTTGCTTGAGGCCATGCAAGCTTTTCTTCAATCTACACACTAACTTCTCCTTACCTTTGACCTCAAATACTTTCGGCTGATCCATATATATTTCTTCATCCAAATCTCCATGAAGAAACACTGTCTTAACATCAAGCTGCTCAAGATGCAAATTCTCAATAGCAACTAAAGACAATATAGTCCGTATAGAAGTCATTTTAACTACAAGAGAAAAAATCTCACCAAAATCAATACCTGGTTTTTGTGCAAATCCTTTCACTACCAACCTGGCCTTATATCTCATCTATCCATTCTCACCTTCCTTTAATCTGTAGATCCATCTGTTCTTCAGTGTCTTCTTTTCCACTGGCAACTCAACCAAATCCCATGTTTGGTTCTCTCTCAAGGAATCAATCTCCTCATTCATGCCTAGATCCCACTAATTCTTGGATTCCACCTGTATTGCTTCATCAAAACTCTTTGGTTCTCCACCATCAGTAAGCAATAAATAGAATAATGAAGGGGAATATCAAATTGGAGGTTTACTTACCCTTTCTGACCTCCTAATGGGCATCTGAGACTCATTCACAACACGCTATCTGCCCAAATTCTCTGACAGTGACCAACCTCGATCACTTTCAGGCTTGTTACTGGCCGATGTCAGTTCTCCCTGATCGACGTCAGTTCCTTCCTGACCGACGTCGATCACTGTCTGACTGACATCGGTTCCTGTATTGCCAACATCGGTCCCTGCTTGACCAATGTCGATCTCTATGTTTTCTTGTTTGTGATTATTTCTAATCGTGAACTCATTTTGGACTATCACCTTGTCCAATTCTCCATTACTCTACCCAGATTGATTCAACTTCTTGAGCTGATCACTATACATCACTTTTTCATTAAAAACAACATCACAGCTCCTAATTATTTTGTTAGTTCTTAGATTCCAAAACCAAAATTTGAAATCATCAGAGCCATAACCAATAAATGTGCACCTCATAGACTTAGCATCCAACTTCTTTCTATTTTCCTTATCAACGTGCACAAAAGCTTCACAACCAAAAAATTTGAGAAATGAGAGATCTACCTTTTTACCTATCCATGCCTCTTCTGGAATTCCACCATCTAGAGCTGTAGAGGGTCCTTTGTTAATCAGGTAAACTATAGTATCCATAGCTTCTACCCAAAACTCTAAGGTCAAACCAGCATGCAATCTCATACACCTTGCACGCTCCACTACTATTCTATTCATCCTTTTAGCAACTCCATTTTGCTGAGGTGTCCTTGGAACCATCCTTTGCCTACGTATTCCATGCATATAACAATACCAGTTGAACTTGTGGCTGCAGAACTCACCAACATTGTCAGATCTCAGGCACTTTAATCTCCTGCCTGTTTCATTCTCAACCATAGCTTTCCAAATTTTAAAAGTGTTAAAAACATCAGATTTCTTCCTTATACAATAGACCCATACCTTTCTTGTAGCATCATCTATGAAAGAGACATAGTACTATGATCCTCCAATAGAAGCAACCTGAGCCGGTCCCCACACGTCTGTGTGAAGAAGCTCCAATTTGTGCTTCTTCTTTATTGACCCAGTCTTGAGAAAACTCACCTTCTTCTATTTTCCAAAAATACAGTGCTCACAAAAATCTAGATCTATGCTTTTCAAATATGAAAGCTTACCTTTTGACTTAAGAATAGACATTCCCTTCTCACTCATGTGGCCGAGCCTAGAGTGCCACAACTTTGCATCCACATCTGAAGTAGATAATACATAAGGAGAATTATCAGTAATACAATTACATAAATAGAGAGTACCTACTCTCTTACCTCTGGCCAATACAAGTGCACCCTTGGTCACCTTCCAAGATTCAGCTGTGAGAGTTACTGTGCAACCCTCATCCCCTAACTTTCTTATAGAAATTAGATTCTTGTTCAAGCTGGGAACATGCATGACATCTCTCAACACCCATGTGTTGCCATTCTACATTTTTAGCTACACTTTTCCTTTGCCAACAATTTTACAAGGCTCATCATCCCCTAAATACACTATTCCAAAATCTCCATGGACATAATCACTAAAATATTCTCTATTAGGGGTAGCATGAAATGAGGCACCAAAATCTAACACCCAAGATTCTATATTATTATGCAAAGAGAATATAAGAGCATCTTGTGCAATACCTACAACTTTTGATTCTTCTTTACCTTCATGCTGATTGTCCTCTTTAGGTTTTGACCAACAATCTTTACTTATGTGCCATATCTTTCCACAATTCCAACAGGCTATCCTCCTGCCATTTCTGGATTTGGATCTACCTCTCATCTTTGACTTAGACCTTGATCTCCCTTTCTTTCTCTTCTCTTTTTGCCTTCCCCTGCTCTCAAAACTTAAAGCATTCCCTAATGTTTCCCCTGTGCTTTTTCTGTGAATTTCTTCATTCAAGATTACACTAACAACATCATCTACTTTTAAAATATTTGAAGCAGATGCAGTATTACTAACTGCCATTACCAAGCTATGCCAGCTTTTAGGCAAAGAACATAATATTAAAAGAGCCTTAATTTCATCATCAAACACTATTTTGACTGAATTTAATTGATTTACAATTCCATGGAAATCATTTAGATGATTAGATACAGATCCACCTTGTTGCATTTGCAAATTAAATAACTGCTTGATAAGATATACCTTATTTGAAGTTGAGGGTTTTTCATATAAATTTGCTAAAGTAGTCATTAACTCTACCGTAGACTTTGCCTATGATAATTTAGATATCACAGTAGATGCCAGACTCAATATTATAGATCCAAGAGCCTTTCTATCAAGAACTTCCCATTCTTCATCTTCCATGTCTGTGGGCTTCCTTGAAACTCCACCTAACAGTAAGTATAGATCTTTCTGATACAGATAATCCTCTATCTGCATTCTCCATAATTGGTAATTCTTGCCATTAAACTTCTCCATTCTTAGTTTACTTTCTTCTGCCATTGCTTCTCCCACTCAAACAAAAATCCTTGTGAGTAACCTGTAATCAATACACACTAACCAGATCTGAAACACCTGTTAGTCAACCTGAGCTCTGATACCACTTGTCAGGGACCTGGAACATAAATTCTCTAATACCACTTGTTGGGGATCAACCAAAAAAGTTGATTACTATATGAAAGCAATTAAATACAGAATTAAACCAGAATGATAAGTAACTAGAATCAGAAATAACAAAGAATAAGAGATACAAGAAACCACCCTGAAAACTTGTATTAAACTCTTTACAGAAGGAATACAATTAAAGAAACTTCTTTTCTTCCACACCTCTCTCAGATGTACAGATCTCTTTCTAGATCTCTTTCCCTCAAGAGTTCTCTCTCTCAATTACAATCAACTCCAACATCTTGGATTGATACACATATACATGTATTATACAGTACTGTTCCATTAAGCTATGAAGATCTAATCCTATATATAATATTAGGAAACATGAGCTATGCATTCACAACCATTAGATGCACCTCCTAATCAATGGCTCAAAATAGTCCTACTAAAGATAGAGATGCAAAATTAAGACTAACACTTAATCCTATCATGTAAACATTCTGTTCTATCCACAAAAATAGCATTCTGGACGCATAAGTGACGACGTCGGTCCCTGCCTGTGACTAATGTTGGCTGATCCATGACCGACACCGACATCTCCTAGTCGACTCCTAACCTATGTTGGTTGCTCCTAACCGACGCCGATGACTGTGTAATTTTTGCAACCTGTAACTTGCTCATTTGGTGAAGCTTTTAGCTCCACACCTCAACAACCCCCTTATTTTAAGAAGTTAGGGACCCCTCTTTAAAGTTACTCAATTGTGAATTTCCTTGAGTTTTGATCTCTCCCTCATCGACATTATTATTTATGAGACCATAAATTTATATTTTGACCTAGTTTTAACATGCATCTAATGTTTTCATAATGGCAATTAATCCTTGTTGAATCCCCCTTGTAGTTTTTAAGTTTAAATTCCATCAAGTCTTTGTCGCATACTAAAAGGAACATATCAATTTTACACTTAAAATAATTTATTGTGATCACTATATATCTATAGATTTGGACTTGTTTTGAAGTTCTTAGAGCCTTAGTACCCAATGAAGTCACCATTTATTATGGCCAACACACCCCCTTCTACCCTGGGAGTAGCCACAGTGTCGTAGGCACTTGAGATGACTATGTAGGGTGATACCTAACTATAGTGGGAATTCAAATAGACCATAGAGATCATGATGAGTATCCTCACATATAATTTCATTAAAGAAGACTCAACAAGATCTCTTCTCCCTCACCAAAGTGAGGACATCCATGAGACAAGAGAAAGTGGATGAGGACCTAGTCTCTATGCTTTGAGATACACATGATATGTTAAAGAAGTTGATGGAGCACATGCAGGAGTAGGTATGAGAACTTGAATCAAAAGTGAATAAATATTTACCTATGGAGTTGATTGAGCAAGTCAAAGATTCCCTCCTATAGCTTTTCTTAGCTCTAAGGGAAGTGGTTAAAACTCCATAGAATAGAAAGGCACATTTACTAAGGGCACATGCATATGTAGATAGAATTACTCTCATGGATATCAAGTTATAGAAGCTCACCTTGATCATACACAAGGTCATGTTTCCAGAGTTGAAACTCATGCCCACTTCAAACCTGAGCCTTTATTAGACATATGCTGGGAGTATGAAGGCTTCAATTGAAGAGTGGTTGAGCCTGACACAAATAGTGGTAGAACCTATAGAATAAATCATGGAAAATATGTTAGACTACTTCAAAGAGGTCAAAATCACTATGTTATTCCACTCTAATGGTACCCTGCTAAATAGAGGCAAGTTTGGATTTCACTTGAGTCACTTTGACTAGGTCATGAGGAAGAAAGTGTTGAAAGCTAATAAAGTTGGAGCCTAGGTGGTGCTTGAACTCTCAACTTAGTCTACTAAAAACATCTTCTAGGTGTAAGAAGTTAAAGTGTGCTTGGATCCCCATTCAAGTTTATTAAATACTAGTGGCCCAATCAAAGGTAATATTTTGAGAGCCACTAATGAATTTGTATAAGCTTGATCAGGAGTTTGACCTGGTGGTAGTCACATTGGCCACCAAAGAGGAATAGCTCAAGTAGTTGGGATGTGTTTTATCTATAGATCATCCACATATTAATTAGGTGGTATATTAGGTATATTTTGGATGGGAGTGAAATATATTCTACCTATTTTTGAATATATGTAATTGTAATAAACTTGGAGAGGCCATCATGGCCAAAGATG
The DNA here is from genome assembly GCA_037957365.1 of Torreya grandis. Taxonomy (NCBI): domain Eukaryota; kingdom Viridiplantae; phylum Streptophyta; class Pinopsida; order Cupressales; family Taxaceae; genus Torreya; species Torreya grandis. Next base: position 2,003,931 of record JARHVA010000993.1, read on the forward strand.
AGAATCTCATGCTATTTAGAGGTGAGCTCCATCTTATATATATTATAAATTGTAATCCTTTTGAAAGGTTGGAAAATTTGGTCTCAAAGTGTTGTTGGAATCAAGCTAGGATTACACCTACTATTCACTCAACCTTTTAAGCTATAAGTGTTTTCCATGGTTTGAATTTTGTAAAGAAAAATCTATTTTAATGAATGCAAATTCTTGCTTTCTGTTGCACTAGCTACTTATTTACTAATGCCATCAATAATTTCCAATTTTGAGTAAGTGTTGATGTTAAAGAATTGAATATGTTCTTTACTACTAGAATGAATGCAATAGTTACAATGTGCTCATTTTTATAACTCGTTTGTGAACCCTTCTAATTTTCTTTATAACATAAGTAACTTGTATACTTAAGTTACATGTTAAATTTAAGGAATCTATGTGTTACCCACTACATGATCTTTTAAATGTTGATATTTAGTGAAAATTTTATAAATTAAGCATTCTTTTTTATTTTCCTTAAACCTATTTCCTTGTGTAAAGATGAGTTATAGGCCTTGATGAAACTTGGCACACAGTGGTAAAACCATGCCAAGGCACACATATAGCTCAATTATTGAAGCATTAACATATTTCAAATTTGGAATCATATCTTTTCTTCCCTACCTTTCCTTCCCATTTTATTTTTATTTTGGAGTCAAAACACCCTCCCCTATTTTATAAATTAGCAAGGTTTGACTTAGTGATAAATAATGAGTAAGGTTTTATTTAGTTGGTAATGAATTATGGGTGCAACTGTATACATATTTATCCTCTAGTGGTAACACTTATTACTCTCTAAGTAAAACAAGGTTAAACTACTTCGTCTTTGGGATGAACCAACAATAATCCTAAAATTAATGAGGAGATGTATTTATCCCATATATTTCTCCTACTTTCATCTTTAGAACACTTAATCTCATGAGTGCCTTTGGATGCAAATATTTTGGTCTTAATAACATTTGGTGCTAGAAGGAGGGTGTTAAGAGTAATTATCAGTAAGAATCCAGGCCTTGAAGGAATATTTTATTGAAGTGAATCTTGTTACCCTTTTGAGGGATTTCTCTTATTCAATATTAATGCTTTTTGTTTAAAACTTTTTCACTATTATGAACCTCAAACCCACACAAAAATAGATACAAACCAAGATAAACCTTGTAAAGGAAGTTTTGACTCACTGGTTTGCCCCTAATAAAATATGGAGCCCACTATGTAGATTACCAAGTCCAAGTCTAGGTGAAGTAGACTAATTATTTCACCTTTGCAAGTGCATCAAAGAGCCCCATCTCATAGAAATAGACCTAGAACTATTATTGGTTCCACTAGCTCATCCTCCTAGTCTCCCCAAAATAGATCACCCACAATGGCTCTCCAAGTATCTTGGTTAGTTGGGTTAGCTATCAACATTACTGAGGTTGTCCAAGACTTACCTAGGAACCTAGAAAGGTACCTTCCCCATTTCAATCCTAGTTTAAGACAAATGACTAAAGAACATGTGAGATCGTAGAAGACCAACTTAAGACTTCTTAATGTGGAACATGAAGATATGGCATGTAGGATTTTCCCCTTCATTTTATGGATTCAACCTATGATTGGTTCCATAACCTCCATGAAAACTCAATCATAAGATTGGACCAATTTAGTAGTAATTTCCTGGATTAATTTAGGCAATTTATTGACCCTAGCATCTTCTACTAGTAGTTCACCTGCATTAAATGAGAAGCCTATGAGACTTTCATAAACTTCAATGCCAAGTTTCAAAAAATGTATATTTGGGTCACTTTTCTTTATTATTATAATACCCAATAAAAACTTGAGATGCACAAGAAATTTTTAGACCCTAGATGACCATGTTCCTAAGACAAGATCTCATGATAATATAATTAACTTTGGCTTATGCTAAAGCCATAAAAGTTGATAGATAATTAAACCCTCAAGGTCAAATGATGGCTCCCATTCCTAATGCATTACCACATATGCCTATGTTGAGCCTTATGCCTAATGTAAATAAGAATATTCCAATACTCCAACCACTACCCATAACAAACCAACTCCCTTTGAGTCACACCATGCCAAATCAACACTTAGGTTTTTTTAATCTAGTGAATAATGAAATAGTTCATAAGTTACAACACCAAGTGATGTTAACAACAACTAACAACATGCAAGCCACACCCTAGGAGTCTATAAAAAATTAGTTGGATGCCATCCAATGAATGGATTAAAAAATAAGTAATGCCTTCCTTGGCCTATAAAGATAAATGGGTAGCTCTAATGCTAAAATTTCAAACAAAATTTTTACCTACCAAAGACAATAAAAATTACAGTCATCCCCATAGCCAACCAGATCCCTCCCCCAATAGGCTACATGAAGTCAATATCTATGAAATAGCCTTGCCTAATTAGTGTCGAGTGTATAACATGGACACATGTGGGGAAATTAACTATATAGAGTTCTGTATTTCCTTTGAGATCTTCCAGAGAGAGATGGAGTACGAGTTAGTCCTAAATCACTTAGAATCATCTAACATAGGTAGGCCCCCTAGTAAAACCATAGTGCTAGAAACCATGAAATTTATTAGCCAAGAAGAAAATGAGCCTAAGGCAATTATGATTGAGTTTCACACATTCCAATAGTTATAAAGGATCATTAATTCCCTTAGGAATAGGAAATAGTATCCCCTCACTAACTCAACTCACCTAGATAATGACACAACCCCACCAGATATTAATACTAAAATAACCTTCCACCTTTAAAACCTCATGAACTAAAGGCTCTTGCAGAGACCCACCTAGTCCAAAACAAGGCAGGCTAAAATATAGTAAAAGACATGAAAAATATTAAAGCAAATAACACCCTTCATGAACTTGATCAGATCATAAAACAAAATGATCTTTTACTAAAATCCTTAACTAAAAATCCAACTCAACCAACCCAAACTAAGTAGAAAACAACCCATATCGTTGTGCTCATCCATAAAAACAAGACCAAAGTGACTCTTTTTTCCTAAATGTTAGTTTATCTGGGAATAACTTACACAATTTCTTAGTGGATTTAGGAGCATCAACAAATGTAATGTTGATGGGTATTTATGAGAAGTTAGGGTTGGTCCCCATCAAGTCAAACAAGGTGGTGGTTCAACTAGATAAATCAGAGGTAAAATTAGTGGGTGAGCTTATAAATGTCTACATGCAATTAGAGTTCTAACCTAGGGTTCAAAATTTCATATACATCTAGGTGGTAGAGATTCTTGAGGTATACAAAATGATCCTTAGTAGGGATTGGTCTAAAACCTTAAATGGGTACATGGACACTAATTTATCTCATACAGGGTTACCATATAAAGGTGTAGCTAATTATATTAGAGTAGATAGGGAACCTTACATAAAGCATATGAGAACTGAGTAAAATGTAATCAATGAGAAAGTGAACTTAGTATCCTTTTTCTTAGGGATTTATATGTTGAGCTTGAAAACTACTAAAGACAAAACTAATAATGAAATTAACCAAACTCATGGTCCCTATATGTATATGGGACCCATTCCAAAAAAGGTAGTTGAGTAGGTGTTCTGGTAATAAACCCACAAGGAAAGATATACCTAACATCATATAGGTTACAATTCCCCTGCACTAATAATCAAGTACTATATGAGACATTAATCCTAGTTTTTTAGTTTGCATTAAAACATAAGGTAAAGGAACTGAGATTATTTAGTGAGTGTGAGATAGTAGTCTACTAGACTAAAAGTAGATTTCAGTGCAAACTATCATACCTCAGAAAGTATAATCATAGAACTTGGGATTTAATAGATATGTTCAATGTATTCAATACCATCCCTATCCCTAGGGAAGAAAATCAAGTTGTTAACTCACTAACATCCTCATCCATGAGTTTAACTCCCCTTACCGACTCTAAATTATAAGAGTTATCTATATATCTAGTCCCTTGTTCCTCTATCCCAAATAATGTGATGAATTTATAGTTATTTTATGATGATCAACAAGTTATCCAATTCTTGAATAATGCTGGGGTATTTAAAGCCTACATAATTGATGAAATAGATAGATACAATCTTAGATCTAAACTTGATAAAGATGGGATTCTCAATATTCAAGGAAATTGAATCCTAAAGGGGATGATTTCACTACAAAATGTGTTTGACACATTTGGTCCTACACCTCAAATTAAGAAGCCCAAGTTTCAAAATCGTAAGTGTTAAAACAAAGACCCCAAACCATTAATGTAGGTCCTAACTAGTTGGACCTAGAACTCACACAACTTTAAAAGTTATGTCTAAGATATAATGATGTGATTTATTGGGCCTATGGAGACCTCAAAGTTTTTGAACCAAAGCTAATCACTCACACCATTCCATTAAAATAATATCAAAATCCATTTAGGTAGAGGCAAAGGCCTATGAATCTAATCATAAATCACTTGATACATAAAGAGGTTCACAAATTAATCTCAGCTAGAATAGTTTTCCCATTGCACCATTCTACTTGGGTAGCTAACCTTATACCCATGCAAAAAAATAATGGATAAATATGTTTTTGCTTAAAATTTTAAAACCTAATCTAAACTTCAGATAAAGGCAACTATTTATTTCCATCCCTTGATGAAGTAATCTAGATGGTGAGTAGATCCCAAATGATGTCATTCTTGGATGGATTCCTAGGATACAATCAAGTCTTGGTCAATTTAAAAGACCAAGCTAAAACCACATTCATATCCAAGTGGGGAATGTTTGTGTACAAGTGAATTCCTTTTAGATTGATCTGTGCCGAGGCAACATTTCAAAGGGCCATGGATTTTGATTTTGAAGGTTTAATTGGAAAATGTATAATAATTTACATGGATTATTTAACTATATTTTTAAATTATAGATTAGATCACATTGACCATTTTTAAAAGGTACTTGATGGGTGCAAGAGGTATGCCATCTATTTAAACCCACACAATAACATGTTTGGTGTCACTAAGGGTAAGATTATTGGTTATATCATCACAAAATAATGTAGTTATATTGATCTTGAAAGAGTATCTATGATTAACAAATTAGCTCTACCTAATATAAATAAAGAGTTAAAATATTTATTTGGGAAAGTCAATTTTATTCACAATTTCATTTATAGTTTTGCCAAAATTGTAAAGCCTCTGAACACTACATTAAAACAAGATGCAAAAGTGGAGTGGCATGCCAAATCAAAAAAGGCTTTCCAAGATATAAAAGATGCTACCATGCAGACACCCATGTTGATCAATCTAGACTATATGAAGGATTTATACATTTATCATTTCACCTCTGAACACACCATCACTTCTTGTCTCACATAAATATTGGATGGAGAAGGACACCCTATTGATTTTATAAGCACCAATCTCAAAGATGCATAACTAAAATATTCCACACTAGACAAGAATGAATTTGTGCTTGTCAAAGCTATAAATAAGTTTTGGCATTACATTCTTAAGAATAAGGTGTATGCAATCATGTTAGGCCTGACCATCCAGTAAATGTTGGGTTAGAATGAACTGGGTGAATACATAAGTAGATGGATGACCAAACTACAAGAGTATGATCTAGAAATAAAACCTACCAAGTTGGTTAAAGAGAAAGGTCTTACTTAGTTTATAACCAAAATTAATCCAAGGATATTTGTGCATCAGTTAGACCAAGAGATAGTAATATAACAGGATTGGTATGCTCCGATCATACATTACTTGTATTATGAGAACACATCTCTTGGGATAAATTAAACATATAAAATATCCCTAAGAATGAAGGCAACACAATATATGATGAATAAAGGATTTCTCTTCAGGAAAAATCATGAAAACATCTATCTTAGATGCTTATCAAAAGCTAAATCCCAAGAAGTAATGGCAAATTTCCATGAGAATATGAGTGCTACCCATCCTACAATGAATAAAACAACACATAATATACTTTGGTTAGGATATTAATGGCCCACCCTATTCAAATATGTCAATTCTCATGATAAGACATGCCATCAATGTCAAACATTCACCAAAAGAGAAACCCACAATGTAATGGAAATGTAGCTAGTTACATAAGCAACACCATTCACCCAATGGGGACTAGATTTTGTGGGGATAATTAACCCTAGATCTTCAGTAGGCTATAATTTTGTTCTCATAGCCACATATTATTACACAATATGGACTGAGGTAGTGGCAACAAAGAAAATCATTAAAAATTCATGGAGGATAATGTGACCATTCAATTCAGGACCCATGTCTCATTAGTATGTGATAATGTTCCCACATTCTAATCCATAGAGTTAACTAAATGGGTATACGATAAAGGGATCACTCTAATATTCTCATCGAATTACTATTTGTAAGGGAATAAATTACTAGAATTGACTAACAAAACCTGATCGACACCATTAAGAAGTCTATAAAGAATAAACCCTATAAATGGCATTCATTTATAAACTTTACCCTATGGGCTGACTACACTGGGTATTAACAAGTGCTTAAAATCTCACCATTCCTACTATTATATGAATTAGATCTAGTTCTACTAGTTACACTTAGACTCCCTACCTATAAGTGTTTACAACAATACATGGAACATGATGATAAAGTGAACTATAGGCTCTTAGACATTTTAAAGTTAGAAGAAGTCCAAGATGAAGCTTTACTAAACTTCAATAAACATTAGATCACTATCGAGTGATGTTTGACAAAAGGGCTAAGGTCAAGTCCTTTAGGATTTTTGATCTGGTTCTATTATCAGATAAAAATCATGAAAATAAAGGCCAACACACCACGTTTGATCCTCTTTTTATTGGCCCTTACCAGATAGCTAATTTACTTGAGAAAAATGTGTTACACCTCAAATACCTAAGGGCAATGACCTCCCACTACCTGTGAATGGATAATTATTAAATCATTACTTTTTGACTACCCCTTCCAATATAATTTTAGAGTAACATTAGTGAAGGTGGTAATCCATATATTAGACTAGTTTGCTTTTCATTTTCTATTTATATCGTATCAACCTCACCCCATTTCCTTCCTTCAAGGGATGATATGATTCATGAAGAAGAACTAAGTTGACAAAAGGGTGATAACTAATTTAAAGAGTGATGAAAGCATGAAAGGTATAGTTCAAGATCTAGAACCCTAAAAGGTGAGACTTCAATTTGAAATAATTTAAGGATTGTGATTAGTCCTTTACTTTTCAAATCTTGAAGGCCAATTATTCATAACAAAATAAGTGGATTTTAGAATATTTGCATTTGTCATCATAAGCCATCAAAACTACAATTATTAAAGCATCTCGATGAAGCATAGGATCACTAAACCAATCTAAGATATTCTAGGTATCTAGAGCGTTTTGAACATCTCATCACCCTTGGCTTAATTCCAAACCCTTTATGGATATAAATAATTTTTTTCTCATAATAAAGTTTTAAAAGAGATACTAGAATACAAATATAAAATCTAAATACCAAGTCTTCCTCAAAAGGGTTATTCAAGCAACCTCTATTGTGGGATTTTTGGCTTGGCTGAAAATGGAACGAGGCCTTGAGTGGGACCAAAGGTATCTCTATCAAGGCTATACAAACCTAAATAGTAATAGAGAAATGCCCATACCATTCCCCTCAAATCCATTTATCCAATCAATTTCCCTTTTAGAATTTATAATGCCTAACTCGATCTGAACTCATTTCAGTGAAATTTGAATTAAACTAGGCATAAATTTATCACCTTACACACACATTGATGGTGTTTTATGTATATAAACCCTAGTATGTCACTTTGTACAACTGAATTTAGTGCCTTATTTCTCTATTTATGTCTAAATATTTTTTGACAGTCTATGTTTTGTGTAGGAACAAACGTTTATAGCTTGGGTTATAAGTTCTTAACACCACTTTCCTTGTGGAAGTCACCATTTTTGTGGACAACACACCTCATTCTTCTGAGAAGTGGGGGAACCCTCTCTAAATTTTCTCAAATTTTAAGTTACCAGAGTTTTGATCTCTACCTGATCAACACCATTCTTTATGAGACCTTAAATTTATTTTTCTCCCTATTTTTGCCATGGTTCTAAAATTTTCAAAATGGAAATTTATCCCTATTAAAACTCCCCTATATATTTTGAGTTTAAATGCCATCGAGTCCATATCACATCCTAAAAGGAACAAAGAAATTTGACATAGAATATTTTATTAAACTTTCTTTCTATCTAAATATTTGGACTTGTTTTGAAGTTCCTAGAGCCTCAATCCCCACAAAGGGGTAGTCTCTTAGAGTCCTATGTGGTACATTGTAAAGCTCATTTCATAGGTATATGAGAGTCATATTTGATTATGTGGCTTCCATTTTTACTTATTATTTTTTTGATAATTTTTGTAAAGTGAATGAATAAATGAGAAAATGCTGTGTGGTTCTTGCTATTAGAGCTATCAGTCTCCCAGACCTAACAAAGATGTTAGATCCTAGAAGAGCCTAACCAAATGAAGCAGAACCACATGGCACACTATTAGATCTACTAGTCTCTTGGACTTGACAAAGATGTTAGATCCTAAGAGAGCCTGAATAAGTGAGAGAGTGTTACATGGCCCTAATGATTAAATGTATTTTCATGGGAATACAAGGATTTAAAGGGTTTTGATCCCAAACTTTCACATCATACCATTGAACTAAAGAGCAATGTAAAACTAGTTAGGTAGAAACAAAGTTCTGTTAACACAAAAATGAATGAGTTGATGAGAACATAGCTATTTAAGTTGATTGAAACAAATACAATATTACCAATTAAACATTCCTCATGGGTGGCAAATATTTTACCATTGAGGAAGAAGAATGGGGAAATATGTTTATGTGTTGACTTTAGGAACCTCAATAAAGTGTCCCTAAAATACCATTACCCACTGCTCTCAATGGATCAAATTTTTCAAAAGGTGGCAAGTTCTCAATGATTCTCATTACTTGATTTCTACTTTGGTTATAATTAGATTATGGTCAAGGAAGAAGATAGGCATAAAACTTCTTTCACCACAAAGTGGGGCACTTATGCAGATATGAAAATGCCCTTTGGACTATTTAATGCTGGAGCAATTTTCTAGAGGGAAATAGATGTTGCCTTTGAAGGTTTAATCACTGAAATTGTGCTCATCTACTTAGACGTCATCACTATTTTCTCAAAGGACCCATTTGATCACATTGCTCACTTGAGGTTAGTATTTGAAATATGCAAAGAATTTGGTGTGTCATTGAATCCTTAAAAATGTATATTTGGAGTTCATGAGGGCAAGTTATTAGGTCATGTAGTGTCTAAGGATGGTCTTTCCATAGACCCTAAAATAATTGAGTCCATATTATCTTTACCCTTTCCCAAGCACAAGAAGGGTCTACAGAGTTTCTTAAGAAAGATTAATTTTATAAGAAGGTTTATCTTAAGCTTTACAAAGTTGGTCAAGCCTCTTACCCACATGTTAATAAAATACAAGGAGTTTACATGGACCAAAGAAGGTAAGAGGAGTTTGGGGCTATTAAGCAGGTGATCTCTCATGCCCTTACACTTATTTATCCTAATTTTAATTAATAGTTCTACTTGTATGCATTCTCTACATTGGATGCATTCTCTACCATGTTGATGCAGCAGAATGAGTAAGGTTTGGAACAACTTATTGCTTTATTCAGTCATGCCTTAGAGGGTATGAGGATAAGTATAGATTTATATGGAAAAATGTTTTTATAGTATTAAGAGGTTTGAATAAATTCAGGCACATGGTCTCCAATAGTAAGATCATACTCATGGTGGTACACCTAAGTATTAAAGAGTTTATATTCAACATATACGTCAATGAGAAAAAACCTGGATGGGTGACAAGGTACATGGAGTATGAGCTTGAAGTTAGAGTTACAAAACTTGTAAGGGGTAGAGAGTTATGTGAACACCTTATAGTAGAGGTAAATTAAGATAAAGATCAAGTGTTGGCAATCCATGACAACTAGTAGGCAGCTACAGATAACACACCTTTTAGTTGGACACATGGTATACTCAAATTTATTGAGTTAGGATAATGTCTTATGGGACTAGATAGATCTAAGAGAAGGCACTTCAAGTTGAAAAGTATCCCTTATGTCCTGGTAGATGGAGTAATTTTCAAGTGAGACATAAGAGGCATGCTTTTGAGGTATGTGAAATCATGCCAAATAAATAAGATGCTTAAGCAGTTTCATGATGGTCCAGTTGGTGGGAGCTTTGATACCAAAGCCATAGCCTATATGATCATTAGAGATGGGTAGTTTTGGCCCATACTATCTAGAGATGCTAACTCTTGGATAAGGAGGTGCCCAAAATGTGCAATGTTTGTTGGCAAGCATAGACTGGCTACCCTTCACTTACAACCGATACAAGTAGAACAACTTTTCATACAATAGGGTTTAGATTTCATAGGGGTGATACACACCCCTTTAAGTAAAGCACATAAATGGATAATTATATCTACATATTACTTACAAGGTGGGTTGAATCAATTTCCTTCAAGGAAACTAATGAAGATTTTATTTTGGACTTTTATGATAGCCTTGTGACTAGATTTGGTGTGCCTTCTACAATCATTTCTGACAATGCATTGGACTTAAAGAAAAATAAGGTATGTTAGTGGGCTCTTTTACATGTAATTTATCTCAAGGCATCCTCTAACTTCTACCCACAGCGCAATGGACTAGCAGAGTCAACAAAAAAGAACTTATTAAGGATTATCAAGAAAACTATGAAAAATAGTCAGATGGAGTGGCATATAGATTGAGGACTTCCATATGAGCATATAGAGTGACACCTAATAAAGATAATTAAAAATACCCATACCTTTTTTTCCATGGAAAAGAATCCAAACTTCTTATTTTTCTTGAATTGATTGCATTAGAACTTACACATCAGCTTGAGCTCTTAGAGGATGATGCTATGCAAATAAGGTTGAATGAGCTAAGATAGCTAGAGGAGACAAGGGATGCTCCTATGCATATTATGTGGTCCAATAAATGCCAAGTGATGTTGTCATTTTATAAGATAATTTCATCAAAAACATTCCAACAAGTTGATATAGTCTTCAAATGGGATGAGGATCATGCAAAACTAGGAAAGCACTCTAAATTTGATAGGCTTTGGAGTGGGCCTTATGCTATCACAAGTTAAAAGTAGATAAATGAATTTGAGCTTGATAGGTTGAATGGAGAGATCCTTCCCATCCCTTTTAATGGGAGGTATCTTAAATTTTGCTACTAGTGTTGTCTCATGATCTTTGTACATAAGTAGATAGGTCTATCTTTACCTCCAAGTGCTCTTGCACATTGTTCTATTTGTTGTTTTTCTATTGTTTAGGTAGTTGTTTGGTTTTTTTATTGATTTCTTGTCATTTGTGTGTGTCTCATTGCATTAAAAATGTTTCCAAAAGTTAGGCAAAATCTTTTTATAAGTAATACTTTATGTATCTAGTCATTATGGGTAAGTTTGATCAAATTCTAGGTTCGATGACTAGTAGGTTGGTCAAGCCAAATGAGTCACCAAAAATGTTGGCCATTTTGGTCCACATGCCAAGTTGGTACCTAAATGGATGAGATGAATTTTTTTTGGATGGAATTAGTGGTCCAAAGATCACATGTATTTTTTAAATCTTTTAAAACACTTTTAATTTAACTTAAAGTGTAGTTTGTCAAATTTTGAAGAAGCAGGTTCTCATGGTGATCAATGTAGTCAGGATCATGGGATGAGTTTTCATAGGTCTCAAGAACACATTTTGAGCCTTGAAAGTTATTTTACAAGCATACATGAGCCAGACCATCATCAACACATCATGCAAAAAAAATATGTTAATCTGATTGTACATTTTATAAATACACTTGGGGAGCCTTTCAAGATAAAATATTACATGGATATGAAGTTATTCATGCCAAGATAATCCTTTATAAAATTAGTGTCTTGATGAGATTTCTATCTCAAGATAGAAAGCTTCAAAGTTAGACTTACAAAGTGAGATGTATGTGTGAATGTTCAACTTAAGCTATGACAAATAACCATTTAAATTTAAATGTTCCCAAGTTGAACATAGAGATAACAAGTGTCCAAATATCAGGAGCTAAGATCAAATCTAATGGTGAGTAGTGATCTAATAGATGTAATTGGGTTGTGAATGTGTTGATGACAAGTGTCAATATCTCAAGTGATTGAACAAAGATCTAATGGTGCATGGTGATTGGTTAGGTTAGTGGGTCTAGGTAGATCAACAATGCACATTCAATTATACATAGAGATCTAATAGTGAGAGATGAGTCAATAAGTTAGCAAATCTTGAAGACAAATGAGAAGTTTCTAAGTGTCTCAAACACATTAGACTGATAGAAGATCAAAAACTCATGTTCATTTATAATAAAGTAGATATATGGTGTGCATGAAGTCAAGGAGTCAAAGAAATGATAACAAGATCTTGTAGAACAAATGAGAAGCTGATAGTTAACATAATATGAGAAACTCAAATTGAGATTGATGGTCGATATTAAAAATCAAAAGCTAGGGACTTCAAATGGAGAATGAATTTGATTGAGGTCAAACTAGAGGATGCCATAAAGGTAGACACAGTGGACAAAGGATCTCACCACCTTGAGTAGGTAAAATACATACATGCAAGATCAAACATGATTTGAATAACTAGGAGCAAACCCTACAAAACTATCTAAAGCCATTAAAGCCCTGTAAATCTTTTCAAGAGCTTCTAAACATTGGTTTTACATCTCATTCAAATTCAAAAAATCCAAGCCTATAAATCTGCATTTGTAATCATGAATATATGAAAACCAATAGGGTGATTGGTTTTCATCTATAATAGATCTATATTTAGGATTTAAATGCAATGGTAGAATGGTAAATACGTAAGAAATGTTAAAAATAACATTAAGGAGTGAGCCCAAGTAAATGCCTGATAACATGAAGAACAACAAGCATGATTGAGGAAGATAGTGAAGGGCATTAATGCAGAAGAGCTCAAGAAGGATCCATATGATGATGGGGATTGCTTCCTACAACTAGTCTTGATCTTTACATTCTACATCATGCTATAGAAAGACACAATGGCATTAATTAAGAGAGGATCTCAAGAAGGATTGCAATGGTTGTTGTTCTAAGTGGAATTAGGATCATTAATGACCCCTTTATCACCAATTTCTCTCTCTTACCTTACTTTTTCCTATAAATACTAGCTTTGAACTCTTGATTTGGATCCCTTGACTGGGTATAGAAAACCTCTACTAAATTCACTTTGTAAGCTCTTTGAAGCAATATAAGGCAATTTAAAATTTTAGTTTAATACTAAGTTTGCTTTATTGAAGTTTGATTTATAGTATGAATGTTGTCTATTCATCATCTATAGGTCCTTCCTATACCTTGCTTTAATATATATTGGTTTCTTACAAGTTGTGTGAAGTGTTATCTAGTGAGGTTTCTCTTGGAGTGTCATAAGTCCATAGTGTCTTACATAGACCTATCTCTTTCTATCCTTCAAGTTTTAGGTCTCTTTTTCAACCTTCATACAAAATACTCATATTTGGAACCCTGTCATAGAATCTTATCAATCCTTGTCCCCATTGTATTCATTAGTAGTCATAAAAGTGTCTAAGTTAAGATTGAATAATTGAACATTTGGTGCATCACCACACTTAAAGTAGGTTTTCATTCATTTATTTTCTCCCTTTTTCATCCCAATATCTTAAGTTTTAAGAAGAGAGATTCAAATTATCATATTTGAGGAGCTAGCCTCATTAAAAAACCTTAGAGGTCTAACCCAAAATTAAGTGATTCACATCCTAGCATCATTCCCATGTTGGACTAGTTTTGAGAGTAGGAATTGAACACTTCTACTTTTAGCGAGGGTGCAACTTAGAACCTCCAACACTACCCATAAGGCATATTCATGACTATTTATCATGGCTGAATTTACACCCTTGAAAGATAATATTTGATTCAAAGTTTTTTTAGTTGCTTATGCTTGACATAATGCTATAAAAAATAGAATACAATTGTATTAATATTCCATATTAGCAAGAGTAGTATTAAAAATATAAGAGTACCCATTTAGTTGGTTTCCCAAGTTAACGTGAGAATAGAACTATTGAAAATAGTGTCATCTAACAAGTTTTCATAAGACCATAATATAGTGCATTTATAATAATTTTTTCCAAAAGTTAATTTCATGATGAGGCCTTAATAACAACATGTATGTAAGCATGAATATAGTGAAACTATACACTGAATTCCTTAAGTAATAAGTGTTTACAATATTAAGGTTGTCAATTTGCATATTACATAACATGAATGCTTCAAGCACTCCACTACTAACCAATAGAAAGGTGAAAATCTTAATATTTTTGCATAAATAAATTCACATCTGAGGATAAACAATAACATAACACATAATCACAATTATTCTAGCCTTGGCTATTCTATCCTTATGTACCAAACCACCAAGATGACTCTTCCCAACACTAAGGGATTCCAACAACTTATATATGCTTAAATTTTAAGTACTCAATACATAGATATAATTTGATATATCCAAACATTAAATAAGGATTTTTCACAAGTACAACTGAACAATAAAGAATACAAATATTAACAGCTTTAAAATATGAATACAGATACAATCCTAAAGGCATAAGCACAAGGAAATTGGTGTGCTATCCACAAGTATAAATGTTTGAATCAGGCACTCAACATAACATGTGCCAATTGAAATATATAACATTGCAATAAACTTAATAAAAAAATTATAATTTTGAAACCCTTCATGGGTTACCAATGACGAATATGTTGCTTAAGCAAGGAATGAAGATAAACATGAAGTCAAACTTCATAAAGGAGGAGCCAACTTGCATAACAATCCCTGCACTGAAAGGGTGAAGTAATGTGTCATATTAATGCTAGAAATGTGGATTAATTTCTTAATAAATATTCTCAAAAATGAATTCTACTCTAATAATAAAAACCCAACAAGAGGGAAAACAAAAAAATGAACTTAATTCCACTTTGACTAATCTTGGGCAACCCGTACACCTATTGCCATACTATTTTTTTAAAGGAAATAGTCATTAATGTACCATCATATAATATTCAAAACAATCAAAAATAATGTAAACCCAAGTACCTTTCTTAAGACAAGAACAACCATTCATATAGCAAACATATGAATGGCTACAACAACCAAGAGAGTTCCTATTCTCATCTCAACATACTAGTGTGATAATTTTGATAATTCATATCTTTCTTCATACAAGTGAAACCATTCAAGGTATAATAACACAACTAAAATTACATGTCAACTGATTACCTGTTACATAATATAAAACCTTAAGCATTTTCAACCACTAATAAAGGAAAGATAATATCAAATATAAGCCATGTGCGCAAAACAAATATAAATGTTACTGCTTATAATTGCAAGAATAACCTCTCACAACCATCCTTTTTAAAATTAAATTATGAATCTAAGTAACATTACTAAGAATAAACCAGGAGCAATTTCAACATATCTACATAACATCAATTGAGTTAGACCATACAAAAATACATGAAGTGGCTATACACTAGTCTTCCACTTTTTTTCTACTTGCATACACAACCATATAAACCATCATAATAACAAAATAAATATGTTCCCATTAAAATAAGCAAAAATTATATATTAAGAACCATACAAACATGTTATGGATGCACAATAAGTAAAGCATCTTATATGTTAATTTCTAGTATTATCTTTCATAGTTGACAATTAAAGCCACAATCTCATCATACAAGTAGGAAACACAACTCAAAAAAAAAAGTATGAATAACATTATTTTAATAAGGGGAGTCTATGCTATGTGATGTCCCAAAGGGTTAGGAAGAGAACCTAGATGCTAAGTGGGTCAATAAGATAGATATGGGCTCATACACTATTTACACCTTTAATGAAGTGGTCTACATTAGGATGATACTATTGGATTGATTGTTTAGGGTAATAAATTATATGCACATAAATATCTTGTGGGTGCCCCTACTCCACATAATAATCAAGGGTGATTAGATCCCAAACCTTAGGGGATGATCAATTTCAACCTGATCTAGGTAGTAAGAGATGCCTAGGGAGGAGGAAACTTTTATATGATGAGCTAATTGATAGACACAATCTATAGAATGTTCATGTTCAAGCCTTATACCTTTTTAACATGGGTTACTAGAGGTGAAATGACCCATGTAATTTTTTATAAAATATATATACACCATTATTGGAAGCACATCCAAGAGATATGTGAGTCCTTCTACCTAGTGGTGTATATGGCCATCAATGAAATATCCATGCCTCATCTCTCCAATGAAATTAGGGAGTCTCACCCCTATTAGTGACTAATGGTATTGTAGGGATGGAACTATCATTCAAGTGGTTGACACCCTCAAGGCTCCCCTCTGCCTTCCTTATCAAGTCCCAAATTGGCTTGAAAAGTAAGAGATCACCTACCAACTAGTTGAAGGTATATTCAATCATTGCATCAGCCACCACCAAAAGGCTTTCCAAACCTTCCCAATCATAATCAAGAATCATGGCTACAAGAGCATCCCCATTTTCCACAAGATGGTGGTAGGAAGGGATTCCTATGCCTTGGGTAGGGTCAAACATCAAGACTTGGACCCACATGGCATCATTTGGGCCAATGTGGTAAGATACTAGGACCAACTTAACATCAAATATGACCACTAACCCCATGAGGATGATGAGATCTATCTCAATCTTATGGATGACCAGGAGGTGTTCGCATAGATCAAGGCCAAGAAGAAGAAAGGAAAGTAAGGTTAGCTTGGTCCATCCACCAAATCTAGCCTTGCCTCCTCCATGTCATCTCATCTTGGAGGATATTTCAAGGTAAATCTTCCCAAAATATCATCAATAATTTTATAAGGGGTCCCCACTCCTCCTCCTTGACCTTATCTTCCATGATCTTTACCTCCATAACCCTCTACTCTAGTTCCACCACCTCTCATGGTTTAAACAATACAACCTTAGGTAGTTCAAGTTAAAGTATCTCAAACTCAAGTGACTCAGCCTCAATATACAAAATCACTTAAGTTTGATGTTTTTAGTAGCCTAAAGACTATCCCAAGATGGGACCAACAACTGACAAATGTAAAGATCCTTCCCCTAGCTCCCACTATTCCTTAATAGCCTAGTGAAACACCCCTAGTTTCCCTTCTCCATAATAAACCACTTAGGTTGTCCCTCCCCTTTTCCCTATTCCAACCCTTCCATAATTCACCCAAGTGCCTTTGGATTTAGCTATACATAATATCCTCATCTCTTAGTTCCCATCTTCCCTATCCATTCCACATGAAAGGATCTACATAATGACCATGTTGGTTTTTCCACATGTTCAAATAGATGCAAGTGCCCCATCATTAGAAATTTTTGTCGTGTCCCCAATAATAAGTTCACCTATATGCATAAATCACTTAGACCTAATCATGTTAGCAACACCTATGATTGTCCAACAGATTATTCAATCTACTCCTACCAACTTTTCCACTCTTGGTCCTTCCACTCTAGTAGTTGAGGTTGATCCAAGAAAGAGGCCTAGAAAGAAGCAAATGAAAACTCATCCTTCGCTTCCTACACCACTTCTTGTTACTCCCTACATCACTCTTAGGCCTCCATTTTCCATTGTCCTAGGTGCCCATAGACTTGGTTTCAATCAACCTATTTCTTCCCTTCTACTAAATTCCCCTCTTCTTAGTGTCATTTTACCACATGTTAACTTAAATCAAAGCCAATGGAAAGCATATATGTTCCCCTGGGCTTCCCATTTCATCCTACCCCATTTCATCCCCATGCCTCCTCCTCCTCTATTTGTCTCTTCCTTCATCCCTCTATTTCATTTGTTCCTAATTCACCCATACCTCCACCTATCACATCCATCTCTACCACCCCACCAACACCCCCTTCTGCCTTGGGAGTGGCCAAGGTGTCACATACACTTAAGATGACTATGAAGGGTGATCCTAAAGTTTATTGGGACTTTGAAAAAATCACAAGGAGCAAGAGGAAGATCCTCACCTAGAATTTCATCCAAGAAGGAACCCTTATAATCTAGCAAACACAAGATATATTATCCCTTACCAAAGTGATGACATCCACATGAGAAGAGAAAGTAGTCAAGGACCTAATCTATGTGCTTTATCCTACACACAATATGTCAAAGAAGATGATGAAGGACATGCAAGAGCAGGTCTAGGCACTCAAAGCACAAATGAAGAGATCCTTTTCTATGGAGTTGATTGAGCAAGTTGAGGATTGTATCTTGTAACTTTTCTTAGCTTTGGGGGAAGTGTTCCTTTGGCAGATAACAAGGCACATCTACTAAGGGCATAGGTGTATCTAGAGAGAATTCCTCTCATGAAGAGAAAGTGTATGAAGCTTGATGTGATAATCAGAAGGGCATGTTCTCAGATTTAAAACTTATGCCCAATTTAGACTTAAGCCTTTATCAAACATATGCTAGGAGAATAAAGGCTTTAATTAAAGAATGGTTGATCTTGGTGCAGATAGTAGTAGAGCCTCTAGCAGAAAGTAGGGAAAAGATGTTGGCATTATTTTAAGAGGTTAAAATCACTGTGTTATTCCACCTAGATGGCACCTTGATATAAAGAGGCAAGTTTAAATTTCACTTGGGTCACTTCAACTAGGTTATGAGGAAGAAAGTGGTGAAAAATAATAAAGTTGGAGCTTAGGTGGTGATTGAACTCTAAACTTAGTCTACTACTATCATCATACAAGTGTTAGAAGTCAAAGTGTCCCTATATCCCCCTAAAAATATATCAAAGACTAGTGGCCCAATCATAGGTGATATTTTGAGAGCCACTAATGAATTTGTCTATGCTAGATCAATAGTTCAACCTAATAGTAGTCATGCTAGCCACCAAGGGGGCAAATTCAAAGTAGTTAGGAGGTAGTTCATCTGTAGCTCATCCATGTATCAATTAGTTGGTCCATTAGGTATATTTTTTATGGGAGTGGAGGATATTCAACCCTTTTTTAAATTTTTGTATTTATAAAAAACTTAGACATGCCATCATGGTCAAGGATGGGAACCTCATGCTATTTGGAGGGAAGCCCCATCCCATGTATATTGTAAATTGAAATCCTTTTGAAAGGTCAAAAAATTTGGTCTCAAAGTGATATTGGAATAAATCCAATATTACACTTGCTATTCCCTCACCCCTTTGAGCTTTAAGTGTCTACCATGGTTGGTATTTTGTAAATAAAACTCTATTTTAATGAATGCAACTTTTTGATTTATATTAAACTAGTTGTTTATTTGCTAATGTCATCAATAATTTCTAGTTTTGAGTAAGTGTTGATTTTAAATAAATGAATAAGTGATTTTTTACTAGAATGAATGCAACTGTTATAATGTACTCATTGTTCTAACTTGTTTGTGAACCTTCTCTTTTTATTTGCACCATAAGTAATCTATGTACTTAAGTTACATGTTGTATTTGAGGAATCTAGGTGTTACCCATTGCAATATATTTAAAATTTTGATATTTAGTGAAGGATTTATAAATGAAGCATTCATTTTTATTTTTTTAGACTCTTTCCCTATGTAAATATGAGGCAGAACCCTTGGTGAAACTCAACACATAATGGCACAACTGTGGCAGGGCACACATACAACTCAGTTTTTGAAGCATTAACATCTTTAAAACTTAAAATCATCTTTTTTATGCCCTACCTTAACTTATAATTTTATATTTATTTTGAAGTTAAAACACCCTCCCCTATTTTATAAATCAATAAGGTTGAACTTAATGGTAAATAACGAGTAAGGATTTCTTCAGCTAGTAATGAATTTTAGGTGCAACTGTATACATCTTGAGCCTCTAGTGGTAATAATTATTGATCTCTAAGTAAAATAAGGTTAAAATACTTGATCCTTGGACTAGACCAACATAAATCCTAAATTTAATGAGGGGGTATCTTTATCCCATGCAAAGTCTCCTAGTTTCCTCTTTAAAACACTCAATATCATGAGTGCCTTTGAATTTAAGGATCTCGAGCCCAATAACAAATAATACCCACCAAGGTTATGGTTTTAGATCTTCCTATATATTATAATATTTTTTTATACCTTCTTTGGACTCAATGAATGAGATATATCACCACTTATTTTAGCCAATGTATCGAATTCAATCATGATGTTAAATGTTACAATCATGAAGCTAAACCCAAATTGTGGGTTCTCAAAATACCTAATCCTAAAACACAATATCATATCCCAACCATTTCTCATATCAATACTCCTCCCATTCCTAAATTATCAATATGCTTCTTGATTTACAAGTCATTCTTATTGATTATGATGATGACAAACCCAATGAATTACAAATAATTTATAATACCACCAGATTACCTCCTTATATAGTAGAATGGATTCCTCCATCCATCTTACAATAATATAGAACAATTCTCTTTATAAATAATGATACTTAAGTCCCACCTCATTGCAATGCCCATTAATCTTCTTATACAAAAGATGATTTCATATGCAATGACCTTGGGGTAGCTAAGATTTTTTAGGATCCACTATCATTATCCCCTCACACATTTAGTAAAATTTGTATATCTACCAAAGATACTTCCACTAGAAATCATCAAAAAATCATTCATGCTTGTAATATCTCTCCATCACATTATGATGATTACATAGTTTCCCAAGCTTAATCCCCTAACTTGTATGTGATTTATTATTAGAAAACCCTTGCTAAAATTCATGCATTTAATCAAGATGTCCATCTAGTTCATATATATTT
Source organism: Torreya grandis (assembly GCA_037957365.1). Lineage (NCBI taxonomy): Eukaryota > Viridiplantae > Streptophyta > Pinopsida > Cupressales > Taxaceae > Torreya > Torreya grandis. Next base: position 2,024,832 of record JARHVA010000993.1, read on the forward strand.
CAACTCTAGTGATGATAAAGATGAAATATAACCTCAAGGCTATGTTCTTCTTATTAACTCACCAATGGAAAGCACTCTATGGGTTATCTATTTTTTTTTGAGTTTCCTATCGATCCTAATTATATCGACTAGCTTGATACAGTCTAATTTTTTTACAAAACTGATAATTATATTGGCTAACTCAATATAATTTAGCTTGTTCCCTAATTTTATAACTGTACCAACCACTCATTAAATAATTTTGATATAATTATGTTAATTTACCCAAATTATTCCAACTGTATCAACTATATCTATACAATCAATATCAATATTTCCTCAACTAACTATATTAACCATGGTGATACAATTAAACCTTATTCTACTACATTAGATTATATCACCTAGGCTAATATCACACAACAAAATTTAGCCACTTCTATAGATCTTAAAATTACCTTGGATGTTAAATCCATTATTGTGAGATAAATCTACCAAAAATTTGAAAATAAAGGTAATCAGATTATTGATCTTGAGGTAGATGTTAAATATTATAGCCCATTACATATGCTTCCTAGTGATAAAGCTATCCTATGAAAATGTTCCTTGCTCTAGTAATTTTATTTTTAGTTCCAACCTTATTGTTGACCCTATTTCCAAAATTCCTTCTACTTTATGTGACATTCAATATGGAAACATAGTGCTTATTAAAGAAACTCAAGTAGTTAGCTTTGGTACAAATGCAAACCCGAAATCTATTCTTATGTTTAAAGAGATTCACCCTAAAGATAAGGATAACTAAAGAGAAGGATAAATATAACCTATTTATAGAAAATTATTGTGAATTATTTTATTGTTCATATGATGACATGCACATTATATACCCTAGCATAATTTTTCATAACATAGTAACCTATCCAGATGTGAAATCCATCCACCAAAAGCAACAAAATTTCCCTCTTGAGGTGTATAATTTGTGTCACAAATAAGTCAATAACCTCCTAGATGCTAATTTTATATAACCTTTAAATTAGTGTGGATGGGTCTCCAACATAGTACCCATTTTAAAAAAAGTCACTATGGTTATCGGCATTTGTATTGAATTTCATAATATCAACTTGGCATGCCCTAAAGACAACTTTTCTCTACCTTAAATGTATGTTATTATTGATTCCACAAATATATATGAGATACTTTCCCTCATGGATGGGGTTTTAGGGTACAATAAAATTCTTATTTCCATCGAGGATCAACATAAAATCAAATTTACTACCGAGTGTGGCACTTACTTCTATGTTAAAATGCTCTTTTGACTTAAAAATATGGGATCAAATTACCAACATGCTATGACCTACATATTTCATGTTTTCATCCACAAAATATTCAAAACCTATGTGGATGAACTTATAGATAAATCTAAGCATATGAAAATAATCTTAATAAACTCACCATCATATTCAATCACCTTATTAAATATAAAGTTAAGATTAATCCTCATAAGTGTGTTTTTGGTGTTACATCCATAACACCTCTAAGATTTTTGGCCTCACCATAAGGGACTAATGTGGATCATTCTAAGGTTAATTATATTCTTAAGATTTATATACCTTGTTTCATTCCCAACATTCATACTTATTTTGGGAAACTTGGGGAAATATACACATTTGTTCTTGAGTTAGCTTATCACACATATTTCATAATTTCCCTTACGAAGAAAAGTGTTATGATTGAATGGATTGATGACTATTAACAAGACTTTGAAAACATGATTAAATATTCACTTCATCATCTTCTTTTATGACCACATTTTAGTGACTTCCCTCTTATATTGCATACATCAGCTACCCGCATATAAGTTAGGGGAATGTTTGCACAATAATATGAGTCTCATAAATAATATGCCATTTAATAAATTAGTTGTGTTTTGTTAAAGTCTGAGACCCACTATACAAAAGTGGAGAATAAGTGCCTTAAAATATATTTTTCTACTAAAAATATTTAGTACTATATGATTTATTAGACCACTTATGCCATAGTCCATTTTGACCCCTTTACCATTTATTCTCTAAATATTTATTACCTAGATATAGAATTTGAAAATGGATGTTTCTATTGATGTAATTAGACCTTAGGATTATCACTAAAAATTAGTCAAAGATCAAATGATAGATGATCAACTTGATATTGCACCTATAACAAATTAGTGATACCTTTAGGATATTCCTCTCAATGACTATGTCCTCTTTATTGAAGGCATTTATCAAGCTATTTACCTTGAATTATACTTCCAAAATTTAAAAACTAATACTGAGGCTCAATCCCTTGAGTAACCATAAATTTTAGTCTCTAAGCCAAAACCATATAACTAATATCGAGGCTCAAGCCCTCGATGAACCATAAATTATAGTCTCAAAGTCAAAACCATATACAAAACCTACTTTAAAATAACTAATCAAATTTACCATCAATATACAAGAGGATACTTGAAAAATCCACTTTGATGGAGCTAAGTGACTTTAAGGAGTCGAAGAAGGATGTGTCTTCATCGATCCTTATGAAAAAATCATTCATCTATCTTTTTGACAGAATTTTGATGTTACTAGTAACATTGCTTAATATGGAGCTATAATCCTTGGGATGCAAGAAATCATCAATTTAAATTTTGTGCATACATGATTTAGGTGGTTCAAAAATTATATATCAACAATTCAATGGTGATTATTAGTGAAAAATATAAAAAACTTATAACATATCATCATCTTTCTTCTAATATTTCCAAAGAGTTTTCATCTTTCACCACTGAGGCAATTCCATGAGAGATAAATGATATCGCTGACTGTCTTTCTTCTTCAACTTCTCTCTTTGTTTCTCATCAAGGACTGCATGACTTTAAGTTCCTCATCCACAGGAGGAAGTCTCCATCTACCTTATTACCTAAGGATGGTTCTTTTATTTTACAAATTGAATCCATGACCACTCAATAAAGCTCATGGTATAAAGACATCATCCAATTTATCGAACATCATAGTTATCCCTTGGAGGTTGATTCTCATGAAAAGTCTGGAATATAAAAACAAGCATGTAAATTTGTTCTTATAAATAATATCCTTTATTATTTTAACAATGAATTCACCCTAATATATTGTGTTAATCAAGAATAATTTCCTTCTATTCTTGCACAAGCACATAGGGTAATTTATAGTGGCAATTGTAGCATAAATGTTATAACCTACAAATGCCTACTTAAGGGATACTATTGGAAAACACTCAAAAATATACCATCACATTAAAAGATAAGTGTAATACTTTCCATTTTCACAATGATCTTATTCATTCTCATATAGTTGAGATTTAGACCCTTGAGTCTCCCAAGATATTCTCTATGTTGGGATTATATCTCATTGGAAAGTTACCTTGATTACAAATTGGCTATGTCCTTATTATTACTATCACCAAGTACTTCACTAAGTGGGTAGAATCTATGCCTCTTGTTAAATTTACTAACATAAATATCTCCAAATTTATCCTTAATAAAATCATATCTCATTTTGATATTTCTCACGCCATTATTGTTGACAATGGTGGAAATTTTAAAAACAAAAGCATGAAGTAAATCTAGGAAAAATTAAAAAATACACATAAATTTTTCAAACCTTATCACCATCAATGAAATGGACAAGTAAAATCCACAAAAATATCCTTAAAAATATTTTTCAAAATACCATTAGGGATTTTCATTCAGATTGGTATCTCAAGCTATATCCTACACTCTAAGTTTATTGTATTAGTATCCATATTATGAATAGGGGGACTCCATTCTCTTTAGTTTATGGATTTGAAGCCATTTTACTATTAGAAGTAGAGTTACCCTATTTGTGCATCTCTCTTCATGGCATAATTCTTGATGAAGAACATTGTCAAGATTGCCTTGATGCTTTAGATATATTTGATGAGTGACACATGAGTAATTTTGATGTTAGAGACCTAGTGTTGAAATTAGATTACAACCATGAAAATGAGGGAAAATACACCCAAAAGTGGTGGGGTAATTACCTAGTCAAAGACATCCTTAGACTTAACATTTATAGATTATAAATAAATGGACATATCCTTAAGGAACTGACAAACACTTAGTGGTTGAAGATATATTTTTTCTTGATAGTGTTATTCATTGTTTCCTTTCCTTTTTTTTCATTTCTTGTACATATTAATTGCATGCTTTTAGTTAATTTATATATTTTATTGAGCTAAAATTTCTTGAAGGTTCTATCTTAAATTTATTGAAATTTAGCTTAACCTTGATCTGTAGACACACCTATAGTTTATTTCACATTATCCATAGTAGCTATACTTAGTCCTTAGGTATTTTTTAAGTTTTAGACCTCTTAGTTTTTTAAGTTTGTGAGTTGAATTATAATACCTTGGGGAATAAAATAAGGCCTTCCTTATAAAAATTGTATTTTTTTTGAAGTCATTTTCTTTCTTTTATTTATCCACTATATATTTTATGATTATCTAGTATATTTCATCAATATATACACCCTTTGGGTATTTTATATTATTTCTATGCTTCATATATTTATCTTACTTGCACCTCTTATTTTTTTTAGTTTGTGAGTAGCACGATAAAAATTTGGGACTCAAATAGACCCTCCTCACAAACATCCATCATTATTCACTCTACCATATATATTGATTTCACTCCTGACCTTAGATAGGTGTCTTCTTATAAAGATAAGGCAATGGTTGAGAGTATTATTTTCCCTCAGTTATATTCAATCATATATTCATGTCCTAATCCACATTTTGCCTTCTCTTATAATGATGATTCATTCCTACCTGTCATTTTACCATATTCCTTTATACATTTTTTATGATTGGGGAAACTGAATCATTCTATGACTCCATATTTTTCATTTTTTTTGGGCTTGCCAAGGTTAGCTTCAAGATCACACTCTTTCCTAAGGTGTAAGTATATGTGTCTTTAGTCACCATGGTCTCTAGGTTTTCTTCTCTACCAGATAAGTGTAAGATTTATTGTCATATTCATATTTAACACCCATTGTTGGTTCTTCTAATTCTATATGGAGGAGAAAAATAGAAAAAAATGAAAGTGCTAAAAGTTGTATCATAAAAAAGGTAATCTTAAAAGGCAAATTACATATTAAAATTTAGATCAGACCAAAAGGCATGATATTTTTGGCACATTTCTTATTATAGTTGAAGCTCAAACTCAATAGTTGGATTCATTATAGAGTTGAGGTCCATTGGGGTGTGGTAGGCTTGTAGACTAGGTAGGAGGTCGTATTATATCATTATCTATTTGTATCTTCTTACATTCTGGTGCTATTTACTTTCTCACTTAATTACCCAATCTTCATAGTATATTGGAAACTCTATAATGGGTTTTGATGAGTAGATAATATGTTCTAGAATGACAAGATCATTTTATTTTTCATGCATACTAGCCTTCATGGAATGATTTTTATACTTCACTAGCTATCCTAAAATTATGTTTTCTAGGTAGTGTTCTCTAGGGATATTGATGTTGAAATCTCCTAGTCTTTCCAACATGATTAGAATGTCCTATTTCTAGTAAAGACTAGGATTTTACCTTGGTGATGCCATATTTTCTCTCCCTCTATGTTTCCCCCTTGATAGGTAAATTTGTTTCTATATCTCTCCCATCTTATTTACTTCCTAGAAATATGGTAGTTCTAGATTTTCCATATTTAGAATAAAATCTACATCTTTGAGTTGTTGTGAGATAATATTTTGGTCATTGCCTTAAATCTATAGGATTTTTCTTAGTTATGTTTGTAACCTTAATTTTTTAATTCACTTTTTACGGGCTATTTGGTCCATTTTTCTATTTTATACTTTCATGTTTCACCTTTTTATGGACCATGTGGTCATGTTTCTAATTTTTAAAGATATTTTTTTGAATTTGGTTTGTTACTTATCCTACATTATTTTTTATCATAAAATAGTTCTTTGCATCCTTTCTTTGATTTAGATTATTACCTTACTTTGGATGATTTTTTGGGTTTTTTGGTTCTAAGTAGCCTTGGAATTTTGGCTTACCAATTTTAATTTATCTTTTTCTACTCTTTTGGATATTTTGGTTATAACCTAACCTTGTTGATTTTGGATTGCCAATTTTCCAAGTGTTTCAAACATTTATGATATTTTTTCATTGTACATCCATTTAATGACCATCCTATGTATACACACATTGATTTTATCTATTTTTTTCTTTGTATCCTTAGGGTTTCTCAAATTTATTTATTGTGCCCTTCATCATCAAGACTATGGTATTTGCATGCATCATTTATGTAGAAATATAAGTCAAGGCATTTATATGGTACTTTCAGTTTTTCATTTTTCAACATTTAATTTTAGTTATGCTCTTTTGTGTTACTATGTATCTATCTAAAAACATCATTTCATGTTATACTATTATGACACGTGATGATATTTGGGTGTGTAATATGTATACATATGATATTTTTTAATTTATCACTTTATTAATAATTTATCTTGTAGTGGTTTATTTGTGAAATAATGTCCGTGAGTGCTGGACTTTAAGGGTGTATAAAGAATGGGGTGGGATTAGCTTGTGGTACTTTATGAGAGATGTTTACATACTATTATTTCACACTTTAATTATTATCAATATGACCTCCTTTGAGTCTATTTGTCTTATCTCTCTATCTACATTCTATTTAGATTTACTAGCTTCCCTATATCCTACTATATTAGTCTAGTTGATATAGTCTATTTCATACTTAGTCTTCCCTATACTGTAGCATCTAGCCTACTAAAAATCTAAGTTTTTATTCTATAATTTGTAATGTATTAGTTTGGATGATACCATACTATGGAAACCAACATTTTCAAACTATATCAACATGGTCAATACCGCTGGCTTAAAGTCCAGGGTTAATTTTGGGTATTGGATTCATATATATAGGGGTCCCATTTCATTCCTAAAACATATATCACATTCATTAAATTTTCTTGTGCTCAAATTCATTCATAAAACATATATCACATTCATTCACTTTTCTTGTACTTGTATTTATCTGTCAAGTAATTTTTGGGAGAGTTAAAGGTTTAGAACCTTATATTGGAGGTCTTGTCTTGTGGTGTCATTGAAACTAAATAATAGAGGTCTTTGGAGTTATTAACTAAGGATACCTAGGTCTTCATATTACCATTTAAAGTATTTAACCTAAAAAATATCTTTCAAAGGGGCATTTGAGACAAAGGGGTAGATTGAACCATTGACAGGTACACCCAATGGTAAGTAGTTCTATCCCTATACTCTTTCTTATACTTATTTAGTAGATTAGAGGTTGTTTATTGCTTTGTAGATGTGTTTATCCTTACTTGGGATTATCCTTATACTAGACAAGCTAATATAGACATAGGGTTGATTAGGCTTGCCATTTATCACTTTAGGTTGTATATATCTCTATTTTATTGACCATTGCACCTTACCTTATTTACAATCGGTTACACATCATTTAGTTTACTTGTGCCTCTTACAATTATTTAATTTACTTTCATATTTAAAATTATCAATACAATCATTTGTATTCAATAAGCCTTAGTGAGAGCTATACTCCATGTCATAGGCTTAGGATTTATAACCCTTTCATCTTGACATTTGAGTGTAGGTTGCCCTATACTAGGTTTATGGATAGCCTAAGTCCTTACCCACTTATCCAAGTATATGCAAGATCCATTGATTAAACTTATTATAATACTATTCTATTGAGATAAAGGTGATTTTTGTAGGTCATCCTTGCTTATACATACACATTACACCAGAATTGCATTGGATCTATTTACAAAATGTGAGATATGTAGTTACAATTACTTGAAGGTTTCCTAATCTAGCTAACCCTTTTCATATTTTGACATTACTCTTACAATTATTTATGGTGATTTAGGTTAATTATACAAAGATAACATTTATGCCCCCAATTTCATGGAGTGATCATATAGTACTACTGGGCATTAGTTTCCACTCCAACCTAGAAATTTATAGAGTATAAAATTGTTGGATATTTTTTAGTGATCTCATGGTGATGTCATGGAAGTGTAATAGTGAGTGGATGAAGTGATTTGATAGCCTAGGTAACAATGAAAAAGTGTGTAATGTGCTTATCCTAGTGTGCTTAAAGGAGGCTTGGTTGATCTTCAATTTTGGCATGATTACAGATGTTTAGGGATGAGTATGGTGATTGGATCATGTGACAGAGGTCCCTAAGATGTTATATATGCTTTAAGAGCTTGTGTAAATAAGTGTAATTCATCTGGAAATCCATAGTTTTCATCTAGATAGTTTAGATATAGTGTCAAAAAATTTAATTAGGTAGTTTGTTGACATCACCATTACCATGTGTAGATGATTTAGGGGGAGTTGGTCATATGGTTGTGATCACATTTATACCTAGTTGCTGTGTGCTAAATATTAGGTCATGAACCTAACCGTATTAAAAAATATATATGTGCAAAGTTGGGATCCCAAGCATTTTGACAATGTTTTTCCATACTTAGACAAATTTGCAAAGTGGCAAGAAGAGCCAAGTAAGCATTTTAATGATGGCATATCTCACATGTGTGTATGTTTCAAGAGAATGTGATCATATGGGTTTATTAATTTTTGATCCTAGTTTCTTTTTTCTAATTTTTAGATCATGCAACAAATCATGTTAAAAGATATGCATATACAAAGTTGGGCTCCCAAACAGTTTGACTATTTTTTTCCATACTTAGCCAAATTTGCATGTGACAATGAAAGCTAAGTAGGAATTTTGATGATGATATATATTGAACATGTGAAGGTTTCAAGATAAATTTATCATATGGGTTTGTTCAATTTTGAGCCTAGTTTATTTGCACTAAAATTTAGATCATGTGCTAAAGAACAACAACAGTTATGTAGGAGCAAAGCTGGTCTCCCAGATAAATTCTAAGCATAGTTGGCTATGTGGAAGAAAATTTTGAGTGAGCATGTTGATGATGGCATATCTCACACATGTATAGGTTCCAAGATCATATTGTTATATGGTTGAATTCTCTTATGTGAGGAGATCATCTGGTCTAAATTTGAGATCATGCATCTAAGTGCATAAGAAGTTATTAAGGTTAAAAAATGGTTACTCAGGTAGATGAGCAAGGTTATCATACTTAGTCATTTATGCACAAGTTAAAGTTTAAGCAAGATCAATGGTGTGCATTGATCCAAGAATTCAGGAAGTAGTGAGATGAGGATAAGTGCATGATGTTTAACATTTGAGCAAAGGTAAAGGATAAAGATCAACAGTGAGTGTATGTTCATATAGATTGATTAAATGGTGAGTGTTAATAGTTAAAGACCTGATTAATCTTCAAAGATTGATAGAGTGCATTGAGTCAAAGTTTTAAAATTGCACGAGATGAGGTCAACTATCATATGTTTAATATTTGAGCATTGGTGCCTAAGCATTAAAGTTCAGACAAGATCAATGGTGCATATTTTATCTAAGAAATGAGGACATGAGATATGAGCAAAGTGGTTGAAGTTTAATTGTGACCATTGTCATTCAAATATTTGAATTTAACATAGGGAAAAATTAGATCTTTGTATTTTGTCCATATTTTTTGATATAAGTCAAAATTTTTGGTGTTGTAAAAAGAAAAGATGAAGAGGACTCTATGGTCCATTGAATCTAATCTAAAGATCTAGAAGTATGTACAATCAAATATATTTTGGTTTAAATTTGATTATGTGTTTGTGCTTATTTTACAAGTGAATCGAGAGATTTATTTGAGCTTATCTTGATGATGTTTCGATATCTATTGATGAATTGACTATTAGGGAGTGTTGTAGACTCCATGAGGATGATTTTTATGATTTTTAGAGGTGTGATCAATATATATTGAGTATGAAATATGATTAATAAGTTGACTATGTTTTTGATTCATAATGTTCTTGTGCATGAGGTCAATGTTTGATTTGTTTTAGCATATGTAGAATTGAGAAAAGATGACTATGATAATTTGAGGTTGTCCTAAGGGATAAAAGGAATGGACCTATATATTTGTAAGTGGTCTTATGTTTATTAATTTTCTTGATGAAGTGATAAATAGGTGAATGGGTCTCCATGAGACCTATAAGGGATACAAGGGCCTTTTTAAAAGGTGTAGCTGCTTAAGGGTGACCCATAGTTGCTATGGTTGACTTATGAAGTTTGTATTGAGATATGTATTCATGTGAGAGATGCCTTGAGGGATAAGGCATGCCTAATGGCCAACCAAGGTGTTGATTATCAAGTATGCTCTATAAAAAAAGAAATTAAAGATGGTGATTTCTAGATGTGTGAGTGAGAGACTTGGGAGAGATCTGAGAGAGACTTGTATGTGAGAGAGTTAGAGAGTGAAGGAAAGGAGAGGAGAGTGAGAGTGCCCAGATATTGGGTTGATGAGTAAAGGAGATTCAGGACTATGTGTATGATCTATAGGTCATGTTTCTGATGATAGTATAGTATTTTTGTAGTTTGAAGTTGTGCGAAGAGATCTGAGTGTGCATATGAGGACTGCTTGAGTGAAGGAGAGAGATTATGTCATGCCTATGTGAGAGGCCTGTATGAGTTATAGAGAGTTTGTGTAGTTATCAAATAATTATAGGTCCATCGTCAAATGTTAAAGACATTAGTTCTAAGGTGGAAGTGTTCTTTTCAAGGAGGGTCTAAAGGACTTGATCTTCCTTAGGGGTAGTTGCTCTTTGTGAAATAGGGTTTCACTAAAGAAATTTAGTCAAAATGACTTGATCAAGGTTCTAGGTAAGAAGGACTTGAAAAAATAGGTGGTCAGAAGGACTTGATCATCTTAGGGGTAGGTGATCCTTTTAGAACTATTATTTCACTAAAGGCCTTAGGTCGGAAGGACTTGACCAAGGTATCTGATCAGAAGGACTTGATCAATCATCTTATAGGATAGTATTCCATATGTTTGTAGAATTGAGAGTGGGTTTTATTACGCAATAGGGTTTCCCACATAGATCTTGTGTTGTGAATGTGATCTTGTATGATGTTTATTGTTCATTACTATGAATGATCTATATGCTTCATGAATGATTGCATTGAATGCTTAATTATTTGAAAGGGTTTGGAAATTGAATTGGATTTTTTTCCACCATTGATTCACCCCCCCTCTTAGTGTATTTTACCTCTAACAAAAATAAGGTAGAAGAAACATTTGGTGACCAAGTCTATAATTGGTAGTAACAAAGGTGTAGATTTAATAGGCTGCTGATTATGACTGGTGCACATTTGGTTTAACAACACTATTATCTAGTGAGATATGATATTTACATTTATAATGTAATAAGATAGTGAATATTACAACTTTTTTATAATCTCATAAACTTAGTCAAGTAACTAGTTATGTTATATTACTTTACTTTTGTTACCTTTACATTGTTTCTACTTGCATAGTATCTTATTTTAACACTTGTCCCTTTTTAGCTATGAGATAGATTTGAATTCAATTTTGGACTTGTATATATTATATCTATCTTTTGTCTCTATTTTAATTTTTTTTTCATGTTGTAATTTCCCTTAAAACATAAATATTTAAAATAATATTGTGAACTTGATACTCATACACTCCATCTGTGGTCTTTTTCCCTCTTACCACTTAGGGGTTTCTATTGATAATCATTTTTAATTATATTTTTTAGGGTTTAATTCTATTATTTCACCCTTAAGGTTTTTTAATTTTGTTTTCTCATCATTTATACCCTTTATTAGTTTAATTCATGGTTTATAGTATCAATATGGATAATTTTAAATTGGATGTTGTCTTTATTGAATAAAATCATGCATAATTTGAATGATGAAGATTTTAATTTTTTTTGTAGAGAAAAGGTTAATAAATTATTTTTGAATTTTTTTTAATGCACATCTTATGAAAAATATTTATTCTATTTCTAACATTGTGAATATGGTTATTGAAGTATCTAATGCTAATGCACATGATTTCCATGTAGAGTATCCTATGCCTTTATGTTTGTATTTCTTCTTCTTCTAGGCTTTGTGATAATTATATATCTTCCAAACCCATTTCTAATAGTATTCCCATGTTTACTATCAATGATGAAATTTAACCCTTAATGAAATTATTAAGAATCATAGTGTAAATTCCTAATATATTGTGTCTATGATGCATGTAATAGGCAAATTATAATGAAAAGTAAAAGTGCTATCTCTAGAGTCTATTGAATTCAATTTTTGGGATGAGTTTAATGTTATATACTGATAAATAATATTTTGTAAGATTAATGACCCACCTTTACCTCATGATTTTTTATTTGATGGGTATGATGATCATTATCTACATATTAAGTATTTTAATTCTTTTCATAGGAAATATAATGCTCCAATGATAATTTTTCTTAAAAATTTCTCTATAAGCTTAATGGGTCATGTTTGGGTTGGTTCCATAAAAGTCCTAGTGGTTCACATATAGTCCTTAAGTTGGAACAGGTATATATATCACACTATATCAACAAGAAGGGACCACAGACTACATTTAAATGCACACCATCTCTTCATCAATGAAAATTTGAATGTGTTTTTGATTATATTTTGAGATTTAAGTCTAGTGTGCACCAATTTATGTATCAACCAACAAACCTAGAGAAAAAAACATTTAATTTAGGGTCTTTTTATTTCCTATCAAATAGAAATTTATTTAACATAATTGTGACTCTTTTAAATATATTTTATTTTAGGCTACAACATTATAAAATGAGTTTTCACAATATTAATGGATTAATCATAACAATCACTATTCATTTTATACTTCCTCAACCAAAATACATGTGCCTAAAATGAATAGAATTTGCCAATGGATCAAAAAAGTGTTACACCTACAACTAGTCCTAAGGATTCCCTTTGTAGATCACAACATGTTCCCGATTTACAAGATAGTCTAAGTGAAATATTGAGAATGATGATTGATTTTATTGATTTAACTTCCTTCGATTAGATATCATGATACATATCATGCACTATGCACATATATATATCCAAATATTATTATGCCTATCATAGAACCCACATACATTCAAGGAATATATGTCATGCCTTATAATAAATAAATTCATGATTTATTGAGTAAGGTGATGTTGAAATTCATACACATCCACTTGATACCAAAATACCTCCTAAAGTTGAGAAATATACTCCATGTGATGTGACATCTACTAAGAAAGAGCTACTTAAAATAAAATTTCCTATGAAAAAGTTTATTAAGTGAGATTTTCCCAAACAAACCATCCCTAAAAGAACAATGATTCAAATAAGGTTTCTAATGATCTCACCAAGACTTATCTTTAAAATGTGGAACCTTTGGTTATTAGTATTTTTATTAAGGGGAAAAGATTACAAGGGATTATGATTGATGATAAAACTCAATTTAATATTTTTTGTATTGCCTTTTTTTTATGTCATTTGGGTTCCCAAACATTTTAAAATGGGGTGTATTCAATCACCTATATCACTTCGTCCCCAAACATGTCTTATTAAATTATATGCCATACCTAATTTATTTAATTACAAAGTTATAGTAGTTCATTAGATATAGTCAATAAATGTAATAATAAATAATACTTATGATCATATATCTTTCGATTATCAAGGTGCTAAAATTTTAATTTCAAGAGATAAAACAACTGAAAATAAATTAGAACGTCCAAAGGTGGATATTGTATCTTCTCAAAAATAACTTAAGTAGCTTCTAAAGTAAAATTATATCACTCATAAAATAAATCAACCAAAGGAATAAACACTTAGCATTCCATCTTCTACAAAATTTTATTTCAATAACACATTTCAATGTATTGGAGTTGTGGATTTAGTAGATAATGATTCATTGAAAATATCTACACTTGTTTCCAATTAAAGAACACATGCCTATGTGTATAATATACTTTGATCAATAGTATCACATGCTTATCATTGGGTAGTACTAATTATTACTTATTATTAGCCTCAATGTATCTATCATATACTTTAAGTTTGGCATCCTTTTATCACATGTAATTTACATGGTACATTTACTTATTCTTTTGTTACATTTACATTCATATTACACATGTATTTAGACCTAACACTTATAAAATTAAATAAAAAACATGGATAACATTGATATATGCACACATATACACATGAATAAACATATGAAAACAAATAAAAACTACACACACACATAGCAAACCTATAATTTTTTGAAACATAGTCAACTAATGGGTTAATATGATCCAAGTACATATCACACATATAGTCACCTTTTACAAGGTGGTGGAGAATGTAATAAGAGCTAATATCTCTATACCTACCCTTAAATACACCCCTATCACTAATATCAACTATATTTAAGCTAGTGTACTTGTTATACTAGCATTTATACCACCATGCCTAACCTTTAGATATGACCAATCCTGATAATATGCTAGATCAATGTTGGCTTGTGTATGAGCCTCAGTGACCCATATCAGCTCAACCACAAGGGTCTAAACTACACCATCCCTTATAGGTGGAGCCATAAGTGTTTCTATACATCTATTTACTTACTATGGGTTCTCATGAAGCTATCTCACATGGCCTCTACATCATCTACCCTCTACTAATGCAAAAAATAAGCTACTTTATATTGTGTCATGGGGTGAAAAAATATGTGTAGTCACTTGCCTCATAAAATGTCCTCATCATCTAGAATATCACAAATTAAAAAACATGTGAAAATAATAATAATAGTGCTCTAGAAAACCAACAATACACAAAAACCACATGAAAGGCTCATTAGCATATAACACATCAAAGGAAATCTACACTATGAACTTGACAAAAAATCTATATCGCATGCTTAAAATCATCTATAGGGCATGTATATATTAGGGGGATTAATGCCATCATGGCCCTTACAATTAGTAATTCTCCTCCAATTACCACATTTAGTACTACATCTAGAATTTATCCATCACCTCCACCATCACAAACTATATCACCACCTATGTCACCACCTATCCCACCACCATCACCATCTTCATATCCACCTACTACTGCTGCATGTGGAAATAATAAAATTACATGAGCCCATTACCAATATGTATTTTATCAAGATATAACTCTTTCATAATATAATCTTGGATTAAAAAAATGAATATCCATGTATCTGACAAATATATACTCTATTTCATTAGACCTAGGGGATGAACCTCTCCCACTTGTGGTGGACATCTTATCACTCACCTCAACACATACCATATTAGAGGCTTGTCCTAGAGAGTACCAAAAGTTTGTGTAAAATGATAAAATTAAACACTATATATCCTTATGATGATACCTATATCATTTAATCACTCTAATATATCTCATCAAATAAGCATCCTCTAGCCATCTAAGATGTAATATGTATGGTATCCACGCTATCTAAACTTTCCTATAATGCATCAAATGTTTATTTAAACATTTTAATATATCATAAATAAACTTCATGGGACCATTTATGCACCCATAATTCAACATAGGTATGTGTTGATACCCACCATGTGATAGGAAGCCTTGGTGGCCAAATTATTGCTATGCTCATTCATGAAAACCTATAATAAGGTTTTGGTTGAAATACCACTAGTACCTCTCTCCAAAATAAATTGATATAAGTCCATGTATAAATGACCAAGAATATATATTGATGATAATTATATATAGTGTCATGCTCTTAAATATCTTAAATAATAGGCTTGAGGCTATAAGCTATAACATAATCACCATTATTGACTACAATGAACACGATGATAGAAATTATCAAGTAATTTTGAAATAATGAAAATGTGCCTACCAAAATATCTAGTAATAATAAAATATCACCTATTATCTCATGGCCTTGTTATCCACCCATGAAATATCTCATATTTGAGCATATCTCCACCTAGGATAGGTTGAAAATATGCACCTATCAACCTTTGATGGGGATATAAAGTATGTGCCACATGTCCTATAGGTTCACAATCATCTTTTAAATAAGAAGCTATAAATTTCATGAGTTTCAATCCCATCACTTAGTTTGGGTTATTAATAAATGAGTTTTACATGGGATGAGATCTAACTAGATTTCATGTCCAAGACACAGAGCATCAACTTGTGTTTGGTCCTTGAAGGTTTTTTTTTAATAAAATAAAATAAGAGAATAAATAATAACATAATACTTAAGCTAACATAATAATAAAAAATGTACACACACAAGATTACATGGTACATAAGATTTCACTTGGGAAACCTTTTCAATAAAAACCCATCATATTAACCTCATTTACTAGTGTATTAACTTAACCACCTTGTATATAACAATGTATTACTTAGTTTTGCTTTTATCATATTGTATGTGTGAGTATATATAGGGACATCAATAGGTAACTATCAAAGCAATATTACAATATTGTGGGTACCAAAACCATGGGATAAAACCACCCATATACATGCCCATATCATGGAAAATAGAGTTTACATCATGTAAATCATGTAAAATCATGCCAAAATCATGGGCCATATTTTAGATCTATAGTATAGTAGAGTTTAAATCATGAAAAATATATATCACATTTCCAACAATCCTTATTACTAAGATCCAACTCAATAATGGTCTGCAAGGCTCAACTTTTCCTCCACTCATGAATATGTATAACTATCTACAACCACAAATAATTATTAGTATCCCAAGCTAAAATGATAATAAAATATGGTTAGAAATTGAAAATAAATGTATACACAGTCAAAATTTAGAAGGGTCAAATTCAACATACCATGGGCTAGATTTGGTAGACTATGGGTCAGATTCGATGGTATTTTGATTTAGTTTTTCAAATTGTGGGTCAGATACAATGGAAAGGGGTATAGATTCATTGGAAAGGTGTCAAAATTGTCAGTTAGGGAATAAAATTAGAAAGGGTTTTAACAGTGTCAAAATGCATGAAATTCAAAATTGAACTACTTTTGAAAATCAACAAAAAATGATGAAAATTTATAAAAATAGTCTTTACCTCCTCAAAAACCTACCTACTAGCCACCTATGTCCTTAATTAATCCAAGTGGAAAGAAATCATAAAACATTTCACAACCATAATGACATAAACTTAGATTTTATATACTATGGAAAAGTTTCTATAGTTACTATGTGAGGTATTAAACAACATGTCCTTATGAGCTTAATTTGACATTTGATCAACCTATTTTACCTATTGAAGGGCATATTGAGACATTTTTATTACCTACTCAGTTTATTCGATTGTCTGAGTCATATATACCACATTTGAGACATTTATTTTATCTTTTTAGGTATTTATTACTTCTCAGTAATGTCTTAATGATACAATACCCCACTCTTGCATACCATTTTTCCTGATATGATTATATTTTCTATAAAATTAGAAATTCACCTATCTTGAGGGGTGAATTTATTACATTACACCCTTAAGGGGGGCATGTGATAATGTATCCCATGCCATATATAGTTCAACATATAATGATTTATATTCTTTCATGATATGTATATTTCCTTTGGGGGCATCATACCCATATATTATCCTATGGAAGTATTATCAATTTCATACTAAATATACAAAGGATTATCACACACGTGTGCATTATGATCCTAAATTACATATGTCATGACACAACATATTTATATATACATTTATTCACATGATGTTTTCTATATATGATACTTAAATTGATATAATCTTGCCATTGGGGGAATTGTACCTTTAAATATATCTTTGTAGTTTACTACTTATATCTTGTGTATAGAAAATTTAAATTGGGAAATAATTTATTTCCCATAGAAATTATATAATAATAGAAAATTAGTAACTCCTCACTATCTTACCTCACAAGAGGTTATACATACCTATCAAGCTTTACACGATGTTATCTAATTTGTAGGATTTCACATTTGACATGACAATGGATTATCCTACTATCCATAGTGGGGAATAGTTTTTTACCTCAATTTAACTCCCTCAAATTATATATTATTATTATAATTACATGAAAATATTTTTTGATTACTAGTTTTATTATTTTACAAAAAAATGATTTAAAATAATGGAAACTATGCACTAATTAAGATTAATAAAAATATGGTAATAAACACCATAATTTGATTTAAAAGGGTACAATTAATATTGCAACTATTTGATTTAGAAATGAAAATATAAGAGTGTAGACACATAAATTAAATATTAAACACTTGGAAACATCTAATTTGTCACACTTTGACATATTTGGACTTTATGAATTATTGTGCACACTTCTCCCTATCCATCTACCAACTTATATTATTTTAGATAATCCAATTTATTAGATACACATTTTTAGGATCACCCAATTATCTACAAAAATAATACATAATCCTAAAAAGACCATATCCATATATCAAATCACTAATTTTCACTCCCATGATAGTACTAACAACAATTAGATAGTTAAAGTGTTGTAGGTTCTACCTCTACTGGTAGTGTCTAGGAACCCTTAAAGCCTAATTTTAAAATTAAAACATATCTATTAGGTCAACATAGATATGTTTCATGGGTTGGTCTATTAAATAAATATAAAATATTCATATATAAATAAAAAATAAAACCTAAGGTCATACTTTCCATATCACTTGGTCATTTGGTCACTACGTAGAAATCACATTGAGAAATAAAATTAGTACTCTCTTGAGTCATTATCACAAAAGCATACACATGAAAATACATCAAGAGATCAACCATATAAATAATTATAAATACAAATGTAACTCAAATTTTCATGGCATCGAGTGTTGAAAGCTAAACATTACATTACATTCTAACATGATCATGATGGTGCACAACACACACACACCTAGGTTTGAGACCTCTTGGAGATGACATTATTTCAAAACCATGGGTTGGGAATAATATGAATAAAATCTATTTAGTACTGATAAGTTTTAAATGGTTGATTTATGTATAAAACTAAATTTTAGAACTCAAAATATGATTATAATTATTTTAGTGGTCCCTGCACTAGGTTCACATGCCAATGGTGGAGCCCTATGCTAGGCTTTTATGTAATTATGAAAAATATAAATCAACTAGTTTAGATGGATTTTATATTTGAAATGTTACCTTTTTTACCATCATATAGAATAGAAAAGTGTATGCATGAACAATGTTCATGCCTCATAATCTGATCCATCTTTACTAATGTGATATAGAATGCCATAAATTTGTATGTCACTCTATCCCACTCTAATAATCTATAACCTATAATAAAAAAGTTATAATAAATATGATTCATGTAGTATGTCTAATTATTCCATATAATTTATCACATTTTACTATGTAATACCCCACATACATATCACATATGTGCCAATATGTAAATATGTCCCAATCTAAACCATATTATGTTCCATTTGAATCATAATATGTCCTAATTTATATCACGTGTCACATGTAATATGTCCCAAAATTTTATATTGATGTCTATGAGGATCTAAGTCTCTATGATAAGTCCACTAGTATGCCCCCATTTTAATGTGAGAGATGTATCTTTCAAATCACTCATCTCAAAATAAAAGAGTTATATGCATCATGTTATATATAAAAATGATGTAAGTGTGCAAGGAATGTGTGATAAAATGATAATAGTATGTCATCATATAAGGATTAGATCATATATGTATATATGAAACATGTATCCTAAGGCATACAAGTGTCATGTAAAGATAGATATATTAATTGGGCATGTAGTAATAGTCATTACAATAATGATCATTATAGATATACACACTCAATAGTTATCCATACAGAGAATGAATGATATGAATCATAGCATTGCACACAAGTATAAAATTGTAAAAAATGAATCATGACACCAATAACTCTAAATAATTCATTGATTTTGCTGCACATATGAACACAATGTCATGATGATGATGCACACATACACTCAATACATGACATGATTATGACCTGACTCTAAATCAACATAGAAAACATGGCCATGAGATGGTATATAGGATCCTCAACATAATTGATGCATGAAATGAAAAAAATAAATGAAATCATAGAATCATTCAAAATATAACCTAATTTCACACATGAATAGCCACCTAATATGATGGGAATCAATGATCAATAAATGTAACACGCATCAAAAGTCACTTATGGAGGCATGAAATAAAATAATTAGTGGTCAAGAAATGTCATACAATGTCATACATATAAATAATACTATATTTTAATTTATGATCAAGGATCAAACCATGTAATAATTATCAACGATCACATATAAAACACATAACAATAATAACATGTATATAATAAGTAAATTTGGTTCACATAATCAATTCATGTCATCATCACAAATAGTAAGATATCATATCCATATAATGTATCACTATAGAGAGTATAAACAATATAAAGTCATATATAATCAATTTAAATAGCTATATATGATCAATATAAAGGTCTTAGAAAGATATAACGTATACAGTGTACCAAAATGCCCATAGTGTAAGCATGCCCCAAAATAGGAAAGTAACCCCTAGGTGTAAGAATGTCTTACATGTATGTCCATGTCATATGTAATATGTATGTCATACATCCCACTCATGTATAACACATGTTTAGTGAATATATTAATAATATAACTTAAATATGGTAAATGACATTAATGAATCATGTAAACTAGTAATACATGTCATGCAAAGGTCTTGATTTTTGATTTTTTAATTTTTTTTGAATATTTTTTTTATGATTTTTTGTATTTTGTATTTTTATTTTTTAATATGAATATGTGAAGTTAGGGTTCATCAATATATTTTAAATTATTTTGGATTTAGTTATCTAAATAAACTAAAATTAGGATAATTCAAATTGTATAAGATATGTCTAAATTACACATCTGAATGTGTAAAGTAGATTTGGATTGATTAATTGTACTTATTATTTATATAAATGACCAATAGGATAGGGTACTTAAATTTTTTATATTATTTTCTATTTTGTTTGTTAATATTAATAATAATTTTTTTAAAAATGGATATGTGGTCACTTGAATTAGGAGAACAATTATCAAAATCTACCTAAATGAGTTTATTAATACTTAGAAGCTTAAAACTAATGAATATGTTTGCTTCCTACTAAAAGTTTCCTATGTATTTTTTATAGTTTGTTATAACAAAAAGTGCTGAACCTAGATATCAAGATGTTTCCTCTATAATTTTAGAGGTTCAATACCATGTGCAAATTTATACTTGTCTTCCTTCACCTTGTAAACCTAGCTTCACTTTTGAAACTTACTTTCTGGTAAAAATGGGTTAGACAAGATGGATTGGATATCACAAACCACATCCCATTGTATTATTGAGTGTTCCATATATTATAATACTCTAAAGATGGCTCAAACCAAACACAATAATCCCACCTAAGTGGATATGTGCTTAATAATTATCCACTAGTATGTATGAAACCTCTTTAACTTTTCACACTTGAAAATATCAAACTTTTACATTGATTTATGGGTTAAGACTTATATTAGTGGATATTAATTTGAGGGGTTTTTATAATTGGATGATTTAATGTAGTGCTTCAAGGATGTAAGGATGTATTCTTTAATGTTCAAGTGATTTTCCAAGTGACCCTCAAGTGAGTGCTAGATAGGATTAACCTTAGACTTGATCTGTTTATATAATTAAATATTTAAGTAATTCCCATTAATAATTGTCATGTGAAATGTGTGGAACCATCAAAAGGGAGGGTTTAAGTTTAAAAAATAGTCATTTTGATAACCTAGGACACCTATACTGAAAGAAAAATACATAGATAACTGTTATCATTTGACTATTTATAGAACTATCTGGGATGGAGAAGATAATGATTTGGAGAATGGAAAAGTTTGCTTAGGATAATATATAGTTTAGGCACGATCAAGGAGCTCTTGTATGCGTATGATAAAAAATTTGGAAGGTTAAGCTCTTAGATAGATAATGTGAGAAAGAGTCAATTATGCATAAATAAATCATGTGTGTTAAGGATTAGTCAAAACTAAAAATGTCAAGTGTCTAATATGAAATTTATATGTCTACACATATATACACCATTCAAATTTCATTATTTTAGAATTATGTGATTGTATAATGGATGTTAATAGTTTATATTTTTTGATCCAAGCTATGATTGTTATGATTACATATTTCATTTCTAAAACATACAATATGTTTACACTTCAAAAATGAAATGTGTTAAATTTATTTATAATAAAACTAAGGATGATATTAATAATGATAAAAAATTATCTCTCTTTAGTATCACATATTTCATGAATGTTTAATTTGATATGATTTTGGTTACTAGTCAAAGGGAAAGGACACATATGACTCCTTTCATTCCTTCTCCCCCTAGACTTGAAGGTAGTTATAACCAATGTTCCCCTTGTAATATTTTTCTAAGGCTTATATTGCATACAGAGGTCCATGTTGTCACAACAATATGAGGAAAGTTACAAGATATTTTAGGGGTTTGCATGAATTTCAAATATGAAGTGTTTGGTGTTTATGATTTTAAAACTAAATCTTCCCAACCCATGAGAAGTAGTGTGGCAAGTGCGATAATGCATGATACGTCTAAAACCTTGAATGTATCGGAGTTGTTGCCAAAATCCAGATAACGTGAGTTCAATGAAGACGTGATCACACAAGATAAACAAGTGCACACCACAAGATGTTAAAGTAATTTGACAATAACAAGAAGATAAATTACACAAGACAAAATGGAGAAAATCAAATCTAGATTAGCATGGAATGGCCAAAATGAGGACTACAAATAGGAGAGTACGAAAGTAACTCCTCCACAAAAGGTGGACAAGACACACCAAAAATAGTCAGTAACTCCTCCATGAAAGGTGGTGACAAGGTGCTAAGAATAAAAAAGTAACTCCCATCAAGGGAGTTACTTATGACATTCTTATGACACCTATGACACATCTATGACACACACCTCCACATAAGCTAGCCTATCCCACAAATGTAGGAAAAATCCATGTATGCACAAGAAATACAATTTCCCTAATTAATAAATAGGGAAAAATAAAAACCTACACTAATACCCCCCCATAAGTGTAGCTTAGGTGGGAAGTGTGGAAATATAAAATGGGTCCTGACAACTAGGCCTGATGAGGTACCCATGTACAAATGCAAACTCCCATAAGATAGAGAAAAGGAGAAAACCCGTAGAAAAAACTCCCCCACACAAAAGAGAGACATAAAAGAAAAGAAGAGGCTAGAAGGCCCCCCTAAAGATGATGCTACTACAGATGTAGACCGCACCCCAAGAAGAGCTCGTAGATGAAGGAACTTGCTCTCGGTGAAAGGTTTGGTGAAGATGTCTGCAACCTGATCTGAAGACTGGAAAAATATCAAGTCAAAGACCCGACTATGAATAAGCTCTCGAATGAAATGCATGTGAATCTCAATGTGCTTGGTCCGCTAGTGCTGAACTGGATTCCTGCAAATCTATATGGTACTCTAGTTGTCATAATAGATGATGGTGGGCTGCCTGATAGGAATGCCAAACTTAAAAAGAATCCCCTAAAGCCAAATAGCCTTAGTAGATGCATTAATAGCTCCTCTGTACTCTACCTCTGTGGATGATATAGTAATAGCATTCTGCTTCTTACTAGACCAATTGATAGGACCAGAACCTAGAGAGAAACTGTACCCAGAAGTGGACTTGTGAGTCTGTGAATCGCCAGCCCAGTCTGAATCTATATATCCAATCAAGTCAACCTCTATGCCAAATCTGTAGTGAATCTCATATCTATGTGAACCCTGTATGTAATGTAAGATTCTCTTAGCTACTTTCTAATGCAGCTCATGGGGTTCCTGCATGAATCTAGAAAAAGTCTCACTGTATATGAAATGTCAGGCCTGGTGTGAGTCAAGTAGATGAGACTACCAACAAGTTGGTGATACGGAGTGGCATCAACCAATTATGAAGAACAATCAGCCTCAAGGTTGGCTCTTGATAGAAAGGGAGTCGAAGATGGCTTGCAATCAGCCATGTGAAACCGAGCCAATAAGTCGAGAGCATACTTAGGCTGTGCAAGAGAAATCTCTGAATCTGACTGTGAGATCTCAATGCCAAGGAAGTAGTGCAACAAGCCCAAGTCTATCATGTCAAATCTATCCTGAAGAGATGCCTTTACCACTGCAATAGCCAATGAAGAACTCTTAGTGATCAAAAGGTCATCAACATATAGAACCAAAATAAAGAGTGAATCATCCTGCCGTAAGAAGTAGACATTGGGATCAGAATGGCACCTAGTGAAACTTGCTGTGAGAAGGAAGGAATCCATCTTGGCATACCAAGCCCAAGGGGCTTGTTTGAGGCCATAGATAGATTTCCTAAGTCTGCATACTAAGGAAGAATCCTGAACAAATCATGGTGGCTACTCCATGTAGATCTCCTCCTCAAGGTCTTCATGAAGAAATGCACTCTTCACATCCATCTCATGCACATCCCAACCATGTGCTACAGTAATAGCCAAGGTGAGTCGATAGAAGTCATCTTTACAACAGGTGCAAAGATCTCTAAGTAGTCAATGCCTGCCACCTGTGAGAAACCCTTGGCGACCAATTGCACCTTATACTCATCAACCGACCCATCAGCTGCAAACTTGGTCTGATATATCCACCTACATCGAACCATCTTTCTTCCCTTAGGAAGTGAAGTCAAATCCCAAGTGTGATTTTTGATTAAGGAGGAATATTCTTCCTCCATATCATTATCCCACTCAGGTACCCCCGATGCCTCTCAAAAAGTCTGTGGATCCAAAATTGTAGCAAAGAAGGCATGTGGATCTCTCTGAAAATCCCCTAGTATGTTTATCATCTACGGGATCTCCTGCCCAAGTGCCAGCACTCTCAAGTGCCTGTCTGGCCCAAAGTGGCCCAAGAATGGGTGAGTTAGGTGCTAACTTCTCATCCTATAATTGACTAGAGCTAGATGACTCTGCATCACTATCCTCACTGTCTAAACTCAAAGAAGAAGATGACTCTGGCTCAAGAACCTACTGTGGCTGATCTGAATTTGATGAGGAATCATCATGAAGAAGTAGATCTGATGAGGGAGAAGAAGTGTCAAGTGTTGAGTCTCTAGGACTCTCCTAAAAATGGACACTTCTCTCAATGAACAACTCATGTGTGACTAGATCTAGAAGGTGATATCCCTTAATACCATCAGATATCCTACAAAGATGCAAGGCTTGGACTGATGTTCCATAGCTTTGCATTTCTTCTTCAGAATGTGGGCCATGGCTGGGGATCCAAAAACTTTGAGGTACTCAACATCAAGTTTCTTTTTATGCCAATCTTCAAAGGGTGTTATCCCTTTTAAATCTTTGTGAGGAACCCTATTCTGAATGTAGCAAGCACAATTGATGGCTTCAGCCCAGTACTGTGGTGCTAGAGATTTGGAGTGAATCATACAGCTACCCATTTCTTTCAAGAACCTATTCTTGCGTTTTACAACCCCATTTTGTGAAGGACTGTAAGTGACTGTGTGCTACAAATCAATCCCCTCTGTGGTGCAAAATTGCTCAAACCTGATGCTGACATACTCTCCTCCATTATCAATTTGAAGAACTTTGATGGATTTTTCACTCTGTTTCTCAACAAGAGCCTTGAAGTCTAGAAAATTTTCAAACACTTCAGAATTTTGTTTGAGGAAATATATCCAGGCTTACCTAAAGAAATCATCAATGAAAGTGAGGATGTACTTGGCCCTTGTGAAAGATGGTTTGGAAAATGGTCTTGATACATCACTATGGACTAACTCCAAAGGTTGTGAAGCCCTCCAAGCTTTGCTTTTATCAAATTTTGCTTTGGGATGCTTCCCAAGGGAGCACCCCTCACAAAGTCCTTTTTAAAATTGGACATGAGGCAAGCCAATGACCATGTCATTTTTACAAAGTTGCTCAAGATAGCGGTAGTTAAGGTGGCCAAACTGCTCATGCCATAATTTGCTAACTCTATCTAAATGAGTTAGCAATGCTGTAGGAGAAGAATCTGATGTAAAATGTGAAAAGGTGTATAACCTAGCTTGGTGATCTATCCTTCCCACTACCACTATAGTATCACTATGCAACTCCCTGATAGACACTGAATCTGGTGAAAACTCAACTCTCATGCCTCGACCAATGTGAGTGATTTTGTACACTGATAGGAGATTGGTTGAAAGAGAAGGAACACTTAGAACATTGTTGAATGTTCCTCGTTTCATTTCAACTGACCCTCTCCCTACAACGAAAAACTAATGTGTCATCACCCAAACTAATTAAAGTCATCCTAAAAGGCTCTAAAAATGAAAACTCAACTAGTGAAGAGCCCATGTGGTGAGAAGCACCTGAGTTGATGACCCATGAAGATGTGAAAGCTACTATAGCTATAAGGGCCTTGCCCTTTTCTTTCTCCTTACCCTTGCCCTTTGCCTTAGTAGAATCTTGGATAGATGAATTCTGCTTGATGGACTCTGGAACACCTATGTTATTCTTCTCTAGAAGATGAGTTAGGTGATCTATTTGTTTCTTCATGCATTTGTGTTCATCATGCCTTGTGTTTTTACAATAGGCACACTTAACCTTCTCCTTCTTAGGTTTAGCATTAGAGGATGAAGTCTCAGTGTTGTTTTTGGCAGGATTAGTTTTTTCTTTCTTCTTCTCCTGGTCCTTGTTCTTTTTCTTCTTCTCCTTTGTTGAAGTCTTATCCTTGCCATTTCTAACTATCAAAGCTTGGGGTTGAGTAGACTTCATTGTGCCCATCTGAATTAGCTTATCTTCCTCCCTAGTCATGTCGGCAATGAATGAATCCAAAGAAGACATTTTCCATGCAGTGCCAAGGGCACTTTTAGTGGCATGGAAAGTGTAGACAAAGATTGAATATTGTTGTTTCCAAAATCGAATTAGCCTATTTTTGAGAACAACCCCCTACGAAACTTGTCTGTTTCATCTTTTGTCTCTCTAAGTTTGTTTTTGAGATAGATTTTGAATTCATTCTTGGCTCGGCTTAAGAATGTGAGAGTGACCACGATCTTGTTGTGACCAAGGAACCCCTCTCCCAAACTGCCTCTTCTAGAGTTGGTCTTTTCTTCTTTTATGCATGGGTGGCAAATTTTGTCACCAGTGCATTTCGACCCTTAGAAAGCAAGGGCAGCAATTTTCGCCGCCCTTGCATTTTTTTGCAAGAGCGGCAAATTTTGCCACCCTTACAACTTGACTTGCAAGGGTGGCAAAATTTGCCGCCCCTGCATTCGAACCCCACCAAGACATGTAAGGGCGGTAAATTTTGCTGCCTGAGCATGCCTCAATTTCCATGCGTGGCATTTATTGCCACATGTAGCGGGTTGTTGGGGTCAATTTTCACCTCATAGAAACTGATTTGAACCTAATTTATTCTCATTGCCTCCTTCTCTCCTCCTACCTTCTGCATCTGGGCCATTTGAAAAGCAATTTGAGCGTGTTTTCATAGATTCAAGCTTGTGGTGCACGCAGCTTCCCAAGTAGGTCTTGCTTTTTACTTTTGCTTTTCTTGTTCTTTCTTTGTTTCTTTATCTTTGTTTTAGTTAACTGTGGAAGATTTATCCCTACAGGGATAGCTAAAAATGCCATCCCTCTCCCTTCCCTATAGTTTTGTTCCAACCCGCACGGATGGCAAATCTTGCCACCCGTACTCCCGTGGGTTTCGTCCCAAAAATTGTAAGGGTGGCATTTCTGCCCCTGTGCCTTGACTCCCCCCCACCCCCATTCTTCACCTTCATGGGTAGCAAATTTCACCTCTCACACTCACTCTTTAATGCAGGGGCGGTAATTTTTGCCGCCCCTACTTTTTGCCTTTTTGTCTCGCAAGGGCAACAAAATTCGTTGCCCATGCAGGCCTTCCCTACAGGGGCGGCAAATTTTGCTACCCCTACTTCTTTCTCCCCTAACTTGCAAAGGCGGCAAATTTTTCCACCCATGCAGGTCATCCCTATAGGGGTGGTGAATTTCACCACCCTTGCATCTCTTTTTTTTTATCATGCAGGGGCAGCAAATTTTGCTACTCGTGCATCCCTCCTCCAGATTTTTCCAACTCCAAAAGATTTTTCATGTTGACTTTTTCTTTCCCTTTCTTCCTCATTTTCTGGTCATTTTTCCAACCCAACCTTTTTAAGTGACCTCCATTAATCATGATCACTTAAATTGCATTTTCCCCATTCGTCTACTTCCCCCTAAATCTCGTAATCATGTCTATAGCACCTTCAGAGAACTCTTGCTCATCAACACCTATCCGACCAAAACTAGTTCCCATGACTGAAGCATCTCCAAAAAAAGCAAAGACTATGAAGTACAAATATTAGGGCATCTTCTCGCTCATGTCGGTCTCCTCAAATGTCGACGACATTCGAGACATCGAGATTGGCCATGTGGACATGGCCAAATTCATAGCCCGAATGAAGGCAACAAATCTAAGCACCGGGATGAAGAGGATCATCGAAAGTAACATCCACCTAGTGGCTACTTTTTTGGTGGTAGCACATCATACTGAGTTTGTTCTCCAATGTGCTTGCTTCTACAATAAAGAGACTAGGTCGGTCCCAGATGCCAGTGGCAACATGGTGATTCAACTGGATCTTGAATTCATCGATAAAGTTTTCATGTGCCCTCCAGCCATTGAAGTAACCAAGATTGACTTCATGGACGCTCAAACAGAATACAACAAAGACCTTGAGAGGGCAAAGAAAGTCATAAATTACAAATGGTTGAAGACCCCTAGGACCAGCTTATCAAGATGGCCGCAAAACTTTTCAAGAAGTGACTTCATCGAGGAGGTTGGTGACTTGATCACCCTTCTTAGCAGAGTACGAGGCCTCTCGTCTTCTTCACTATTCCATGAATGGATGTACCCATTCATTAAAATCATCTTCCAAGGCAAACAGGTCATCTTTTGGGGAGAGCAAATCAGCAATGCCCTACATGAACAGCTAACCAAGGTATAGACTTCTTATAAGTTCTATATGACTTCGTACCTTGTGTACATAGCTGCCACAATGCAAACTTTTTTGGGCTTAACCACAGAGGGGGATAGAAAGACAACCCCAGTGTACTCATATTACCCTCAGCTGACTCTGCAAGGATCGACCTGCCACTTCAAAAGGGTAAATGACACCTTTTTCATCGTATTTTTATGCCTCTTCGACCCTCAGCTTAAGCAGAAGAGAGTATCAGATGAGGCTTGGATAGTGGTCAATAATTATGGTCGCATGTTCCTTCAATTCTCCACCTTCTGCTATCTTCAGGTTGGCTTTTTCCAAGGCTACCCCTATATACTCCCCAGGTTCCCTTTAGATAAGTTGGTATTAATGGGACTTTGCTGACAACTGATTGTCATTCATACTAGACAAATAGAGCTAAAAAAACTAGGCTTCAAGTTTCCAATCAA
This sequence comes from Torreya grandis, assembly GCA_037957365.1. NCBI lineage: Eukaryota > Viridiplantae > Streptophyta > Pinopsida > Cupressales > Taxaceae > Torreya > Torreya grandis. The sequence continues at coordinate 2,054,370 of JARHVA010000993.1, forward strand.
AATTGGCAGGTACTCCATTGCAATAGCAGCCAAAGCCAAGGTCATTGAAACTAAAATGCAGATGGTCACTCTAAAACCATTCAAGAGAAGAGAAAAAATTGACTACAGAGGAGTCAAGAACAAGATCAGGAGGAAGACTCAGTTCCATGAGCCCATGATTAAGGATATCTAGATCGACCTGAGGATGGCCAAAGAAATCAAGAAAATGGACTTTTGCAGGCTGACCTAGAGCAGATCGAATATCTAGGGCTTGCAGAGATCCCCTCTAGTCTGACTGATGATAGAAATATTATCAATAACAGATACCTAGCTGAAAAGATTGCTGGTTCCCCTCTTCCTCCAACTCAGTGGTCTCAAAAAGAGCTAACTTCTCTGAGGAAAAGATTCAAACCAATATTGGCTAACACCAATGATTGGTTAGCAACCAAAGAGATCATCCTGAAAGAATTCATCACAAGATCTGAGGCTAAATATCAAGCAGAGATGAAGAAGAAGGCAGAAAATAGAATCAAAAACAAAGGTGATGTACCTTCCCCTTTTAGGCCTCACAAGCCTAGAATCATCTTTATGTCTAAGAAACCAAAGACTGCTGAAGAGCCTAAAGCGATAGTAAAAGGAACCGAAGAATAGAGTTTTCAGACACAGGCAACCCAGACCATGGAGACAGATGATCAACTGTCAGGGCAACCAAGCACTGGACCTCCGCTCTCACAAGAAGAAGTGCAGCTGCTCAAGAGCATCTCTCCTTCTCCCCCTTAGTCTCCCATGGTACCCTCTTCTCCTATCTCTCCGATCAGTGTTACCTCTTCTGGAGCTGCCTCTCCTTTCAGAGTCATATTTGGCAATCCTCAAAGCACTTTTAGAGGTTTTTCTTGCTCTTCTGGGTCCATTCCAAGTTTATCATCTCCTTCTTTCAACTTGGTAGCAAGCCCTACATAAGAGCCAAAATGAGCAGTTGATACAGTTTCACCAGTTACTCTAACTACGACTACTGTCACCACCAACAGTGTAGAAGCTATCACCGTAACACCAGTTGAGGGAACCATTACCACAGCAGGTACTTCTCTCCTACCTTGGATGTCAACTTTTACCCCTAAAAGAAAGAAGTTGGCCATCTCTCTAGATGACTTTGACTTTGGCAAGATAGTGCCGGTGAAAGCTAAAGCTCCTAAGAGGCCAAGGATCCTCTCAAAGTTGGTCGAGGAAAATGGGCAAAAATTTCTAGAAATTGCCAAGCCTCCATAGGATGTAACCCTTGAGGGTTTTGAAATGAGTAGCTATTCCATCTCTCTTGTTGAACTTGGCAAGGTTACTCATGAAGGTGCAAAAAGTGACCTTCAGTCTACTATGGACATCATGGTCCAAAAATTTGACCGAGAGAAAGAGATGAAAGATTATTATAAGGCCAAGATAGAGCAGTTAACGGTAGTAATAAGAAGGTTCACTCTTCCTCCTAAAGCAGCAACTCCAGAGGCCTTATCTGTTGATGACCCAGTCATTCAAAAAGCAGAGAAGACTTACTTAAAGGGAAAAATCCTGAAGGATTATATTGAAAGAATGCATACTAAGGGAGTTTCTTTGCTTTTAAAAGTTGCAGAAAGGATGGGTAAGATGAGGAAGGTAAAAGCAGAGTTAGATGACTTTGTCTCCCTTATCTCTCAAGAGATTGATATTTCAAAAAAAGATCTTAGGAAATGGAAAGAGATGAAGGATTTAAAGAAAAGCACCTTGATATCTATCGGTGCCATCTCCAGCAAGGACTCCTATGTTGAAATCAAAGAGTCACTGATCTTCAAGATCCAGGTACTCAAAGATCTAATTGATGATCTCAAAGATTTCAAGGAGGCTAGTGAGAAAAGTGACCTAAGCCTGCTAAATAAATTAGAAGAACTGCCATGCAACCTGACCTCTAAGGACAATCAGTTCCTTCCAGTAGAAGAAATGATTCAGAGTTTCAAAGAGATGATTCAGAGAGATTTTGAAGAAAAATCCTTCTCAATGTCTTCTATGGACAATATTCTTGACGCTGAGTTAACTTTGAAAAATCTAAAATCTAGGTTAACTAGTCATGCTAAGGCCATCACAGCATTGAAAGATGCATTGATCAGAGCCAGAATTGTCTCCAAGAACATGGTTGTGCCAGACAACATAGGAATTTAGGCATCCATCACTATGTATGATACCCATATGAAGAAATCTGGCAGCAAGAACTAAATTTTTCCCCTTCTTTCTTCTTATTTTCTTATGCACTTTTGTTTTGTAAAAAGTGCATGCAATTTTGTAAGATGTAATTACATGTAAATATTTCAAAAAAATATCTCAAAGTCAAAGATGAGTCATCTTTGACTGAGATATTTTTGTATTTTATTATTTTCTATTTTTTGAGGATTTTCTCCCTATATATAGTGGAGACCTCATTTGTAAATGATATTAGAAAAATAGAGAGCAAACACTCTACTGAAATTGAAGCAATTTTTGAGACTTTGTGCTCAAACTTGTAAATCATATTTTGTTAAATGAATGAGAAGTAGGTTTATTTCAGACTTTGTGTTGAAGTTATCTGTGTTGTCTAGGAAACAGTTTCTTATGTTCTCTTTCTTGATAATATCTTGTTTATTTGATTTAATAAGCAAAGTGGGTGTGTTAATATTATCTAAGAGTGCTTCTAAAAGGTAGAGGATAGACTTTGAGCTACTTTTATCTTTCAGTTTCAATTATCTTTTGTAGTTTGAGGCGAAGACTTTATGCTTCATTTTATTCTACGGTTATGTTTGTTCCGAATCGGTGAAGGAGGCTATGGAAGACTTTGTACTTATGTGAGTGTTCTTGTAAACCTTGTTACTTCAGGTGATTTTCTGCTTCTCGTTTGATACCATTATTGAAAGAAGAGGAATGTTGTTAGCTAAGGACCATGATTTCTCTCTTTTGTTCTTTATACATTACCTCTCAAAAAAGAGAGGTAGATGCTGTTATACCACCCCATGTGTTATTTTATGCTTAATTATATATATACATATCCAACATATAAATATTCATAGGAAACCTCCCCTTGATGAGAGGAGAGATTTACCTCATTCAGATCTGGTAAACTCATAATTTTCGTGGTGTAAATCTCCCTACGCTGTGGTTTATATAACCATTTTGTCATCAGTTAGTTGACGACAAAATATTCACCCAACAAATATCTTGGACCTAACTTTGTGAGAATAGAAAGTATAAGTTGATCATCTTTCTTCTCTATCCCACATTCTTTCAATTGCAATCTAAGATCCTTAAACTTAGTGAAGAAGTCTTGTAGGGTGTCAAAGTTGCTAGGACTTAGACTTATGAGTTCATTTTTGAGCTCATGACCTCTCATCTCATCAAGCTTCCCAAATAACTTTTCTAAGGTGTCCCATATGTAATTAGGAGTTTGGGAGAATTCTAAGTGGAAGAGAAGTCCTGGAGACACAGACAAGCTTAGTAACCTAAAGGCTTCATCACTACGGTTGTACTGCTTAACCTTTTCAGCATCTGTGTTGGGTTCTACTTCTGTACCCATTGTGATCCTATACAACCCTTTGCTTCTAAGAATGATTGACATTTTAAATTTCTATTCATGATAGTTGAAGGTTGTTAGGGGTTTAAGTTGAAAATAATTTTTTTTGCTGAAATTAGGTGAAGTTGTGTTAATTGCAAGTTGTGAATGTATGTAGAAAGGAGAATGAAAGTGAAGTTTGCAAGTTGTGAAAAGCAATCACACCCCCCTGAAATATTGAGCCCCCCCCAAAATATGAAAGTGCATGCTCAAAAGACATCAGACTCAGTCGAAAATGCGTCTTAGAGCAATTAGTGCAACACTAAATCAAACAGGACGTCAAACTCAGTCGAAAATGAGTCTTGAGAGACCCAAATTTTTGGCACTTTATAAACTAGTGTGTTTTTGAAAAATAACAAGTCTATTCTGTGGAGAATTGAATTATAAGCACTTTTGCAAAAAATGGCACCCAAAACCGAGCTACGATTTGCAAGATTTTAAAGTTACAATTTTCCTGTAAACTAGTGTTTTTGAAAAAAACACTAAAACATTAAAAAAATCCCTATTATGGAGAGAAAAAGTGGCCTTCCAACTACTTGTTGGATTTGGCACAGAATGAAGAATCCAAATGAGGTTTGTGTGAGGGGGAATTGGCCTCCTACCAACCTGGGCCTCACCTTTTGTCTTCGTAGGTCGAAGATACAAGTTGAAATTAAACCTCTAACTGCCTTTTTAAATGCTATTTCAAATTTTGATTTTAATTCAATAAACAAGTGACTGAATTAAAATTTAAATAATTTAAAAAAAGTAGATTTACCCCTAAGATAAGGAGAGAGAGAGAGAGAGTGGGCCCACTAAAGAAGGCATTGGAAGCCAAAAAGGAAAAGCACCAATTTCAGGTTACAGATGTTGGAAGCTACCTGAAGTCGTTGCAAGCAAAAAAATAGCCAATCCAAGGTCAAGGTGAGTCGTGGCAACAATGTTTGAATTAACAAGGCAATGCTTAATAGATCGATGACTGCAGGATACCCTAAGCGCCCAAGAAAATTAGTGATACCAGTAGTCAGACGCAGCAAAATCCTTGGTATAGCGTGGCATAATGGATGGTGACAGCCAGATGCAGAAGAGAGTATCAGATGAGGCTTGGATAGTGGTCAATGATTACGACTGCATGTTACTTCAATTCCCCACCTTCTGTTATTTTTGGGTTGGCTTTTTCTAAGGCTACCCCTATATGCTCCCCAGGTTCCCTTCAGATAAATTGGTATTAATAGAACTTTGCTGACAACTGATTATTGTGCATACCAGACATATAGAGCTAAAAAAACTAGGCTTCAAATTTCCAATCGAAATTGACAAGTACCCCATTGCAACAATAGCCAAAGTCAAGGTCATGAAAACTGAAATGCAGATGGTCACTCTAAAACCATTCAAGAGAAGAGAAAAATTTGACTACAGAGGAGTCAAAGACAAGATCAGGAGGAAGACTCAGTTTCATGAGCCCATGATTGAGGATATCTGGATCGACCTGAGGACAGCTGAAGAAATTAGGAAAATGGACTTTTACAGGCTGACCCTAGAGCAGATCAAATATTTGGGGCTTGCAGAGATCCCGTTTGGTCTGACTGATGATAGAAATATTATCAATAACAGATACCTGGTCGAAAAGGTTGCTGGTTCCCCTCTTCCTCCAACTCAGTGGTCTCAAAAAGAGCTGACTTCTCTGAAGAAAAGATTCGAACTAATATTGGCTAACACCAATGATTGGTTAGAAGCCAAACGGATCGTCTTGAAAGAATTCATCACAAGATCTAAGGCTGAATTTCAAGTAGAGATGAAGAAAAAGGCAGAAGACAAAACCAAAAACAAATGTGATGTACCTTCCCCTTCTAGGCCTCACAAGCCTAGAATCATCTTTGTGTCTAAGAAACCAAAGACTGCTGAAGAGCCTGAAGCAGTAGTAAAAAGAACTGAAGAATAGAGTCCTCAGACACAGGCAGCCCAGCCCATGGAGACAGATGATAAACCGTCAGGGCAACCAAGCATTAGACCTCCGCTCTCACAAGAAGAAGCGCACCGGCTCAAGAGCATCTCTCCTTCTCCCCCTCAGTCTCCCATGGTACCCTCTTCTCCTATCTCTCCAATCAATGTTGCCTCTTTTAGAGCCGCCTCTCCTTTTAGAGTCATATTTGGCGATCCTTAGAGCACTTCTAGAGGTTCTCCTCACTCTTCTGGGTCCATTCTAAGTTTATCATCTCCTTCTTTCAACTTGGTAGCAAGCCCTACACAAGATCCAAAATGAGTAGTTGATATAGTTTCACCAGTTACTTCAACTACGACTACTGTCACCACCAGCAGTGTAAAAGCTATCACAGTAACACCAGCTGAGGGAACCATTACCACAGTAGGTACTTCTCTCCTGCCTTGGATGTCAGCTTTTACCCCCAAAAGAAAGAAGTTGGCCATCTCTCTAGATGACTTTGACTATGGCAAGATAGTGCCGGTGAAAGCTAAAGCTCCTAAGAGGCCAAGGATCCTCTCAAAGTTGGTCGAGGAAAAAGGGCAAAAATTTCTAGAAATTGCCAAGCCTCCATAGGATGCAACCCTTGAGGGTTTCGAAATGAGTAGCTATTCCATCTCTCGTGTTGAACTTGGCAAGGTTACTCATGAAGGTGCAAAAAGTGACCTTCAATCTACTATGGACATCATGGTCTAGAAATTTGACCGAGAGAAAGAGATGAAAGATTATTATAAGGCCAAGATAGAGCAGCTAACGACAATAATAAGAAGGTTCACTCTTCCTCCTAAATCAACAACTCCAGAGGCCTTCTCCATTGATGACTTAGTCATTCAAAAAGTAGAGAAGACTTACTTAAAAGGAAAAGTCCTGGAGGACTATATTGAAAGAATGCATTCTCAGGGAGTTTCTTTGCTTTCAGAAGTTACAGAAAGGATGGGTAAGATGAGGAAGGTAAAAGTAGAGTTAGATGACTTTGTCTCCCTTATCTCTCAAAAAATTGATATTTTAGAAAAAGATCTTAGCAAATGGAAGGAGATGAAGGATCTGAAGAAAAGCACCTTGATATCTATCGGTGCCATCTCCAGCAAGGACTCCTATGTTGAAATCAAGGAATCACTGATCTTCAAGATCTAGGTACTCAAAGATCTAATTGATGATCTCAAAGCTTTCAAGGAGGCTAGTGAGAAAAGTGACCTAAGCTTGCTAAATAAACTAGAAGAACTACCATGCAACTTAACCTCTAAGGACAATCAGTTCCTCCCGATAGAAGAAATGATTCAGAGTTTCAAAGAGATGATTTAGAGAGATTTTAAAGAAAAATTCTTCTCAATGTCTTCTGTGGACAATATTCTAGACACTCAGTTAACTTTGGAAAATCTAAAATCCAGGTTAACTGGTCACGTTAAGGCCATCACAGCATTGAAGGATGCATTAATCAGAGCCAGAATCATCTCCAAGAACATGGTTGTGCCAGACAGCATAAGAATTCAGGCATCCATCACTATGTATGATGCCCATATAAAGAAATCTGGCAGCAAGAATTGAATTTTTCCCCTTCTTTCTTCTTCTTTCTTTATGCAATTATATTTTGTGAAAAGTGCATGCAATTTTGTAAGATGTAATTACATGTAAATATTTCAGAAAAATATCTCAAAGTTAAAGATGAGTCATCTTTGACTGAGATATTTTTGTATTTTATTATTTTCTAGTTTTTGAGGATTTTCTCCCTATATATAGTGGAGACCTCATTTGTAAATGATCTTGGAAAAATAGAGAGCAAACACTCTGCAAGCAATTTTTGAGACTTTGTGCTCAAACTTGTAAATCATATTTTGTTAAATGAATGAGAAGCAGGTTTATTTCAGACTTTGTGTTGAAGTTATCTGTGTTGTCTAGGAAATAGTTTCTTATGTTCTCTTTCATGATAATATCTTGTTTATCTGATTTATTAAGCAAAGTGGGTGTGTTTATATTATCTAAGAGCACTTCTAAAAGGTAGAGGATAGACTTTGAGCTACTTTTATCTTTCAGTTTCAGTTATCTTTTGTAGTCTCAGGCGAAGACTTTGTGCTTCATTTTATTTTACGGTTACGTTTGTTTCGAATCGGTGAAGGAGGCTACAGAAGACTTTGTGCTTACGTGAGTGTTCTTGTGAACCTTGTTACTTCAGGTGATTTTATGCTTCCCGTTTGATACCATTCCTGAAAAAAGAAGAATGTTGTTAGCCAAGGACTAGGATTTCCCTCTTTTGTTCTTTATACATTACCTCTAAAAAAAGAGAGGAAGATGCTGTTATACCACCCCATGTGTTATTTTCTACTTAATTATATATATACATATCCAGCATATAAATATTCATAGGGAGCCTCCCCTTGATGAGAGGAGAGATTTACCTCGTTCAGATCTAGTAAACCCACACTTTTCATGGTGTAAATCTCCCTACGCTGTGGTTGATATACTCATTTTGTCATCATTTAGTTGATGACAAAATATTCACCCAACAGCTTTTTGGTGACTTTACTGGGGACACGAATGTGCATTTTGAAGCCTCAAGCTCCAACTTGAAGTAGTTTCAGTCCCTTTTCTATTTAAAATATGGCAACTCCACGCTACACCAAAAGTCAGAGATCTAAGGGTGTAATTGACCCTATGTTTGAGTTGGCGCAACAAAGCAATTTTAACCTAATTCCTCCACTACCTTTCCTCCAAAGATCTAGAAGTCTTCCTCCTGACCTTATCGGATCACCCCCATAAGAAAGAGCATCTTTTATTGCCGTCAATTGTGCCTTGCCTATAAATACTCCACCAAGGTTTGTTATCCCACCATTTAATCATCCTATCATAATGGCTCAAGGCCCGTGGGGTAATTCCTTTGGTCCTCTTAATTTGACTGGACCTCTGCATGAACTACCTCATAGTTTTAGAAAAAAAATTCCTAAGTTTTTTGGTGATGGAAAGGTTCATCCCAATGAGCATATTGCCACTTTCTCCATAGCATGTGGTGTGATTGCCATGGAATTCGAGGATGTAGCAATTAGGATTTTTGTGGAAACTTTGCAAGGAGCCGTTGCAGATTGGTTTTATCACTTGCAAGCCAGGTCAGTAATAGACTGCGATACGCTTAAGTCCAAATTCAAAGCTAGGTTTAAACCTGCTGAAAATGCACACACTTTGTTCTCTCAGCTAACACAGTTGAAAAAATAATCTCAGGAACCTATGAGGGATTTCGTAGCTAAATTCAACAAGTTGAGAAGCCAGATTCCAACTATGGCTTAGCCCACGCTGGAAAACCTCAAGTACTTTTTTATCAATTCGTAGCTTCTCGAGGTAAGTTTCCTATTGAGGTGAGCTGGCCTTATGGATCTAGCCTTGGCTCAAAGTTTGGCTACTGATATTGAGGATGATCGTATCCTGGTAGGTAAGATTAGAAAAGACCCTAGTGAAAATAAATTTTTTTCATCTGCTGAAAGTTCTTCAGGTACTACAGATCCTATGGTACAAAAATTGATGAATGAACTGATAGCTTTGAAGAGGCAAATAGCCCAAGGTACGTCTGCTCCTACCTATTGAGATGTGCCCAAGAGAACATTCTAGAATTAGCTATATCAGGGTAATGCTACCCAGAACCAAGGGCAATCCAATCGCCTATCTCCCCCTCTAGGGAGATTGGCCATTGAAGTAACACCTACCAATTTAGTGATTGGTTACTTGGAGGTTGAGCATGACAACTCGTTTCAACCTCAGTTGGACCGACAAGAAGATGCTAATCTCTTCGATGAATAGGAAGAAGAATTAGCTAGCAACTCCAATATCGATTTCCTAGATTACCAGGATGAAGCTAGAAGTAAAGGGAAAGGTTTGAATAAATCTTACGTTATTTTCACCAGATCTAAAAATTAGTCGGCTTCACAAGCTGACGAAGGAAGGGTAGAGGAGGAACCTCGACCAATAGTTTCTATCGCCAAATGTGGGACGCCATTGCCTCCACAATCAAAAGAGTAGGTAACTCATAAAAAAGTAAGTACCTCTAACCACTCCATACCTTCCACTTGCATTGCCCAGACCAGTGCCACACCTATTAAAGTCCCTGATGATGGACTCTCTTCCTCTGTTGCAAGTTATTTTCAATTATTTGATATAATTGATCATGCTAAAAAAACTAAAATTAAAATGACAGAGGTTGAATATTTGAGGGCTAACCCAGAACAGTTTGATAGGTTAGCAGAATATGTAAAAAACAAAGCCGTCCCCGTAGGACAAGATTCTTTGAAGGCCGTTCATGATACCCCTAAAGATAAACCCAAAATAATCTTGTTGTGACTCCTCCTTTTGCTCCCAAGAAAATAGAACCTTTCTATGTTTCCCTACTTATAAATGGTTATAAATTGAGTAATTGTATTATAGACTCTGGAGCTTCAGATAATGTCATGCCCGTGAAAGTGGTAGATTCTCTTAGCCTGACTTTGACCAATACTTTTAGAAGGTATTTTTTAATGAAAAATAAGCAAGTCCCTTTCCTTGGTCAAATAAAAGATGCTCAATATGTCTTCGTGACTTTTCTAGAAAAGCGGATAAAAATGATGATTTTAGTGGTCGATGTTCTAGTATCTTACGACATCTTGCTTGGGTAGAATTTCTACAAAGCTATTGGAGGCGAACTAAATATAGACTTGTCAGAAGCAAGGATTCTAGTTCAAGGTGTCATGAAGAAGTTACTTCTTGAGAAAGAAGCAAGGTATGTAGTTACCCGATCGTTAGCACCAAAAGCTCAAATTTTATTTGAGTCCTCGGGCATGAGCAACTACTTCTTATCTACAGACGGAACCCATGAGACACCTGATGAAAATCCTTTGGGTGATAACTTGAGATTGTGTTCAGCTAGCACAGTGAGAAAATTGACAAATTAAAATGAACACATGGAAGGGCCTCTTCCCCCAAACAAAGGAGTTTTCAAAGAAAAAATAGCACCTAATGAAGTATGGACCTTAGAATTTGATGGCAACTACTTTTCTACGGGTTCATGAGCTGGAGTTGTATTAGTATCTCCTCAGGGAGATATTGTTCCTTTGTCTTACAAATTGCAGTTCAATAATACCAACAACACGGCTGAGTACGAGTCCCTATTGCTCAGACTACAGGCTGCTAGAGAAAGGGGCATCAGGCTACTCCATGCTAAAGGGGATGCTGAGTTGATAGTCTGCCAGGTGAGGAACCTCTATCAGACAAAAAATGAAAGGTTTTGCCAAGATCACAACCTAGTCTGGGATGAGACTAAAAATTTTGACGCTTTCAACATCTCTGTCATTCTAAGGGAATTCAATGACCAGGCAGATGCATTGGCTATCTTTGCCACCCTTCTAGTCCCTCACCCAAACTTTAAGGGAGATAGGTACACTATTGAGCTAGTCTTTCGACCAAGTGTACCTGATAATGCTGGCCACTGGCAAGTATTTAACAACGATGATCAAATCATCACCTTCTTGGAGCAAAAGGACAATTTTTAACAAATGCATTTTGAAGGTAGTGAACTTAAAAAATGTAAAGCAACTCCTGAGACCAATGTGAACATAGGTAAAGATTTCCTACAGCTCAAGAGGAATAAGATTCTCAAAGGTCTGGTTTCCCTAGAGAAGTTGTTTGATAACCATGACAAATTTATTAAACAACAGCGAATAGATTCAAATTCTTCTCAAGATTTTGATCAGGTCAACTTGGGAACCAAGCACGATCCTAAAATGGTAAACATTGGAAAATGCTGCACTCTCAAGGAAAGATTTGAGCTTGCTAGTCTACTCTGCCAATATATGGATGTATTAGCCTATTCTTACGATGACCTAAAATCACTCAGGCCAAATGACATCCATCACGACATTCCCTTGAAAGCCAACTCTGTACCTTACAAGCAAAAATCTAGGCAATATAATCTAAAAATCTCAGGTACTATTTTAGCTGAGATACAAAAGATGCTTGATGCTCAGATAATTTTTCCAATCCATCACTCAACATGGATTGCCAACATAGTACCTGTCAGGAAAAAGAATGGCAAAATTTGAATCTGTGTAGATTTTAGAAACTTAAATCAGTTGTCTTTAAAAGATAACTACCCTCTTCTCATCATTGATCAAGTTCTGCAGATGGTAACATGTTTAGAAATGTTATCAATGCTAGATAGCTTTTCATGGTACAATCAAGTTGAAGTCAGAAAAGTAGATCAGCACAAGACAACGTTCACCACACCTTGGGGCACATTCGCTTACCAAAGAATGCCTTTTGGTCTAATAAACACAGGTGCCACATTTCAAAGGGTGATGGATCTCGCTTTTAAAGATGAGATGGAAAAATTCATTGTAGTATACTTAAATGATCTGACAGTGTTTTCAAAACATCATTCTGAGCATGTTTACCATTTGCAAAAGGTACTAGAATGTTGTCGTCAGAACGGTATCTCTTTAAACCCAAAGAAATCTGTCTTCAGAGTAACTGAAGGGAAACTTCTCAGACACATCGTGTCCCAAAAAGTATTAAAATTGATTCAGAAAGAGTCAAATCCATCTAGGAACTTACTCTGCCTACCAGCAAGACCGCAGTTCAATCTTTCTTTGAAAAGGTGAATTTTCTCCAAATATTTATTCCTGAGTTTGCTGAGAAAACCCGTCATATTGTCAACATGATAAAGGGCAATGCTACATTTAGGTGGAATACTAAGGGTAAATTAGTGTTTAAAGAAATTAAAGAAGCAATCACCCGTGCACTAGTCTTGGTCTATCCAGATTATACTAAAAGTTTCAAAATATATAGTTATGCCTCCAAACACACACTATCAGCCATTTTGGTCCAAAAAAATCCAAAAGGTGCAGAATCTCCTATCTCTTTCATGAGTTGTCCTCTTAAAGATCATGGGATAAAATATTTCCTTATGGAGAAGCATGCATACGCTGTGGTCAAAGCGGTCAAGCATTTCAGGTTTTATATCCTAAACTCTCACACCGAAGTTCTCGTACCAGACACAATAGTAAAATCCATTTTGACTCAGTAAGAGTTTGGTACGAAGAGAGGTAACTAGATTTCCAAGACTCAGGAGTTTGATCTGGACATCAAACCAACCAAGCTCGTATGGGAAAGAGGTCTTTGCCAGTTGATTGCCAACAACATTCCAGGAGGAGCAGAAAGTGAAGAAATAGAGATCGAAGGCATGCCTACGGTCCTCTTTATTGCCACTACTGATGAGTGGTATTCTAACATTGCTTATTTTCTGATATATGGTGAGTGTCTCACTCATATTTCTTTTAAAGAGAAATGTAATGTTAAATTGAAAGCAATTGGTTATGTTCTGTGGGATAATGGTCTTTACAAGAGAAACCTGGACGGGGCATTTCTTCATTGTGTTGACAAGGCGTAACAAGGAAGACTCTTAAAATATTTCCACAATATGGCCTGTGGGAGACATTTTTCTGCACCAGTGACAGTGCACAAAATTTTACAAGCAAGGTATTATTGGCCTATGCTATTCTAGGATGCTTACAAATGGGTGCGTATGTGTGAATTATGCCAACAATTCATTAGGAAGCCTAAGCTTCCTACATTACCTCTCAAGTTGGTAGTGATCGAAGAACCATTTCAGAAGTGGGGTATTGACTTCATTGGGGTGGTCAACCCATATTCAAGTGCCAGACATGATTATGTCCTCATGGTGATAGATTATTTTACTAAGTGGGTGGAGGCCATCCCAACCAAGCATGCTACGTCTGAAGTGGTATGTAGCTTTCTCAAAGAAAATATTATCTCCAAATTTGGGGTCCCACTAAAGATCGTAACAAATAATGTGGCCTATTTTTCATCACATGAAATTACTCAATTCTATTTTTATTATGGGATTACCTTATCTCATACTTCATATTATTTCCCTCAAGGAAATGGCCAAGCAGAATTGAGTAACAAAAACTTGGTCACTATTATCAGAAAGTTGGTGGATGATAATCAGAGAATGTGGCACAAAGCATTATATGATGCTTTATGGGTGGATAGAATAACACCCAAAAGGGCTATAGGTATGTCTCCTTTCTAGCTTCTTTATGGTCTAAATGTAGAAATCCCCATTACCCTTGAACTGCCAGTGCTCAAGTTAACTAAAGCAATCGAAGACTCAACCTTCGAAAGCTCAGTCGACAAAAGGATCATGTGTCTAAACGAGCTGAATGAGCATCGATCTATGGTAGTGGATCGAATTAAGGAACATTAGAACTGGGTGAAGGCACTCTTTGATAAGAAAGCTAAAGTTCATGAATTCCAAGTCGGAGATCAAGTCTTGTTGTGGGACAAGAGGTGAGAACCAAAAGGGATGCACGGCAAATTTGACTCCCTGTGGAGAGGCCTGTTCACCATTTGACAGCTCTATGGTGAGGCTAGCTTCTTGTTGGAGTACCAAGATGGAACACCATTTGTACTACCTCACAATGGACAACATTTGAAGCTGTTCAATCCTTGAGACTTGGAGAAGTCCATTTGTATATATGTATAATTTTTATGTTGTCTATTTTTCTTTTATTTTTACCCTGACTCCGTAGCCCAATGGCTTGGATGAAGGCACTTAGAGACTGGTTTCTACTCCCACTAATCAATTTGATTAACATAAGTTTCCCAACAGGAGCTAGTTATTGTTTTCAAAATCGGATTAGCCCATTTTTGAAAAGAACTCCCTACAAAACTTGTTCGTTTCGTCTTTTGTCTCTCTAAGTTTATTTTCAAGATGGATTTTGAATTCATTCTCAGTTTGGCCTAAGAACATGAGAGTGACCACAATCTCATTGTGACCAAGGAACCCCTCTCCCAGACTGCCTCTTCCAGAGTTGGTCTTTTTTTCTTTTATGCATGGGCAGAAAATTTTGCCGCCAGTGCATTTTGACCCTTAAAAAGCAAGGGCGGCAATTTTTGTCGCCCCTGCACTTTTTTTCAAGAGTGAAATTTTTTTCCACCCTTGCATCTTGACCTACAAGGGCAACAAAATTTGCTGCCCCTACATTCGGACCCCACCAAGACATGTAAGGGCGGCAAATTTTCCTACCCTTACATGCCGTAGTTTCCATGCGCAGCATTTATTGCCGCATGCAGTGGGTTTTTGGGGTCAATTTTCACCCCATATAAACTGATTTGAACTTTATTTCTTCTCATTGCCTCCTCCTCTCCTCTTGCCTTCTACATCTGGGCCATCTGACAAGTGATTCGAGGGCATTTTTGCAGATTTGAGCTTGTGGCACATGTGGCTTCCCAGGTAGGTCTTGCTTTTTACTTTTGATTTTATTGTTCTTCCTTTGTTTTTTAATCTTTGTTTTAGTTATTTGTGGAAGCTTTATCCCTATAGGGATGACTAAAAATGCCATCCCTCTCCCTTCTCTATGGTTTTTTTCTAACCTACACGGATGACAAATCTTGCCACCCGTACCCCCGCAGGTTTCATCCCAAAAACCGCAATGGCGGTGTTTTCCGCCACCCCTGTGCCTTAGCTTCCCCCCACCCCCATTCTTCACCTTCACAGGTGGAAAATTTTTCTACCCACACTCACTCTTTAATGCAGGGGCAGTGATTTTTGCCGCCCCTACTTTTTGCCTTTTTATCTCGCAAGGACGGCAAAATTTGCTACCCGTGCAGGAGGGCGGTGTTTTTCGCCACCCCTGTGCCTCAACTTCCCCCCACCCCCATTATTCACCTTTGTGGTTGGCAAATTTTTCTACCTACACTCACTCTTTAATGCAGGGGTGGTGATTTTTGCTGCCCCTACTTTTTGCTTTTTGTCTCGCAAGGGCGACAAATTTTGCCGCCCCTACTTCTTTCTCCCCTAACTTGCAAAGGTGGAAAATTTCACCACCCATGCAAGTCATCCCTGTAGGGGTGGTGAATTTCACCGCCCTTGCATCTCTTTTATTCCAGCATGCAGGGGTGGCAAATTTTGTCACCTGTGCATCCCTCTAGATTTTCTCAACTCCGGAGGATTTTTTGCATTGACTTTTTCTTTCCCTTTCTTCCTCATTTTCGGTCCTTTTTCCAACCCAGCCTTTTTAAGTGACCTCCATTAACCATGATCACTTAAATTGCATTTTCCCCATTCGTCTACTTCCTCCTAAATCTTGTAATCATGTCTACAACACCTTTAGAGAACTCTTGCTCATCAACACCTGTCCGACCAAAACCAGTTCCCATGACTGAAGCGTCTCTGAAAAAAGCAAAGACCATGAAGTATAAATATCAGGGCATCTTCCCACTTATGGCAGTCTCCTTAAATGTCGATGACATGTAAGACATCGAGATTGGCCATATGGACATGGCTGAATTCATAGCCCAAACAAAGGTGACAAATCCAAGCACCGAGATGAAGAGGATCATCAAAAGTAACATCCATCTGGTGGCTACTTTTTTGATGGCAGCACATCATACTGAGTTTGTTCTCCAATGTGCTCGCTTCTACAACAAAGAGACCAGGTCGATCCCAGATGCCAGCAGCAACATGGTGATTCGACTGGATCCTGAATTCATTGATAAAGTTTTCATGTGCCCTCCAGCCACTAAAGTAACCAAGATTGACTTCGTGGATGCTCGGAAAGAATATGACAAAGACCCTAAGAGGGCAAAGATAGTCATGAATTATAAATGGTTGAAGACCACCAGGACCAGCTTATCAAAATGGCCACATAACTTTTTGAGAAGTGACTTCATTGAGGAGGTTGGTGACTTGATCACCCTTCTCAGCAGAGTATGAGGCCTCCCATCTTCTTCACTGTTCCATGAATGGATGTACCCATTCATTAAAATCATCCTCCAAGGCAAACAGGTCATCTTTTGGGGAGAGCAGATCAACAATGCCCTACATGAATAGCTAACCAAGGTAGAGACTTCTTACAAGTTTTATATGACTTCGTACCTTGTGTACATAACTACCACAATGCAAACTTTTCTAGGCTTAACCACAAAGGGGGATAGAAAGATAACCCTAGTGTACTCATATTACACTCAGCTAACTCTGCAAGGATCAACCCACCATTTCAAAAGGGTAAATGATGCCTTTTTCACTATATTTCTATGCCTCTTCGACCCTCAACTTGAGCAGAAGAGAGTATCAGATGAGGCTTGGATAGTGGTCAATGATTATGACTGCATGTTCCTTCAATTCCCCACCTTCTGTTATTTTTGGGTTGGCTTTTTCCAAGGCTACCCCTATATGCTCCCCAGGTTCCCTTCAGATAAATTGGTATTAATAAAACTTTGCTGACAATTGATTATTGTGCATACCAGACATATAGAGCTGAAAAAACTAGGCTTCAAATTTCCAATCAAAATTGACAGGTACCCCATTGCAACAATAGCCAAAGTCAAGGTCATGAAAACTGAAATGCAGATGGTCACTCTAAAACCATTCAAGAGAAGAGAAAAATTTGACTACAGAGGAGTCAAAGACAAGATCAGGAGGAAGACTCAGTTTCATGAGCCCATGATTGAGGATATCTGGATCGACCTGAGGACAGCTGAAAAAATCAAGAAAATGGACTTTTACAGGCTGACCCTAGAGCAGATCAAATATTTGGGGCTTGCAGAGATCCTGTTTGGTCTGACTGATGATAGAAATATTATCAATAACAGATATCTGGTTGAAAAAGTTGCTGGTTCCCCTCTTCCTCCAACTCAGTGGTCTCAAAAAGAGCTGACTTCTCTGAAGAAAAGATTTGAACTAATATTAGCTAACACCAATGATTGGTTAGAAGCCAAAGGGATCGTCTTGAAAGAATTCATCACAAGATCCAAGGCTGAATTTCAAGCAGAGATGAAGAAAAAGGCAAAAAACAAAACCAAAAACAAATGTGATGTACCTTCCCCTTCTAGGCCTCACAAGCCTAGAATCATCTTTGTGTCTAAGAAACCAAAGACTGCTGAAGAGCCTGAAGCAGTAGTAAAAGGAACTGAAGAATAGAGTCCTCAAACACAGGCAGCCCAGCCCATGGAGAAAGATGATAAACCGTCAGGGCAACCAAGCATTAGACCTCCGTTCTCACAAGAAAAAGCACACCGGCTCAAGAGCATCTCTCCTTCTCCCCCTCAGTCTCCCATGGTACCCTCTTCTCCTATCTCTCCAATCAATGTTGCCTCTTTTAGAGCCACCTCTCCTTTTAGAGTCATATTTGGCGATCCTCAGAGCACTTCTAGAGGTTCTGCTCACTCTTCTGGGTCCATTCTAAGTTTATCATCTCCTTCTTTCAACTTGGTAGCAAGCCCTACACAAGAGCCAAAATGAGTAGTTGATATAGTTTCACCAGTTACTTCAACTACGACTACTGTCACCACCAGCAGTGTAAAAGCTATCACAGTAACACCAGCTGAGGGAACCATTACCACAGTAGGTACTTCTCTCCTGCCTTGGATGTCAGCTTTTACCCCCAAAAGAAAGAAGTTGGCCATCTCTCTAGATGACTTTGACTATGGCAAGATAGTGCCGGTGAAAGCTAAAGCTCCTAAGAGGCCAAGGATCCTCTCAAATTTGGTCGAGGAAAAAGGGCAAAAATTTCTAGAAATTGCCAAGCCTCCATAGGATGTAACCCTTGAGGGTTTCGAAATGAGTAGCTATTCCATCTCTCGTGTTGAACTTGGCAAGGTTACTCATGAAGATGCAAAAAGTGACCTTCAGTCTACTATGGACATCATGGTCCAAAAATTTGACCGAGAGAAAGAGATGAAAGATTATTATAAGGCCAAGATAGAGCAGTTAACGGTAGTAATAAGAAGGTTCACTCTTCCTCCTAAAGCAGCAACTCCAGAGGCCTTATCTGTTGATGACCTAGTCATTCAAAAAGCAGAGAAGACTTACTCAAAGGGAAAAGTCCTGGAGGATTATATTGAAAGAATGCATACTAAGGGAGTTTCTTTGCTTTTAAAAGTTATAGAAAGGATGGGTAAGATGAGGAAGGTAAAAGCAGAGTTAGATGACTTTGTCTCCCTTATCTCTCAAGAGATTGATATTTCAAAAAAAGATCTTAGGAAATGGAAAGAGATGAAGGATTTAAAGAAAAGAACCTTGATATCTATCGGTGCCATCTCCAGCAAGGACTCCTATGTTGAAATCAAAGAGTCACTGATCTTCAAGATCCAGGTACTCAAAGATCTAATTGATGATCTCAAAGCTTTCAAGGAGGCTAATGAGAGAAGTGACCTAAGCCTGCCAAATAAATTAGAACAACTGCCATGCAACCTGACCTCTAAGGACAATCAGTTCCTCTCGATAGAAGAAATGATTCAGAGTTTCAAAGAGATGATTTAGAGAGATTTTGAAGAAAAATCCTTCTCAATGTCTTCTATGGACAATATTCTTGACGCTGAGTTAACTTTGAAAAATCTAAAATCTAGGTTAACTGGTCATGCTAAGGCCATCACAGCATTGAAAGATGCATTGATCAGAGCCAGAATTGTCTCCAAGAACATGGTTGTGCCAGACAACATAGGAATTTAGGCATCCATCACTATGTATGATACCCATATGAAGAAATCTGGCAGCAAGAACTAAATTTTTCCCCTTCTTTCTTCTTTTCTTATGCACTTTTGTTTTGTAAAAAGTGCATGCAATTTTGTAAGATGTAATTACATGTAAATATTTCAAAAAAATATCTCAAAGTCAAAGATGAGTCATCTTTGACTGAGATATTTTTGTATTTTATTATTTTCTATTTTTTGAGGATTTTCTCCCTATATATAGTGGAGACCTCATTTGTAAATGATATTGGAAAAATAGAGAGCAAACACTCTGCTGAAATTGAAGCAATTTTTGAGACTTTTGTGCTCAAACTTGTAAATCATATTTTGTTAAATGAATGAGAAGTAGGTTTATTTCAGACTTTGTGTTGAAGTTATCTGTGTTGTCTAGGAAACAGTTTCTTATGTTCTCTTTCTTGATAATATCTTGTTTATTTGATTTAATAAGCAAAGTGGGTGTGTTAATATTATCTAAGAGTGCTTCTAAAAGGTAGAGGATAGGCTTTGAGCTACTTTTATCTTTCAGTTTCAATTATCTTTTGTAGTTTGAGGTGAAGACTTTATGCTTCATTTTATTCTACGGTTACGTTTGTTCCGAATCGGTGAAGGAGGCTATGGAAGACTTTGTGCTTATGTGAGTGTTCTTGTAAACCTTGTTACTTCAGGTGATTTTCTGCTTCTCGTTTGATACCATTTCTGAAAGAAGAGGAATGTTGTTAGCTAAGGACCATGATTTCTCTCTTTTGTTCTTTATACATTACCTCTCAAAAAAGAGAGGTAGATGCTGTTATACAACCCCATGTGTTATTTTTTGCTTAATTATATATATACATATCCAGCATATAAATATTCATAGGAAACCTCCCCTTGATGAGAGGAGAGATTTACCTTGTTCAGATCTGGTAAACTCATAATTTTCGTGGTGTAAATCTCCCTACACTGTGGTTGATATACCCATTTTGTCATCAGTTAGTTGACGACAAAATATTCACCCAACAAATATCTTGGACCTAACTTTGTGAGAATAGAAAGTATAAGTTGATCATCTTTCTTCTCTATCCCACATTCTTTCAATTGCAATCTAAGATCCTTAAACTTAGTGAAGAAGTCTTGTCGGGTGTCAAAGTTGTTAGGACTTAGATTTATGAGTTCATTTTTGAGCTCATGACCTCTCATCTCATCAAGCTTCCCAAATAACTTTTCTAAGGTGTCCCATATCTCATTAGGAGTTTGGGAGAATTCTAAGTGGAAGAGAAGTCCTGGAGACACAGACAAGCTTAGTAACCTAAAGGCTTCATCACTACAGTTGTACCGCTTAACCTTTTCAGCATCTGTGTTGGGTTCTACTTTTGTACCCATTGTGATCCTATACAACCCTTTGCTTCTAAGAATGATTGACATTTTAGCTTTCTATTCATTATAGTTGAAGGGTGTTAGGGGTTTAAGTTGAAAATAATTTTTTTTTGCTGAAATTAGGTGAAGTTGTGTTAATTGCAAGTTGTGAATGTATGTAGAAAGGAGAATGAAAGTGAAGTTTGCAAGTTGTGAAAAGCAATCACACCCCCCTGAAATATTGAGCCCCCCCCAAAATATGAAAGTGCATGCTCAAAAGACATCAGACTCAGTCGAAAATGCATCTTAGAGCAATTAGTGCAACACTAAATCAAACAGGACGTCAAACTCAGCCTAAAATGAGTCCTGAGAGACCCAAATTTTTGGCACTTTATAAACTAGTGTGTTTTTGAAAAATAACAAGTCTATTCTGTGGAGAATTGAATTATAAGCACTTTTGCAAAAAATGGCACCCAAAATTGAGCTACCGTTTGCAAGATTTTAAAGTTACAATTTTCCTGTAAACTAGTGTTTTTGAAAAAAAACACTAAAACATTAAAAAAATCCCTATTATGGAGAGAAAAAGTGGCCTTCCAACTACTTGTTGGATTTGGGATAGAATGAAGAATCCAAATGAGGTTTGTGTGAGGGGGAATTGGCCTCCTACCAACCTGGGCCTCACCTTTTGTCTTCGTAGGTCGAAGATACAAGTTGAAATTAAACCTCTAAACTGCCTTTTTAAATGCTATTTCAAATTTTGATTTTAATTCAAGAAACAAGTGACTGAATTAAAATTAAAATAATTTAAAAAAATTAGATTTACCCCTAAGATAGGGAGAGAGAGAGAGAGTGGGCCCACTAAAGAAGGCGTTGGAAGCCAAAAAGGAAAAGCACCATTTTCAGGTTATAGATGTTAGATGCTACCTAAAGTCATTGCAAGCAAAAAAATAGCCAATCCAAGGTCAAGGTGAGTCATGGCAACAGTGTTTGAATTAACAAGGCAGTGCTTAATAGATGGACGACTGCAGCAAACCCTAAGCGCCCAAGAAAATTAGTGATACCAGCAGTCAGACGCAGCAAAATCCTTGGTATAGTGTGGCATAATGGATGGTGATAACCAGATGCAGCAAAAAAAAAGTGAGAAATATGGCTTATCGAGGTGCCACCTCACAACCTCTCCTACTTTAAAAGAACTGCAGAAAGAACTGCTGTGCAACAAAGAAAATATTTTGTAAAGAAAACAAAAAATAGCAGACCTGGTGCTGGGTGCCATATGGCTAGCTTGGCACCTAGAAAATAGAGAGGTCTGCTTCTTTGTTGAAGCTGTAGAAAGGAGGTGCAAACCAGAAGAGGGTTGAATGTTTCTCTCTGAAGTGAAGACAATCAAAGGCCAAAGATTCCCAAGGAAACTAACCAAAAAAGATTTTGAAAGCTTTTTTTTAATGTTAGACCAAATCTAGAATAGAAAATAAAGAGAAATCCACTCCTCTTGATTTCGAAATAAGCTAAAAGCATAAACACACACAAGATTACTGGGAAATCTATGATACCATATCAGAGTTGTTTCCATAATCTGGATAACGCGAGTGCAATGAAGATGTGATCATACAAGATAAACAAGTGCACACCACAAGATGCTAAAGCAATTTGAAAATAACAAGAAGATAAATTACACAAGACAAAATGGAGAAAATCAAATCTAGATTAGCATGGAATGGCCAAAATGAGGACTACAAATAGGAGAGTATGAAAGTAAATCCTCCATAAAAGGTGGACAAGACACACCAAAAATAGTCAGTAACTCCATGAAAGGTGGTGACAAGGTGCTAAGAATAGAGAAGTAACTCTCATCAAGGGAGTTACTTATGACATTCTTATGACACCTATGACACATCTATGACACACACCTCCACATAAGCTAGCCTATCCCACAAATGTAGGAAAACTCCATGTATGCACAAGAAATACAATTTTCCTAATTAATAAATAGGGAAAAATAAAAACCTACACTAATAGAATGAAATTAATCTAGAGTACCACCATTCCTGCATAAAATAATATTACTATGATGCATTCTATAGACAAGTTATGTAAATGACTCCGAATCTTATCTCTAAAAGTCTAGTTGTTTGAAGATAAGTTTACAAATGATCAAAATATTGAGCATGCTGTTGTAAATTTCATATCTAAATCCCCACTAAATACCTATGTGCCTCAAATTATTTCATTTCCAAAATGAATTAAGAAAGAAAAAATATAAAACTAATGAATCACAAAATGAACATAAGCTTAATACATCTCTAAGTGAAACTCTTAAGAACACACTTTGAAACAAATTTATTATATTACCTCATACATGTCTTGTAAAAATCCAAATAATATTGTCGTTATCATAGAGTTCATGGAAATCCCATGGATATGTGTTTGGATTTGTAGCATATAATATAATATGTTATTGATAGTGATGATCTTACATTGGATACATATTTTAAATCACCACCAAACTTAGTTATACCTTCCAATATTGATAACCCATTAAAATTTTGGTTCCATATCCCAAGATAGATTTACTAGAACAAGAGTTTCATAAGTAATTTTTGACTAAGAAATATGCATCTAAGAAGGAAGTTTATAAGAAATATGTGCCTAAGATTACTAACATTATAAAAATGGTTTCCAAGGATGGATTTGTAACTTGTCCTACTTAGTGTATTCCAAGATTAGATAAGGTAATCTTACCAAAATAATTCATTATATAGCTATTTATATCAGGACATGACTAATTCATAATCGATAAACCTAACTAAGGGATATTTTACCATACAAAGCTAAAATATATGGTTCTAAAGCCTCTAGGCAAATGACATTATGCAATAACCCTAGCTAGGCCTATAATATATATATATATATATATATATATATATATATATAATCTAATATAGTGATCACTAAATCTTGTGGCACAAAAGGGGATATTTATCATTTATTTCAAGGTCAATGTTGATGTCATTGATGTTAAGATGCATCTAGTAAAGATGCATGGTGAGTGGTATGTAAGATATGAACCATGTGATAAGAGAAAATTTAAAGGAAACCTAATGAATCTATGTTGAGATGGAATTTGAAGGCAACCTAATTATTCCTTTGAGGTTTATGTCAATATTCTTGTCAAGGTAAGTATGTTTTGAGTACTAGTCCTTGAGTACAAGATGCCTTGAGAGGTCTAATCATAACAAGCATAGTCATATCATGAGCATGTGCATGATGAGTATAAAGAGGTATGTACAAAGGTATGATATTGTATAAGAAACATGAAAGGTATGTGATAAAAGTGTAGAATCATAAATTATTGTTTTCAAGGCTAGTTGTCAAGCTTTAAGATCTTGAGAAGCCTATTTATGACATTGGTCATTACATGAAGAGATCTTGTGAGAAGGTATGAGGTTGGTGTCCTAGTGAGATGGATGAATAGAGGCATAATAATCTATATGAGGTTTTTGGAGCATCCAGATGAGGAATTTAAGCACTCATGAGAGTCTTAGGGTGAGCCTACAGGGGTAGAACCTATAGACCTAACATGTAATTAGACTAGTTCTAGACCTTGCCTAACCTAATGAGGTGTCATGAGGTATTTTAAAGGTATATAAAGAATGTATGGTAGTGTTTGATTATGAGATAGGCTTCTTGATCATGTATATGAGGTGGAGAGCACATGAAAATAGGTTTTAAGGTCAGTTTCAAGACATAATGTGGTTTGTAGGTTAAGGTCCAAGCAAGCAAAGAAAGAGATGGTGGCCAAATGAGGTATGGGTTTCATATTTCAAGATAAGCATGTAAAAATGAGAATTTTAAAAGGTATTTATTTTTTTTCAAATATTTTGACCAAGTTTTAGGTTAAATTTTAAAGGTTAAGGCAAGAAAAAATGCTTTAAGGTCTCTCAAGTGCACAGAATAGAGGGTTCTCAACCCAAGAAGAACTTTCAAGTGTTCATTGGAATGTATAACCTTTGCATGAGAAACTAAGTTATTAATGGTACATGGGGAAGTATCATATCTTAAATTTCAAATAATTGGTTTCTAGAATTAGGGGCTAATCTTTATATATGATTGTTAAGACTGTAAGATGGTTTAAACCCTCAAAGAACCCTAATAATGACCTAATATGAATGATTTTGATCTAAAGTGATGAAAATGAATTTATATGGATAATTAATATGTTTAATCATCTATTAAATTCTCTTAGGTAGCTCTAGGTGTGATTGGTTTGTTAGGTAAATGAATGGACCCTATAGGAAAAGCCTTATTTCTTAGAGATTTGATGTATTAGTCAAAGTTGACCAATTCAAATTTGGTAAATGGATGAAGGTTTAAGATTTATAATTTTATATTATTTACATGATTTTTTATAAGCATATTATATCCTTTATGGGTGCCAAACTAGTTTTACAAGTTGACTAGTCATTAACAAGCCTAATGGTGCAAACAATGAGAAAACCAGAGAGAAGTGAGAAATTGATTAGGGATGAGCTATCATGGATTAGGGATGAATAAAAGTGAATGAATGGTTAGTTATATAATTTTAAGACATGACCATGTAGGATATATGTTTTAGAGGTTAGTTGATATGATGAAAATGTTGCTCATAAATTGACTTGTCTCGTGCAGATGAAATAGTGAAGATGCAAGTTCATGAGATTGGTCTGCAAGACCAATATTGTCATTTGACCATGTTAAATTTGTATCTAGTAATTTAATAATGATTTAATAAGATCATAAAAATTCATTATAATTCTATGAAAGTTTCTACACAGGTGTTGAAGGTTATTATCATCATGACTATGTTTAAAGGTAAATTGGCAGTTTTGGTTAAACAAGTTGCAGTGATGAGTTGGAAGATCTTTTCCCTAAGTTGATGTATCTAATTCACATGATATTATTTTTTGGGAATTTAATGACCTATAAATTCTTTTAATAATATTTTAATTTGTTGAAATTTTGAATCCAAAATGGCTTTTTAGGTAGAGTGTAGTTTATGAGAGAGGTCAACAAATTAGTCTACAAGATCAATATGCACCATTAGTGATTATGATAATTTTGTTTCAAGTTTTTATAATGATGTTTTAATATATTTTTAATGAATTTTAAGTCCTTTATATTTTTTTTTTAGGTGTTTAAGATCAAATTACTCATGTCGACTGGGTTTTGGAATGTTTTGGCAATTTTGAGTGGGTTACTTGCATAAAAGGGCTTGAGTCCTTTTTCCCTATATTGGGAAGTATAAAAAAACATGGTGATGATATTAATTTAGTTTTTATTTTGTGTGTATTATTTTTTCCATGGTTTTTTGTCAAATTTGTGTTTCTTCTTCAGTTTTTCAAGATAGACTTTTTGGGTATGCATATGCCTAATATGAATAGTACTAATGGTGTGGTCCAAGTAGAGGTTTGAGATAAAAAGTGTTATTAAGCCTAGGTGAGATTATAAGGGATATATTTTAATTATTTATAATACATTATTTCCACATGAATTTTTTTTAATTTTCTATAATAAGATCAAATGGTAACGTGTTCTAAGTAGGGCTAATGGGATTAGGTCTCATTGAGACCTAAAAGAGAGATAAGGCCTAATTAGGGAAGGTAAAACATAAAAGGGATCAAATAAAATTTTATAAATGTATATGATATGTAATAAGATCCATTTGATGGCTAACCCAAGAGTGTAAGGGTGTTAGGCTGACTAAAAATGATATGAACAAGTGACTTATATAAATACTAGGTAATTTTAAACCTATTTGTGTGAGTAGAGAGTAAGCAAACAATATAACATATTTAGTGAGTATAATAAGGTATTATATACAAAAATAGGAGTGTAGAGGATAAATTATGAGGTTTTTATAGAGGTTTTTCATATGAGGATCAAGGTCATATGACCTAATGAAGTCAAGAAAAGGGTTAGTTAAGCAAAGAAGGCTAGAGGCTAGTTTGAGAAAGATAAGAGTGTGTGAAGAACTAAAGAAGGATATAATCATATTTTATATGAGAAATAAAGTGTTATGAAGGTGATAAAATGTTGGAGGTGGATGATTTTTTCTTGAGTCATTTAGGGAGTTGGTGCTTCTTTGTAAGTGGGTACTTGCTAAAGCCTAGCTAAGTTGGTGCTTAGCTAGTTGGGGTTGGTGCTCCATGTGAAGTGGGTAATTCACTAAAGTTTGTGTTTGTATTATATTAACATATTAAATTTTAATATATTAGTGGGTTTTATTCCCCTTAAGGTTTTCCCACATATGTGGTGTGTTGACTTGTGTAATCTTGTTTCATGCTTGTGCACTTGATTTCTCATGCATTATTTGATCTACATACTTAAATGAATGTTAATGAATGATTAAGTAGAATTTAATTAAATGTTTTAAATATTGATTCATCCCCCCTCTTAGTCATATTTCATATAAAATTCTGTATTAGATCTTGTTTCTTTAAAGTAGGTCTAAAAACGTAAAGGAGATCCTATAAGCAAAGATGGCTAGTCAGCAAGCTCAAGGTGGTTTCTCTACCAATAAGGATTCATTATTAAATGGATATAATTATAAATTTTGAATGTTATGATGAATATATATTTTATTTCTGAAGGTCACTATATCTGGCAAACAATTATGGATGGATATAGTGTTCCTTTTATTCCACCAACTAATGTAACATGTAAGAAAGTTAGTGAAAACAAATCCAAGGTAATGAATCACATTATTTTTGGCCTATTAGAGGTATATATTTTAAAGGTAATACAATGTGAATTAGATAAAGATATATAGGAAAAATTGAAGACTATCTATGAAGGAGACATTGAGGTGAAGATGGCCAAGTTGTAGACCCATTGAAGATATTTTGAAAGCCTAAAGATGAATGAATATGAAACTATTGCATCTTACATTTTGAGGGTTGATGAAGTTATCAATGTCATTATATATTGGAAGAAGAAGTGAAAGAGTCTACTATTATTCAAAAAGTGTTGAGATCACTAACTCTTAAGTTTGACTCTAAGGTGTCTGCAGTAGAAGAGATGCATAATTTGGACAAGATATAAATGAATGGGCTTCATAGCATCTTGATTTACTATGAGTTGAGAATAAATGAAGACCTCTAAATAAGGAATAAGCTTTAAAAGTTGAGAATAAATCAAAATCCAAGAAGGTCAAGGATGAGGAATATTGAGATGTTGATGATGATCAACTAATATCCATGTTTGTAAAGAAATTGAGGTTTGGTTTAGGTAAGTACAAGGGTAAGATACCATTTAAAAACAAGACTAACATGATGAACATCATGGAAATGACAAGAATTCCTACAATCTTGATAAAAACAAGGAGTTCAGGAAGTATGAAGGTAAGAAAGGGACTTTCAAGAATAAGAGGAGATTCTATAGTAAAGAAGATAACTCTTCTGATGCAAGTGACTCAAGTGCATATGATAGTGATGATGGTAGTAATAAACCTAAACATGAAAATAATGAAACCTTATTCATGGCCATAGAATCAGATAATGAGGGTTGCTCAAATGGGAAAGGCCTTATAGTTGATATAGGATTAGATGAAGAAGAAGTTGAAGTGAACATTGAGGCATAGTTGGTAAGTGACCTAGAGGAGTTGAAGTTATAAAAAAGAAATAATCACAAACTAAGATCATTAGTTAAGGACTATGAGAAGAAAATTGGCTTGTTTGAGGAAAGGTTGAGTAATACTTCTAAGGAGTATGATGAGATTATCAATCAAGTTGAGGCATAGATGGAGGTAGTCAATACAACCCTAAAGGCTAAAGGGGAGGAATGCATCAAGTATGAAACTAAAGTATAATATTTAAAATTTGAGTTGAATCAAGCATCTAGTAAGGTGAGGACCTTTGTGAAGTTTGAAAATAGTACTGAGGATTTAGATGATAGCTTGAGTAGTCCAAATTTTACAAGTGACAAGATAAGTCTTGGTTTAAAATAAGACCAAAAGGAGATACCTCAAGTCAAGGAGAATACTATTGAAGATAAAAAGGTAAACATGAAAGACCTGTCAAATATCCCAATGCTATAAAGTATGCCAATTAATTCAATGGTTATTGTTTTATGTGCATCCAGTTTGGTCATAGAGCAAGAGAGTGTAGAATACCTTCCAAGAATGAGTACTCATGGAACTATGGAAGGAGTCACAATTCACATCAGTCAAATGGTATGTATAAGGTGATTTGATACATATATCATAAGGTAGGACACATTTCAAGATTCTATCCTAATAGAGTTGGAAAGTCATCAAGTCAAAATAGTTTGAATCCCTTAGAGTGCAAAAAAGAAGGCAAATGAATGTATGGAAATCAAAGATAATGAAGATGAGTCATGATCAATCTATAAGCTCAATTAGATTGATTTCTATGATAGATCATGCTTCAGATGTGAAATAAAGTCAGGAATGCCTGTTGTTAGCCCATATTGATGAACAAATTGTCAATGAAGAGATCAAGCCTATAGTGCCAATCAAGTCTAAAAGGATATTGAAGGACATTTAGAGTTGTGAGAGCATGGAATTCTAGGAATCTCCTAATTTGGTGTTTTTTTTGTGACCTATGGAAATGGGTGACTTAATTAGGCTTCATGAAGACACTGTTCAATTAAAAAAAGTATGGTGTATGGTTGGTTTAAGGGGGAGCTATTCAGGTTTTTGACTAAGATTGATTTGTGTTGAGAAGTGGTCTTATAATCTAAGTTCATTTTAAGAAGGTATGGATTGAGTAAGAAAATCATATTACCTTAATGCTTCATATTCTATGTATTGAACTCTTATAACAAGAAGGTATGGTTCCATATGGAAATCAATGCAGGACCCTTTGTCATTAATGTCATAGGGGGAGAAAGTCGAAGAAGGGAGATTGACCAAACTAAAGGAGATGAGAGTGATCAATTTGAAGAATTATTTACCATTAATGATAGAGGGGGTGTTTGTTTAGAATTTTTGTCATTGATTTCAAGGTCAAGGTTGATATAATTATTGTTAAGGTCAAGGTTGGTGTCATTGATGTCAAGATTCATCTGGTAAAGATGCATGGTGAGTGGTCTGTGAGATATGAACCATGTGAGAAGAGAAAATTTGAAGGCAACCTAATGAATCTCTATTGAGAGAGAATTTTAATGAAACTTAATGATTATTCTAAGGTTGATGTTAATATTCAAGTCAAGGTAAGCATGTTTTGAGTACTAGTCCTTGAGTATAAGGTGCCTTGAAAAGTCTAGTCATAATAAGCATAGTCATATCATGAGCATGTGCATGATGAACATAGAGAGGTATGTATAGAGGTATGCTATTTTATATGGAATATGAAAGGCATGTGATAAATATGTAGAATCATTAAGGATTGTTTTCAAGGTCAATTGTCAAGCTTTAAGAGCTTAAGAATCCTAGCTATGACATTGGTAATTATAGGAAGAGACCTTGTGAGAAGGTATGAGGTTGGTGGCCTAGTGAGATGGATGCATAGAGGTATAAGAAGATGCATGAGGTTTTTAGATCATGTATATGAGGCACTGGAACACTCATGAGAGACTCAGGGTGAGATTATAAGGGTAGGACCTACATACTTAACATGCAACTAGACTAGTTTTAGACCCTACCTGATCTAATGAGGTGTCATGAGGTATTGTCAAGGCATATGAATAATGTATGGTATTGGTTGAGCATGAGAGAGGTATTTATATGAGGTGTATAGCACATGAAAAGAGGCTTGAAGGTTAGTTTCAAGACCTAAATTGTTTGCAAGTCAAGGTCCAAGCAAGAAAAGAGAGAGATGGTGGCCAAATGAGGTATGAGTTTCATATTTCAAGATAAGCATGGAAAAATGAGAATTTTTAGAGGTATGTCATGTTGTTTCAAATATGTTTACCAAGTTTTAGGTCAATGTTTAAAGGTTACGGTAAGAGAAAGTGCTTTAAGGTAAATTGAGTGCATATAATAGAGGGTTCTCAACCTAAGAAGAACTTTCAAGTGTTCATTGGCATGTGTAACCTTTGCATGATAAATTGAGATATTCATGGTAGGTCTTAGCTCAAATTTCCTAGCAATGGTTTTTAGAATGAAGGCTTAATATTTATGAATGATTGTTAAGATTGTAAGATGGTTCAAACCCTTAAAGAACCCTAATAATGACTTGATATGAATGATATTACTTTAAGATACTCATAATTTATTGGTATGACTATTTAAGCTATTGGATCATGTATTTAACTCTCCTAGGCACCTCCAAGTGTGATTGTTTTGTTAGGTAAGTGAGTGGACCCTACAGGAAAAGCCTTATTTATCAGAGATTTTTTGTAGCAATCATATTTCACCAAGTCAAAGTTGATAAATAGATTAAGGTTAAAATTTGAGACTTGTATCTTATTTAAATTATGGTTTATTAGAAAATTATATCCCTCAAGGGTGATAAATTGGTCTTACAAATTGACTAGTCACTAAGAGGCCTAATGGTGTAAATAGTGAGAAAACTAGGTAAAACTTAGAAGTTGATTAAGGATGAGATATCATGGATTAGGGATGATTAAAAGTGAATGGATAAGTTGTTAAATAATTTTAGTACATGATCATGTTGGATATATGTTTTGGAGGTCAGTTAATATGATGAAAATGTTGCTCATAAATTGGCCTGTCTAATGCAGATGAGATAATGAAGATGTAAGTTAATTAGATTGGTTTTCAAGACCAATATTTTCATTTAAACATGTTAAATTTGTATCTAATAATTTTATGATGATATCATAAGATAATAAAAATTCATTAAAACTATCTAAAAGTGTCTACATAGGTGTTGAAAGTCATTATCATCATGACTATGTTGGTAAACTGGCAGTTCTAGTTAAGCAAGTTACAATGATGAGTTGAAGTCTCTCTATGCTAAGTTGATGCATATAAAGCAGATGATATTGTTTTTTTCTAATTTAATGACATATAAATTATTTTTATAATCTTATAAGTCAGTGTAAGAGGTTGAAATGTTGAAGCCAAAATTGCTTATTAGGCAAAGTATAGTTTGTGAGAGAGAAGGTTGATAAATTGGTCTAAAAGACCAATATGTGCCATTAGTGATTATGATAATTTTATTTGACATTGTTTTTAGGATTTTTTAAGATATTTTTTGTGCAATGGAAGTCCTTGATTGTGTTATTTTAGGTGTTGAGTATCAAGTTACTCATGACTAGGTTTTGGAGGGTTTTAGAAGGTCTGAGTGGGTTACTTACAAAGAATGGTTTGAGTCCTTTTGCCATATATTGGGAAGTATAAAACACATGGTGATGATATTAAGGTTATTTTTATTTTGTATGTATGATTTTTTTCCATGGCTTCTTGGCAAATTTGTGTTCATGCTTTTGTTGTTCAAGGGAAACTTTCTGGGTATGCACAAGCCTAATATGAACAATACTAATGGTATGCTCCAAGTAGTGGTTTGAGATTAAAAAAAGTGTTAAAAATCCTAAGTGAGATTATCAAGGATATATTTGAGTGATTTATGATATGTTCCTATTATTTGAATTTTTTTAACATGTTCCAAGAAGATCAAAGGGTAACATTTGCTAAGTAGGCCTAATGGGATTAGGTCTCTATGAGACCTAAATGAGAGATAAGGCCTAATTGAGGAATGTAAGACCTAAAAGGACTCAAATAACATTTTATACAGTCTATGGTATTCCATAATATCCATTTCATGGCTGAGCTAAAATTTTAAGGGTGTTTGTCTGACTAAAAAGGATATGAACAAGTGACTTATATAAATACTAGGTAATTTTAGACCTTTTTATGTAAGTAGAAAGTAAGCAAACAAGATAACATATTTGGTGAGTACAAGAAGGTATTATAGACAAATATAGGAGTATATAGGATCAATAATAAGGTTTTGATATAGGTTTTTCATATGAGGATCAAGGTCATATGACCTGATCAAGTCAAGAAGAGGGCTAGTTGAACGAAGAAGGCTAGAGGCCAGTTTGATAAAGATAAGAGTGTGTGAAGAGCTGAAGAAAGAGATAATTATATTTTGTATGAGATTTAAAAAAAAAAAAATGATCAAGGGTTTGAGGTGGATGATTTGGTTCTGATTCATCTAAAGGGTTGGTAGATCCTTGCAAGTGGGTGCGTGTTATAGCCTAGTTGAGTTGGTGCTTAACTAGTTGGGGTTGGTGTTCCATGTGAAGTGAGTGCTCCACTAAAATTGATGTTTGATTTTTTTACACATATATGGTGTGCTGACTTATTCAATCTTGTTTCATGCTTGTGTAGTTGATTGCTCATGCATTATTTGATCTACATACTCAAATGAATGTTCATGATTGATTATGTCAAATTGAAATAAAGGTTTTAAATATTGATTAACCCCCACTCTTAGTCATATTTCTTCCAATAAAGAGTAAAACATTGATCTTACTACATTGTCTAATATATAATATAATAAATGATAGAGTAAAATTTAGGAATACTTACCTTGAATTAAACTTGCTATGCCTTAATCTCTCCCTTGGATAATGGTGATTTGTAAGAGGTTGTTCTATATTTTTAAGGATTAAAATATAGAAATCATCTCTAGGATAAAAGACTCTTAATTTACATTTAAGACTTTCCCATAAGACAAGCTTCTTTCCCTCTAAGGTAAAACCCTAAGCAATGTCTCCTCCAATGTAGAAATAACAAAATTGTGAGTTGTAACAATGAAAAAAATGAATAATACTATTTTTATAAATGAATTAAATGGGGTATTGATATCCAAGGATTGAAATTAAACCCTCCAAAGAATTTTACTAACAAGGTCAATAAAGTCAATCTTATTTGGTGGGAAATATAACCTTTGGGACTTGAACTAGGTCAACTGGGCCGATAGAGTTCTGTAATATGTGCTAAATTCCCAACATGATTAACCAGGATGACATAGTAAGAAAATTAATAAAAATGGGTGAAT
Organism: Torreya grandis; assembly: GCA_037957365.1. Classification (NCBI taxonomy): domain Eukaryota; kingdom Viridiplantae; phylum Streptophyta; class Pinopsida; order Cupressales; family Taxaceae; genus Torreya; species Torreya grandis. The sequence goes on from JARHVA010000993.1 coordinate 2,087,713, forward strand.
GCTTAGTTAGGGACTATTTTGGATGGTTAATTTCTTAGAGGAGTGTATAAGCAAGTTTTAATTACTTAGGAGGCTAGATAAAAATAACTTTTAGTGGTTTTAGGTAATGGTATAATGACCAAAAATCTTATGAAACACCAATGGTCTGCCCACTAATTTCCTAGTACACCCTTTAAAGTGTGCACTCAGAGAGATTAAACCTCATTAAGTTCCTACAAGAGAGAAAGTGTTAGTAAAATATAAAGTTTAAAAATATTATGTGTATACATATTCCCCACTCAAAGTTCATCACGTGTGACACACTTGTAAGATGAGATGGTGATTTGAGAAAGAACATAGCAACACACAACACTAAGCTAATAAATTATAGTAAAAATTGGAAATGTAAATGAAAGTAAAGAATTGAAAAATATATAACTTTACTTACCTTGTTGATGTAGAATATAAGTTGTAGTGAAGTAAATGGAAGAGGCATCTAATGTACGAGACATTAGACAAACTTGAAAAGTAAACTATAATTTTGAAATTATTTTAAAAATATGGGTTAAGCAAAGAAAAATTATCTGCATTGTCAAGGTTTTGGAAAAAAGCTTATAGAAACATTATTATGAAAAAATAGAATTTTTTCTATAAATAACTAGTAATTACAAAATTTGTAAATTTTAAATATAAATAGAATTTTAACTATTCATTTTCAAATTTACTATTTTGAGAATTTAGATCTCTACATGACCTAGAGAAGTGATAAGAGAAAACATGGCATAGAGGTGAGAAACACGAGGTGGAGTGTGTATAATAGCTACTACTAGCATTATCCAAGAATGGAATATACTTAATTTTTAATTTTTGCTTATTTTATTTGAAAAATGAGGTAGATTTGAAAAAGTAGCTATTAGGGAAAATTGTTGTGCCATAAAAGGATTTATATTTACCACCATAGTCACAATGATGATGCAGACATAGGTAGATTCAGATGCAAGTGGAGGTATAAGAGGAGGAGGAGCTTTAGGCAAAGGCAACCAAACATGGATATCCTATGACATAGAGTGTAGAGAGATAATCCATAGAGTGGTGGATTCGTAGTGGACCATAGTGTGCTTGTGTTTTTCCACTTAGTTTTAAATCACTCTAGAGATATGCATTAATCAAGGTATTTGGTTGGCACGCTAATGAAGAGACTGTTGTTGGTGAGTGATTTTTTTTTGGATATGTATTTGATGTTTATTATGTTGTGGATACACACACACACATGTTTAAATATAGATCTAATCTACATTTTTTTTATGTTTTAAAGCTACTTCTAAGGAGGAATTCACATGGTTCAGATTAGTACAGTAAGCACCATGATATTTTGGATGATGTGCTATTACATCATGACACTACTAATATGATTGATCTTATTCTATCCTCTACCCTAGCTTATGTTAGTTGGTTTTGATTGGTCAGTGAGGTAATGTGAGAGCTGCAAAGATGAGATGTAGTATAGTTACCCCTAGTATTGGGTGATGGAGAGTTACTCATTTAGATACATATAGAGAGTTTACATGTGTACGGGGCTAGGTGGCCAATTTACAAGCCATATTTGGGGCCTTCATACACAAACATGGTCATTGTAGTACACCATTCAAAGGGGTAAGTCTTAGAGATTGATGGGTAGTGTGGCCCGTATAATAGACATTCATGGTGGACCTTAGCCATAGAGCTATTATTTTATTATTATTGTAATATGTATTTTTGTTATATTAAACATTTTATCCATTATATATATATATATATATGTGTGTGTGTGTGTGTGTGTGTGTGTGTGTGTGTGTGTGTGTGTGTGTGTGTGTTTGTTTATGGATGCTATGGATGCATGTATTTTTGATTCTTTTCTATCAATTGTGAACATATGCATGGTTAAATAGAATGATAGAAATATTTAAAATGTATAAATGCAATGTAAAATATATTAGATCTCATGAAAAATTAGAATGTGAAACATACTAAATCATGTTGGGAAGTGTGTGAAACTTAAATAAATAAAATTTTAAAACACATTAAATCAAGTTAAAAATTGTGTAAAACATAACTAAATGACAAAATGGAATGAAATGTAAAACACACTAAATCAAGTTTAAAAAGTATGTAAAACACAAAATAAGTAATTTGTAATAATGAAAATGTAAAACACAGTAAATAAAGTTAGGAGTCATGTAAAACATAAAATAAGTGACAACAAAATGGTAAGTAGAATGACCTATAAATTTATGTAAGTCACTTATTGAGAAGAAGTATAGTTATTTTGTGACTAAATCATGATGTGAAGATTGGGTATAGTTTGTGAGGAAAGCCTGGTCCTATCCAAGGTCTTATAGTGCAACTCACAAAGGGTAAACTAATGAGGTAAATAATAATAGTAATGGGATGTTTGTGAGGAAGGCTTGGTCCTATTCAAGGTCTTATATTGTAACTCATAAAAAAGAAGAATAAAAGGGGTATGGATAGATAAAAAACAATATTCATCAAGGAGGATTATTGGTAATGTTTTAAATAAAGAGGGAATGGAAAACTCATAACATAAATGTTTGTAATAAAACTTAGTAGGCATGAGACAAAATAAATAGGTGAGTGCTAAAAATTTATTAGATGCCAAATTCAAAATATATTTGTTCACAATAAACAAAAAAAATTGTAGGAAAATAAGTGTAGTACTAAGATAATCTCATGAAGGATATATGTACAATAAAAGTAAAATGGGCATACCTTCCCATAACGTATTCCCTATTCTTTAGGACCCCTTACAAAAATGTTGGTCTACTATGAAGATTGGGTACTTGCATGAAAAAGTAGGTAGCACTTATAGAGATTTTTTGAGACCTCCTATCCTAGTCCATTGACCTACTACACCCCAACGAACCTTGAACCTATCATGAGGCCAATTATGGATTTTGAGCTTTGACTAGGAATAGGAGATGTGCTAAGATATGAATCATGTCATTTGGTGTGATTTTGAATTTTGAATGTTTATTTTTCATTTTTATCATTGCCTTTTATTTGAATGATTTTGGATTTTAAATTTTTATGGTTTTTTTAATTCCTCCTTCATACAAATTCAGAATAACCAACATGAGTAATAAAAATGACAAACACCGATAAACTTTGGGCCTCTATTACATGATACAAAATACCTAGAGATTTTGCCATGTTACTAAATAATTAAGCTTGCCCATAAATAAGTATGTTATCTCAAGACTAACCATATGTGTGCTAGGATGAAGGGAAAATAAGGGGAAAATGGATATCAAATAGATTTGTTTATGTAGCAATATAATGATAAATATGCTTGCTAACTGATCATATGATAAAGATAGGATATTAAAGGGGTGTGAATTTAGAATCATGTCATAATAATAATTATCTTATTGAAACAAATGACATAAAAATAAATCATCCTAAAGAGGAATAGGGGAAACATAAATGAAAAATGAAATTAATCCATGAAACATTTCCAAGTGAAAAGTAAAACATACAATCAATATATGCTCATAAATCAAATCCAAATCATGTGAAACTGTAATAAAAAATGTGATGAGACACTATTATGTGTTTAAAAGTACTGATAAATTTTATGACAAACATCATACATAACATCTAATATGTCCTTATATAATTGTACTATGACTTTGATAAAATTCTCATAAATATTTTTAGAAAGTCATGAAAAGACTTCTTGATGCACTATCTCTACTAAAAAAGTGTGTATGCTAGAAGAAGAATGATGGTCATGGGGTTGTTCCTATGATGGATACTCAATGTAAGGAATTGATGGAAAATTATGATGAACATATGTAGATATATGAATAAATGTGGGATATAAATAAGGCTGAACCTTTGTCAATGAACATCTTGGAATATACAATTGAGCTAGTGAAGGCATAGGCCATGGGAAATCATGAAATTGATGCTATAGTAATCGACTTATATCTATATTATTTTTAGTACACTGATTCTAAAGATAGTAAAATTATCCATATTTAGGGATTTATTCTATAATTATCTCAAGAGGAGGTAGGCTCTTGTCTATAGACCATACCTTCTCTAGGCAAAGTGTATTAATATACTATTGAAGCTATCAATAATGAGTAGAAGAATGCATGCATGCACCTTGAAATCAAAAAGTATTTTGAGGAGAATATTGTGAAGGTTAGATATTTATTTTATAAGTGGAGCTTGAGGATTATTACTAGTGTACATGACAAACCTTGGCCTAGTGACTAGAAACTCTATGAATCTCACAATATTGCTTATCTGACCATCATGCCAGTAGAGGGTCAAGCTTAGGAAAACATAATATGCCATCAAAAATAGGAGTAAAAATAAGGATAGGATTAGTACTAGGTTGGGCCACCTTAGGATATGAGCTCATAGCGAGTTGGTGTAGTGTAGCTGACATCTCTAGAGGAAGTAACCTATAAGTATCATGGTATCAAATGAACTAGTAAGTACTTATCATAACATGATCAAGAAGCATATGTAATCACCCAAAAGTGGTATTTGAGTGATAAGAGTGATAATTGAGACTAATTATACATATATTAAACCTAGACCTATCTTAGATCCTATTATCACACTTATCCAACCTTCTACAGGCCACAAGCGTCCCTAGTTAGTGTCAAAGTAGTCCTAGACCCTCATTTCATGATCTTAGACCTTCATTCCTAGTGTTATACTAGTTTAACACTAACATCATAATAAGGACACTAGTACCACATGGTACTAGTGTTCCCAAAATGGCACTAATGTCCTTTGCCCTATAATTTCCTAAATGGGTATATTTTCAAAACTAGATCCTCCTAGGGTTAGCCTAGACATCTTTTATTACCCAAACAAGAAACATAATAGTATATACATGAATTTTATGCCTCTAACATTAGATGAAAATAATATGAAAAATATAAATTCAAACTCAAAATAAGTTGAGGATAATTAAGGTTATCAACCTATATTCTACCCTACTTCTGCATACTACCATCTATAATAGACCTATGCTCAGATTATCCAAATTTTAGGTCTTAATCACATTTAAGGTATTCAAGGCTACTATCATAACAACATCACTTTCACTTGCACCAACACTTAAGTGGGGAGAAATAAATTGGGCTTGATCCTCCTTGGAGTATTGGTATGTTAGAAACTCTCTTCATAACAGGGTATTGAGGATGTCTAGCCTACCCTACTAAAAAACACACTTTTTAGCTCATGCCCTAGTTACATAGAGGATTAAAATTTTCAAAATAAATCAATAAATATATTAAAAATATAGGGTTTCAAAATTTATGCACGTAGGAATAGACCCCAAAGATCTAGACATAGGTACCCCTAGAAGCTCGAGACAATCCTACACATAATACACTACCACCAATATTAGGACACTATTGCCACTTTTACAATAATGTTGCTACTATCCAATTGTGGTGCTAATATCTAAGAGGGGTTATAACATTTGGATCTATTTTATGACACTCAGACCATCTTTCATCTTATTTTTTAGCACCAACATCATCCATATTAGTTATTTTCTACCTAAGTTATTACTTGTACTATTTATTACTATTTTTAGAAAAGATAAAGCTAGTCAATTCTATAACAAATTAGTGGCTATATTTATTGCCTACTATTTCCCTAATTTAGTGTACTCATCTCTTTAAAAAACATAAGATTTACATTCACCAATTCCTAAAAGGTTAAAACATTTGGTGAACCCAACTTACTTCAAACATTGTTCAAAACCCTAACCCTAGATAACCCTAGGGTTTACATTTCAAGCATTTAGATTTAAAATTCACACATTTTTTTATTTTATTTGATATCATCATGATAATAATGATATAAGAGGTGTATCAATTTTTGTTTCAAAGTTCAATAATTTCATTTGCATGTTTGGTCCCTTTAATTCAGAATGAACTCAAAAAAGACATAGACACATGTTTGCATTATGCTTCATGTCAATTAAATTTTTTAAAATGTTTCATTATTTATTTATCATGATATTATTCTCTTACGTGGAATTAAATTAAGGCATAAATATTTAATCACATAGGGCATACATTACATAAGATTATAATTATACCACCTAAAATTAACAAGTCTCATTTAGATGGATTTTCTCTTTGGTTCAATTTGATTCCCTCCCTATCACTCATAGACATAAGGAAACATTAGTGGTTTTGATTATCCCTCCTCATTCTCAATCAAACACATTTATCCACCATTCCACCTCTACTACCAGATCTACACTCTTAATATACCTTTTAGTCTAGGTTATTTTATCCACATGTGATCCCAAAGCTTGGAAGGTTAGCAAAACCCATGGATATAGATTTGCTGAACAAAGCAGTGCTTATTCAAATATAGTTTCCATTTTATATCTCAAAACATTCTAAAACACACAAAGACATTTTTTTTCCAGACTCTATGACACTTAGGTGCCTTGAACATTTGAGCCAATTTATGTTGCTTCTATAATTAATACTATGAAATTGACTAAAGAGCATATTTAATTTAAGAGGGAAGATCTCACACCTTATCACATCATATATTTACACTTTCCTCTCTACATTGTATTACGAATTAATGAGGTAGGTGTCAAATGGGTTTTTGTTGACAATAGATTAGGGTTGAACATTTATAATATCTATTTTATTTGACTTCTTAATATACATGCTAAGGATTTGGATCCTTCTACTATGAACATCTGAGGATTTGATAACATTTCACATAAAGTCTTGGGTCAAATCACACTAAACCTTACATTGGGGATAGAATTCTACCTACAACATGTAAATTTATGCCTAATGAACTTAATTACAATATTTTACTTGGAAGATTGTGGATTCATGATGCGCTCATAGTTCCATCCACTTTACATGCTTATTTAAAATTCAAATACAAAGTTCATATATATACATTCCCTATGGATAAATAACTATTCAAATATTGTCAACATATAGTGGCTTCACACAATTATATTCCTCACATGGATTTTTTTACAACACCACTTCAATCTACTATTTAGATTACATGTATCACTCCCCTAGTTACTTATAGAGCATATGATAATAACTTCACTTATCATTTTACATTGAAACACTTCTAAAAAATGTGTTACACTAGATAAGGCCTTGGTAAACATGAGCAAGGAATCTTTAATCCAATTGAAGCATATGATGAACAAGGTAGACAAGGACTTGGATATAAATATAACATATCCAATGCCAAGTATTCTCACCATAATTCTCATCATATCATGTTTTATCCACCTATTCCATGGACAAATGATATAATAAACCATGTTTCTACACTCTTAATTGTTTACCCTAATCTTATCTATGATACAACTTCTCTAAATCCAACTACTTTAAATGAATTTACAAATGATAAGGCTCTTTTAGAATTCTAGGTGTATATGAGGATCTCCCTTCCTTATATCATAAGAATAGGTTTACTCATTCCACAAGTGCCTAGGCATACTTTGGTGAGAATTTAGATCACTTAGATGACATGTTACCTAACATAGATGATACTATCCCTACAACACCATACACTATTTATCAATCTACATTACTTAATGAAAAAATAGTTGAATTCAATTATGGCATAGACATTGATCCTCATATCCTATTATGGCATAGTTGAATTCAAATTTTAAAATATTTTCTTGAAGTATTTACCTAGGCTTATTCTGATATATCTAACATTTATACCTTAATCATAGTACATAAAATTACACTATATCTGAGTGACAATCTAATTAAAAAAATACACTCCAAAGTTGATCTTTTAGTCAAAGATGACATCTAATGGCTCTTAGATGCTAGTTTCATTTGACCAATTGCTCATATACAATGAGTTACTAATATTATTTTCATTATAAAGCCTAATAGCCAAATCCAATATTGTTATGATTCTAGAGACCTAAATGAAGAATGTCCTAAGGATGACTTTCCTTTACCCAACATAAATATGATAGTTGACTCCACAATAAGCTATGAGATACTCTCCTTTATTGATGGATTTTATGATTATAATAAAATTAATATCATTGAAGAAGACCAAGTAAAAACTTATTTTACCACACCATGTGACACTTTATGCTATACAATCATGCCTTTTGGATTAAAAAACACAGGTGCAACATACCAATAAACAATGACACATACCTTTCATGATCTCATTTAATAGATAATCAAATATTATGTTGATGATTTGCTTGCAAAATCAAAAGAGCAACAACATCATGCAATATATTTGTGACAACTTTTTGATGGACTTAGAAATACAATGTATGAGTCAATCCCAAGAAATGCATATTTGGGGTTTCATTGGGTAAACACTTGGGATTCATAATATCCCAACACAACATTGACGTTGACCCAAAGAAAGTCAAAGAAATCATGGATATGCCTCCTCCTAATAATTTAAATAAACTTTACTCCTTCTAAGGTAAGATTCAAGAAATACATTGCTTTGTGGCACAACTCATAGATAAGACCTCACCATATTACTTAAAAAGGATGTAAAATTTGAATGGGACATCACATGTCAAGAAAGCTTTGACACACTTAAACAATACTTGCTAAACCTACCTATCTTGGTCCCACCATTACTTGATAATCTACTTATACTTTAACTCTCAATGATAAATCATGCATTTGGTGAACTCCTAACACAACATGATGATTAACATAAAGTGTAGGCCATTTACTACATCACTCGTACACTTGTTTATTATGAAAGAAATTATATATATATTGAAAAAAAATGTTTGGCAAATGTATTTTATACTCAAAATCTTCAACACTATATGATTAACAATGAGACATAAGTCATTACAAAAAATTGATCCTTGAAAGTTCCTCATGTCAAAACCACATCTCTCAAGATATATTATAAAATGGGTTATGTTACTCAAAGAATTTAACCTCAATATAATTTTACAAAAAATAGTAAAAGGCCAAATAATTTTAGATCAATTGGAAGCAACCCCATTATTGAATACAAATCCTATTAATGATGATTTTAGAGATAAATTCACAACATATAATACCAGTTTTGATACATGGATAATGTTCTTTGATGGTTCTGGATGTGCATTTGGTACTAAATATAAAATTGTTTTCATCAACCCACTTGGGCACATAGTAGCCCTCACTTATCAACTCAATTTTTCATGTACTAAAAACATCATATAATATGAAGCTCTTATCTTAGGCCTTCAAACAACTCAGGCTCTCTAGATCAAATTAATTAAAGTTTATGGGGATTCATAATTAATTATCAATCAAGTTATAGATATCTACCAAACCAAAGAAGAATGCCTCATTCCATACAAGAATATGGTTCAATGTCTACATGCTCAATTTGATAACTTACCTATTAAATAAATCTCATGTAAAGATAATTATCATACCAATGCAATGGTCAATGCTACATCATTTATCCCCATTGAAATATATGAATACTAGGCTATTTTCACTATCAAATGATTAAAATATCTATCAATGTCCCATTTAGACCTCATAGCTCTAATGATTCTAGTTACCACTTGTAGTACAAAACCATTTGAATGGTTCTCTAACATATATAAATTTCTACATAAATCTATTACACTTGATACTTTCAAAAGAAACAAAAAGTGAAAACTATAATAAAATTCCCTTCGATATGTCATTATTGGTGAGGACTTATTCAAAATATATTTTGAGGGACACTTAATTTGATATTTGATAGTAGAGGAAGCTAAGTTGGCTATCAGATAGGTACATGATAGTGAATGTGGTGGTTATTTTAATGGTTAAGCAATGCTAAATTACTCAGACAAAGTTACTATTGGCCACCCATGGAATAAGAATGTCAAGTTATGTAATAAATGTCAATGCCATGGAAACCTACACCATGTAACTTTGAAATAACTATAACCTATCATATCCCCTTGATCATTCATGTTATGGGGTTTTGATCTAATCAATAAAATAACTCTAGAATATGTAGGGGGTCACAAATTCATTATCATAGCTAAAAAATATTTTATAGAAATGGGTGGAAGCCATCCCATTATAATACAAAAAGAGAGAAGATATATGTCATTTACTCATGACTAATATTATTTCCCTCTTTGGCCTCCCAACAATGACAATCACAAATAATGGAACCTCTTTTAAGAATAAAATGGTGAAGAAATTTTATGCCAAATATAAATATGACACACATTCTTTACTCCATATTAGCCATAGGGAAATGGTCAAGTAGAAGCAAAAAATAAGATAATCAATTGTATCCTCAACAAAATAGTTATTAGATTTGGTAATGACTAGCACAATCAGATCATCTATGCACTATGGGCTTAGCTCACCAATATACAAAAATGAATAAGAGTTACTCCTTATCACTAGTATATGGCATAGAATTAGTTATCCCACTAGAGTTAGAAATCCCTTCCTTATGGGTCTCCTTAAAATGGATCATTATAAATGATCAGTACAAAGATATACAACACTATGAATTAGAATAGCTGGATCACACACACATTCAAGCCACAAATAATCTCAAGGCATATAAAAATCAAATATAATAGACCTATAATAACGATGTCCACACCAGTGAATTCAAAGTCAATGATTTGGTTTTAAAATAAAATCCGAAAAATGTCAACTCCAAAGAAGAGAACAAAGGAAAGTTTAAACCAAATTGGCTTGGACCATACATAATCACATAAAATATTAACCCAAAAGTATACCATCTAGCTTCATTTTATGGCAAGGCAATGAAAAATACATTGAACATCATGCATCTACAAAGATTTTACATATAAAAATTCAATAATTTCTTTTTCATATTTCTTGTACATAACTTATTTATAGAAAATACAAAAATAATATAATATTTCAAAAAAACACAAAAACATTAAAATATTACTCACAAACATAAAATTTTAGATTGTAAGTATTGTTATGTTTACACTTCTTATAGTTTATAGACAATAAATATGCTAACTATCTTAGTATAGTTGGTTTTATGAGACATACATGCTTCACTTGTTCTTGTCAAGTGCTTACAAATCACTATATGACTCACATCCACTATACCAATCCATATTTGTTATAATATACCCACTAGGGGCATATACATTGATATAGGGGTCATCTATTGACACATTCACCCACTTGGAGGCACCCTATACATAGTTTTGATTTCTAGGTTTTATCCTTCTATACTCTACATCCTAGCTTAAGAATTATTATATCTTAATATTGATCATGCTACTCTTACTTAAAATTCTTGCTGGCTATTACTAGTTTAGACTCAACATATGTGCATCCTAGATCTTACATAGATTTTTATCATAGATTCATGCATACTTTCATTTATAACTTTCCTAGTTTAGACTTGATTATATTTATATGCTTCTTCTATTCGAGGGAATTTGAATATGCCATTTATATTTGGCTCTATGCCACTTATATTTCATAGTATGTATTCTTTGGACACATGCCCATGTCATTGTGTGTGCCTTCCTAGTTATGTATACAAACATTTGAACATGATTTTCTCTGTGGCTCTATACCAACCTAATTTTTGCTTGTGTATTTGGACATTTGAACATGTCCTTATATGTATTGTTTTTCTTATATTTAATGACATGTGCCCATCTCCCTTGTTTTGTGGCCCCTTGGCCTACTTTGTGTGCATCATGTGTTTTGTATGTATGATTTATTATATGTTTCATGGCCATGATACTTATCTTTGATTATTTCACACTCTAGTTTTCTATTCTATGAGGGACCTCATACATCTACCCTTCTTAATTAGGTGTTGTAATGGAAATCATGCCCCATCCCCCTAGGTAGTTACCCAATTTTACTTGAATTTACTATTACGTACATTGTTACATCTATCTTGACACCTTTTTGAATGCTAGACATGACATACATCTTACATTACATACTTATGCTTAGTTTATCTTACATTATGATGTTATGTATATCTATTATATTAGATTATTACATAGTTATCATATCTAATTTAACTAACACACATTTTGCATAAATTTTTTCTTTTGAGGATAGTTCTTGCACAGGTAAACAACTCCCCTCAAAATATGGTGTATTCTTGAGGGTTTATCACATAGATCAAGATCTTATATTACATTTAAAATACATTTTCCATCACATAGGCTCAATTATAGAAAATCAAACATAGGTAAACACAGTGGGAAAATAGTGACCCAAAAATTAGTACAATTGTATATAAATTAGACTAGAAGAACACTAGTGCCCAAATTGGGACAATAGCACCAAATTTTTAAAAATGGCACTACTTTATAAGACATGGCACTACTATATAGTAACCTAAGTTTTAGAACAACCTAGGTTGGCTAAAAAATTATAATAGGTACAATATAGGTTTTCATAGATTTAGTTACAATTTTATCAATGACACTCAATTTTAATCAAATTCATACTAGTTTAGCTCAAATTCATATTAGTTTTCTCAGATTGGGGGCATCATGAATGGCATGACCATTCTCATATCCAGTTCAAATACCCAAATATAATTTATTACAACTTAGTCCAAGATCCATATGCTCATATATTATATTTGGGGGCATGTGCATGACACATTATTTCCATATATTCATTTACACACTAGTTGATAAGATGGAATGAAAAATTCCATGTTATTCTCTATGATGAATACACCCAACATAATATTTTAGGTTATACACCAGTTTCATGCCTTACTCCATCTATAGTGGTTAGCATTCTAGAGTAGCTTGTAATTACCTAATGTACCTAAGTGGCCATGGAGCCAACATACACAGTTAGACATTTATAACACTTCACTTAGTTCAATTTTAGATGCATATACTACACATGGGTGGGCAAGATGGAGTCATAACCTTCTTGATTTCTTGAGCAACTCAAATGAGAGGGATAGGTACACCATCAGTCTAATCCAAGATATTCATAGGTCATGATCCACTAAATAGGGGTGGGCATTGATGGGGTCAAAATTAGATTGATTTCTTGATCTACCCATGCATGAGGATTGAGAAATCCATCATCTCAGTATAAGATATTCATCTATTTATCACTATATACATGCACACACATAGGTTATCACCAGGTTTATGTATTGGTTCACTTACCTAATTAGGTGTATTCATTCCTTTCCTCTCTCCTATCTCTTTACTTAATTTTACTTCTTTACTCACTTTAGTCTTTGATTTTGATACTTCTTCAGTAAGGACTAATTTATGCATGTATTACTTATAAGACATGAATTAAAGCATGCTTCACATACTCAGACCCAACTTCATGGGTTTTACCTCTTAGGTAAGTCTAGGTATGATTATTTTTCCTTTATCATAGTCATTTCACTTTATTACATTTATAGAATAAAGAGGGGGAAAATGTAATCACCCATAAGTTGTATTTGAGTGATAAGAGTTATAATTGAGACTACCTATCCCAAGATTATACCTAGACCTATTTTAGAGCCTATTATCACACTTATTCAACATTTATGTGGTCCATTGGCATCCTTAGTTAGCCTAAAAGTAGTCCCAAACCCTCATTTATCGATCCTAGCCCTTCATGCCTAGTGTTGTGCTAGATGAACACTAGCACCATAATAAGGACACTAGTACCACATGATGCCAGTGTCCCAAAAATGACACTAATGTCCTTTACCCTATATTTTCCCAAATTGATATATTTTTAAAACTAGATTATCTTAGGGTTAGCCTAGACATTTTTTATCACCTACATAAGTAATATAATAATATATATACATGAATTTTAACCTTACAACCACTAAATTAAAATCATATGAAAAATATACATTCAAACTTTGAATAAGTTGAGAATATTTAAGGTTATCAATCCCTATTCTACCCAACTTCTTCATACTACCATCTATAACAACCCTAAGCTCAAATTATCCAAATTTTTAGTCTCAAGCACATTTAAGGCACTCAAAGACACTATCATACTAACATCACTTGCACTTGCACTTGCACCAACACTTAGGTGGGGAAAATTACATCATAATTTATCCCTACTTAGAGTATTGGTATGTAGGTAATTCTCTTCATAATGGTCTATTGAGGATGCCCAACCTAATTTACTAACAAACACACTTTTCAGCTCATACCCTAGTTACATGGGAGATTAGGGTTTATATATAAATTAGTTATTATAGGAAAAATATAGGGTTTTATAATGCATGCACGTAGGAAAAAACCCCAAATATCCAAACATAGGTGCACATAGAAGCTCGGGATAGTCCTACATAGAGGACACTACCACCAATATCAGAACACCACTAACACTTTTCTAATAATGGCACTACTATCCAATTATGGTGTTATTGTCTAGGAGGGGTTATGAAACTAGAATCTAGTTTACAACAATTAGACTAGCTTCCACCTTAGTTTCCATCAATCATATCATCTGTATTAATTATTTTCTAGCTAATTTATTAATTAAACTATTTATTACTATTTTTAGAAACTCAAAGCTAGTCAATTATATAAAAAATTAGTGGCTATATTTGTTGCATATTATTTCCCTAATTTAGTCTACTCAGCTCTTTAATAAACATAAGATTACATTCACTAAATTCTAAAAGGTTAAAATAGCATACTCTAAAGAGGCTCAATAGTATTTGGAGGAGTAGTGTGTGTGTGATCCATCTCAAACCTATAAACATTAAAATAAGAACAATTAATATTAGGTATTATAAAAGGAGAAGGAATTACATGAGTAGAACTAAGATAATGCTATAAAGAAGACCAATATATAAGTATCTATACATTTTTATCTTGGAAAAAATTGGTTAAAAAGGGGTCATCTAAAGAATATCCATCATCATAATCAGGAGTTTAAAGATCAATAATACATGTATAAATGATTTTATCAGTCAAAGAGGTACATTGAAATTTATGTTGGTAAGGTGTATTTTATTGAGTTTTAGTTAATGTGGGTTAAATGATTGTATCTAATTGTGTTATTTGAGATAATGTGGTTGAATCATTAGTTTCTTCTTATTTGAGAGGAAGAAATAACAATGATATAATATTTTGGGTTTTTTGAATGAGGTGTTTTAGTTAAAGGAGTAGAATTTATATCAATAATATGTGAGTTATTATTTAACTTTATCATTGGATTTGATACTTGTGAGCTTATTTAATTTATTTGAATTTGTTTCAATTTACCCAATTCTATGAGATGGGTACGAATCTTGAATAGTATGAAACTTTGGGAAATTATTATAGTTGGAAGTTGGATAATGATCGATGTAGGAAATTACTCTCCTAATATTATTCATATTAACAACATTATCATCATTCATGTTAGGATCCATAGAACTTTCAACATTATTAGTAGTGGGAGGTTGGTTAGAATTAACTTGATGATTAAGAAATGGATCCTTATAATTAGTTAAATGAGTATTTGTTTGAGTAAGGGATTCATGTTTAGTTTTAGTTTCATGATACTTAATTACTATTTCATAAGCTTGTTGATGTGTATGGATGAGTGATTCATGATCAAAATTAGGATGAATAAGATAATCCATAGCAAAGTTTCTTAGTTGGCAACAAGTTTCATGAGAATGGCCCCAAATTGAATGAAACAAACAAAATTTGTGTGGATTATACTAGTCTTTGTTAGGGTGAGTAGGATCAAGATATCATGATGAAGGTTGAGGTTGATTATTTTTAATATATATTAAGGAAAGTAGTTTATGGACATCTACATTATGTACTTGAGAAAATGTAGAACTAGGATGAGAATTATTGGAAATTTGTGATGAAAAGGGGGGACTTCATGGGATTATTTAGAGCAAAGTCTTGAAGGTGTGTATGGAATCATATGCATCCATAACACCATCATTAGTTGCATGTCTATTTTTGGATTTCAAAAGCATTTGGTCCCTGTTAGAGGGTGTGAAGGCTTGAATCACCATATAAATAAATTGATGTTTAACTTGGTTGAATGCTTCTTCTAAATATTTTAGAGAAAATGTCCTCACAAGATATTGTAATTTTAAGTGAAGAACATTAGTGAATAAATGAAATAGATTATCATTAGGCATGTTATGATTTAACTTTTTTAGACAAGGCTTTCAATTATTTGATGAACACTTGTATTTTTTCATATTCTAATTTTTTGAAATTGATAAAATGAACCAAGTTATTTTTAGGAAGATCTTTAGTGTAGAATTATTGAACCAATTCATTAAATAAGTCTTCCAAGCTAGTGATAGAGTGAGTTTTAAGTTGACTATTCCAATATAGAACATCACCAAAAAAGGTTTTATCTAGTAGCTTGGTGGCAAAAAAGGTGTTAAGTTTAACCCAATCCTTGTATAGGTTTACAAAAGTCTTAAAATAAAAGGATGGATTAGTGGATCCATTAAAATAAATAGTGGGAACTATGCCACCTATGTCATTGTTTATAATTTGAGAACTAGAGGTTCATTTTATAAGTGTTTTATATCCTCATTAAGAAGTAGTGGTTGTGGTAGAAGGTTACCATGTGCATCTCTAAGGGGGGAAGGGGTAATTAAGGTTTTTCACCCCCCATAGAGTAGGTTGGGAGTGATTTTGGAAATGCATTAACTAATTTTGTATTTGTATCATTTGATTAACACTATTAGTCTGAAAAGTATCCATTTGATTTAAAGTTTGTAATAACAATTGATTAGTGTTAATGGTATTTTGACTAGTGGAAGAAACATGGGATGCATTAGTGTTATGTGAGGCATTGAGATTTTGAAATGCACTAGTATCTTAAGATTCTCTAGTATTTGTATGTATTTGAGTACTAATGTGGGTATTTTGAGTAGACCCACTAAAGGTCATGCCTACCATGTTTGTAGCAATGGATGGAATGGAGGATGAATAAGGCATGTAAGATGATGTCATGCTAGTATATGGAGGCATGAGAGAGGAAAAATATGTGGTAAAAGTCATAGACTGAGTTACCCCAATTCCTATAACAAAGCGAGGTGAAGGTGAATGAGGTTTTCCCATATTAGGTTATAAAAGATTGTGGGATCCTTACCTCAATGTTGAGCATTTTAATTCATGAAGAGGATCATTTCATCCATGTACTCAAGATCACTTTCATCATCTACCATTTTTAGGAATAGAGGATTAATATAAGTAGAATAGGGGGACTTAAATAGTTGGTAGTTTTAATAGTAATGTGGATATCACTAAGATCAAGATTATCAGCCACATGATATGGTAGATGCATCTTAGAAGATTTATGAGGATTAGTAAGATTCATCATGTTAGTTTTATTTTTCTATATAGCTTTGTCAAATATATGTTGCATGAGGAAAAGCTTATATAGACACTTACTAAGGAAAATGAGAGAAAGAAGTGGAAAATGAATGAGATTTAGTTGGTTGATTTAGTCAAATTAATAGGATAATTTTTTTTGGAAATAGACTAAGTCAACATGGATGAGCCTATTAGAAGTGAGAAAGATAAAATAGTTTGTAAACTAACTAGGTTAGTTGGTTGATCCTATTAGAAAGGAGTGAAGATACAATAGTATGTAAACTAACTAGGTTAAATTAGTTGATCTAATTATAAAAACAAGAAAATAGAATATTCTATAAATTGACTAGGTGGTACTAGTCAATCTAGTTGGTAAAATAGGAAAATAAAATAGTATGTAAACAGACTAGGTTGTGCTGGTCGATCTAGTTAGAAAAGCATGAATACATAATAATGTATAAACTAACTGGGTCAAATTGGTCAAGCCTATTGGAAAGGTAAGAAGATAAAATAGTCTATAAAATGACCAAGTTAAGATGGTTAATTTAGTTGGGAAATAGGAAAATAGAATAGTCTATGAACTGACTAAGTCAAGCTGGTCTATCTAGTTAGAAAATCAAGAAAACATAACAGTCTATATACTAACTACATTGAGCTGGTTGATCTAGTTCTATATTCTGGTAAAAAATTAAAATGGTTTGAATCTACATGATTTAGTTCTAAATATAGAAATAAAGCTAAGCACACAAGAAACTAGAGTGAGTAGGTTAATCTAGTTGAAACATACAACACATAACTTATACCAATGTTGGTTAATATAATCTTTAATACAACATAGAATGGAAAAGGACAAGCATCAAGAATGTAATTTATATGCTAACTAATTATCTAAAAAATATATCAAAAAGTTTATACTAAAGTTTGTGATTGATACTGTAGGCTTCCAAAGATACTAACTTAGCCATTGGATAGTGTTAGCCTAATGTTTCAGAGCACTAAATATGGATGAAGTTTCATTCCCATAGTCCACTAAACCTAATTTTAAGGGTAAGATGGAAATAAATTCTCAGTGCTTATTGCTAACTGATTCACCACACAATCAAATAGATGGATGGATTCTTAAAGTTCAATACAAAGTGAAATCATAGGCATTTTTAAAATACCATGAGGCACATGGAAAATAAAGATCATGTTTATCTCTATAATATGGATATGAATATTTTGACAAGCCCCTCACATTATGATATCTATAAAAAATAGACGAGGATCATAAATAAAATATCATGTAGCCTTTCATGATAAATAAAAGCAAAAATCAATTATGTCGAAAACAAAGTTCACAATTTTTGAAAGTAAATAAACAAACAAAGAGTTAGAAATCAAAGTGATTTTAAATACTATAAAATAGAGGTTAGTTTCTTTTGCCTATGATAGGAAATTAAAACATATAGAACAAGATTGATCAGGCTGATTTAGTTGGGCAAACATGATAGAATAAATTTGAGTTGATTGACTCAGTGTGTTACAAAATAGGCTAGAACAAATAAAGTCAATCTTGTCAACTTATTTTGATGGCAGAAAAATAGGCACAAAACTAGATCTAGTTGATCAATCTAGCTGATTGTGTGGGTATAGTTGTATAGAACTAAAAAATTGAGAAAAATAGGATAGAATTTGAAATTTAGTTAAAAAATGGGAAATGAAATTTGATTAAAAATTAATAAAATGGAAATACTAGGCTATTTAAAATGAGCATAGAAGATAAAAAAATATTTACTGGGTCATCTAGGCAAAATTTTGATCCTATAAAATTAGAAAAGGAAAAAATCAAGTGATCAATTTAGTTAGGCACATAAGGTAGAATAAATGATTAGATCTATTAGTTCAACTTAGTTGGCTGGAACTAAAAACCCTATGCATAGAAAATAGAAATGGGTGAATGAGGTTGATAAAGTTGGAAACCTATGCATTGAATACAAAATTAGATCAAAAAGCTTGACCTAGTTAAAAACCTATGCACAAAAAATAGAACTAGGTCGATAGGCTTGGCCTGTCTGAAAACCTATGCACAAAAAAATAGAACTGGGTTATGTTGGGACAACATACCCCCATTTTTATAATTCTAAAAAATAGGGACCCTTGTAAATATTTTAAAACATCTATACCTTGAATTGGCTTTGGAAAGGTCATTCTTTATTAGAATGTGAAGATCATCCACTTGAAGGGACATGAACCTCTGCATATCTAATTATGACTATGCTTTATAGGCTAACCCTAATAATGGTTATCTTTAGATGATGAAGTGTAGGTTTCATGGAGAAAGGGAGGGTTCCCAAGTAGAAAACCCTATGATTTGGATTCAAAAATGGTGGGAGAAGTTTAATGGCAAATCATATTTCTTTTTTGAAAAACCCTAAGTCTAATTTTATACTAAGGCTCGATCATGTTTTCGACAAGACCAAACATTAATATAAAATCATACTTAAACCTTTTATTCCCCCCCCCCCCTTTTTAACCTTCTAACCTTTCCTAATTATTATTCCATAGGCCCTTTCATTTATATCCAAGGTTTTTTGTTTAGCCTAAGCTTCAATTTTAAATATATTTATGTATATTAACACAAACAACATTTTAAGATCGAAACATTAGTCTAAACCATTATGCATATCAGATCCTAACTTAATAATTTGACTTAATCATAGATCCAATGGCTTTCATTTCCTTAGATATATAATATAATGGTGCGAGATCACCTAGTAAGAGCCATGCATAAACTTTGCTTTCTATGAAAAAGTTCTTATAGGATTTAATTTAACAGTCTTGTTCCCATCATTTTATGCTCGTGAGGATGTATTTGACATTAGAAATACCATCAAGCTGAAACTCATCTAAAATTTTACCTAAGTCCAAAGGGGATGACATAAATATTTTAACTTTAAGCTTAGCATAATAAACTTTAGCTCTAAGTTCATCATGTTTATTCACACAATTAACTTAGGACTAATCATTTGACTTAAGTCTATATGTGACTGATCGGTGACTTAAAATTCATGTACTTTTTTAGATCTAATGATCCACGTTCACCTTTAGATCTTGATCTAATGGTGTGAAGATAAATAAGTCCCCAATAGTTCAAATCCAATCACATACAAGTACACATTTGTAATGGCCCTCACTACATCATCGATCTGATCCAACAACATAAATTCTTTGATCAATAAACCCTAAGATGTGGTCATATGGACTAAGGCCATAATTTCAATTTGAAGATTCATTGTGTTTGTAAACACAATATGATCTTAGGACTCAAACCTAAGCCCTTACAGACTGAAACTCAAGACTAAATTTGATAGTCTCACTCCTGCCATTTGATGTCTATAAGGACATCTTTGACATTAGCGAGGCCTTAAAATTTAACCTCAGCTAAATTTTAGCTTAGGAAAAAGGGGAATTTTTAAAACCCTTCAAAAGGGACCTAAACATATTAACATGGAAAACTTAGCATAAAAGACCTTAGCCTAAGTTTTTTAGTATATATTAACATAAATAAACCTTACAAATATATTTTAGGGCTAAGTTTTATTAAGATCCAAGATTGATGAAGGATGAATTTTCAAATAAAGATGCCAAAGCCCACTATCTCATCATGTGGAAGAACCACACTCATTATAACACCAAAATCTAAAGTCATATCTTGAAGAAGCAAAAATACACCACTTGGCATAACTGGGTAATTCAATATTTAAACAACTAATCAAAGGAAACCTTTAAGATCTTCATTAATGGTTCATGCTCATTTGGGGGTCCTAATCCAATGGAGTGAAGATAAAATACATAATTTGAAAACCAAGGGCTAGTTTTCGAAGGAATTTTTGTGGGGAAGGCCACGTAGGCACCATGTAAGCACTAAATGATCAATCTAAAGATTTGGTGCACCTAAAAAGATAGAATTTGCACAAGTGAGGCTATCCATATTATATAAGGCACAAAAAGATTTATGAATTTTTCCACCTTCACAATTAAATCTCCAAGAAACCCTAGATGAACAACATAAAGCCCTAATTCTTGATTGATGAGACATAATTGCATTAAACAAGCTCAAATTTCATCCTGAGAAAAGAAAAGCTAGTCATACACCCAAGGTAATTAAGGAATCATGGTGACAACTAGGAAACAATAGAAATAAGAGGTATAATTATATTTGTCTATGGATAATGAGGGAAGATGTTTTGGGGACATGAAATTAGACATTGAGGCAATCAATAATAGATTGAAGAGCTAGTCTAAGATCTTCTTTGCTATCAAGGAAATGTAGCATCTCACTTCTAATGAATAAAGGATGATAGTGACTGAGAGGAAATTCAATGACTTGGTTGCAATTTAGATGTCTGGTCTCTACTAAGTAGCTACAAAACTAGAGGTACTCCATTTCATAGATATCCTTACACCTATGTTTGTCAATTATAGAATTGATGGTGATTGGATAGTTAGGGAAGAAGTGTTAAAAGGGATAATATACATTGCCCTTGTAGTTTTTAAGGGCTACTATAAACTCCCTAAGACTCATATAGACCTCCCCACCATCAAAGAATGGACAACCAAGCATAATTTGGACACTATTCTAAGATCCTGGTTAAACCAGGGAACCCACATATCTAGGAACCGTGACGGGAAGATCCATATTATACAATTTAGGGAAGGCATTAGGATCATCATGACCCTCTTGAATAGAGATTAAATGGTAGTGACCATAACCTATGTCAACCCCAAATGGGTTTCTTACATATATTTCATGGTGGAAGAGAAGCTAACTCCACCTATTGGAAAATTGATTAGCATCAACTTGGGAAGACAATTCTATGGAATAAAAAAGAAGACCAGCCAAAAATTCACCATGATGTCCTATCTATTAGACTCATTGATATCCTCCACACATATTCTTGATATCAATAATTGGTCCTCTCATAGCAAGATTACCTATCCTATCATTATTCAAAATTATATATCTTTAAATACAAGGGTCATATGTAATTCATTTGTGATTGCATATATCCTACTTTGGTTAAGACTATCATAGGGAACCCCATGCCCAAAGTGCACCCCCTCATCAATAAATTTTTAGAGCCCATGGTTGACATATGGTATTACCTAGATTGCACCATCATTAGGATGGAAGGAGTCATGACACAACCATATAGATTTCCAGTCCATGTCCCTGTCAAATTGGTTGAATAGGAAATTGATTTCCAACTCATCAAAGGGATTGAAAATGTATGTAGAGAGAAGAGGAAAGGCAGTTTACATCTTTTTCCATTCTTGATTGGAAAAACCATGATCCATGGCTGGAAACAGTTAGATGTTATGTTTAGACATAGAGATGCCTTCTATTTTCAAAAAGATGACCTCAAAGAATGGGACCCAAATAAAAAAGTTATCCTCCATCTACAATATAAGTAGCTAACTAAGGTGACCTATGAGTACAAGTTTGGCCCATATGACCATCTCTACACCAAGGTTGCAAACTTTGAGTAAGTACTAGCCATGTGTAGGCAACATGGCTTCAAACTTGATCATATATTGCAAAGAAAATAGAAGCCAACTAGAGAAATATGGCATATGAACCCATTACAATATCATCTATTGCCTTCCACCCTAAATGCACCTCCAAGACTACCATAATATAAAGTGCTCCAAATTTAAGGACCTATTGAGAGGAAATTAGAAAAAAGGCCAAGAAAAGGTCCTTCATCATCAATTATACCTCTAAGACCACCTTATCTATTAGATCACATTGATATGATTACCCTAAAACCATATGAAATAGGTGAAGAATTATTCAAAGATATTGTAGAGACCTATGGGTCAGATTAGGAAGATAAGGGAATTGAGGAAGCCACTACTGAGTTGGCATAAGCTGAAGAACCCCAGGCAGGTGAGATGGAAAAGGGGAAGTAAATAGCTTTGGATTTTGTCCCTAACTCACAAAATAAAAGGGATGTAGAGATGGCTCTTGTTCTTAGGTCCTCCAAAAGGCCAAAAGTGACATGGACCCATCCTACCAATGAAGTTAACTTATTTAGTGATAAGTTCCCCATATATGGACCTATCACCCCTGACTAGTTCATATATAAAAAGATCCAAAATATTCCACCATAGTCACATTCATTAGCACTTACTAGAGCTACAAGTATTGATACCCATGATGATATCAAACCCTAGATTATAGTGCTCATGAAGGAGTAGGAAAAAAGGAGGATTGTTGAGACAACTAAAGAGAGTGGCAAAGGAATGAAGGATCTTAGAGCATTAAGTGGTACTGGGATTGAGATATAAGAGGTACCTAAATTCTCCAAACTAATAGCCACTGTGTAGTACAATCTAGACACAATTGGGTTGGAGAAGGTAACAACAACCAAGGCAACTATAGGCACTGAGGAGTTCACCTTCTAAAGAGTGGAGCCTTTTGTGGGTCTAAATCTTGTGCAAGGGAAAATAGTAGGGAAGTATCCCATCCATAAAGAGTACATAGAAAGTTTGAATGAGGCCCAATAAACAATGACCTTAACTAGGGTTAAGGGAATGAAATAAAGAATCATCAATCTAGAAAAGGAGAAGCAAGACTTGGAAGCATAGGCTACATTTTCAATCCCTGAGGATATATTAAAGATGTTGAATAAGTCTCTTCTTGACATATTTAAGGAATTGAAGACCATGAAGATTAGATTAAGTGCCTTGACCCATTAAGCTAAGATGGCATATTCATTAATAATTCAATGACAAGTCTCTAGAGACTAGACAATTGAATTGATCAATGTGCATACTAAAAAATAGGTCCAGGACATTAAAATCATCAAACTGAGACATTTGGACATTCTCCTAGGAGTCATAATTGATAAAATATAGGACCTAAGCACTTGGTATAATAGTGTCAATAATTTCATGAAGGAAGATAGGGACTTGATATATAAAATGGAGAAACTCTTGGGGACCTTGTTGGCTAACCCCTCTCAACCCACTACCATGGGCCTGATAAATGACGAAGAATTAAAGCAAAGGGTTAATGTCTTCATCCATAACATCAAAGAGAACCAAGGATAATCATAAGTTCTGTGACATCATCCTTACCTCAATAAGGTATATTTCAAAGGCACAATGCATCTAGGAACTCATGGCCAAAAGTGACGAAAAATTCAATACATTGGCAGATCAAGAAGAGGATTGTTTGATGAAACCTATAGTAGATTTTGAGCTGATTAAAGAACAACACACTAGGGTGAAGGACATTCAATCAATGATAACCAAGAGGACCCACCAATGTAGTATGAAAAGAATATTATTTTATAATGCATATATGCTAGTCTGTTAGCATATATTGGTTCTATTTGTCAAATTTGACGTAGGAGGTCATATGTATTGTAATATTTGTATGAAGGATGGATGTCCTTGTCTTCCATACTAATTTTTCAATAAATTAACTAGTACACCACCTATGTTCTCTATAAATAGGTAAGAATTACCATTTTGTAAGGGAGGGACTTTGAGTAATTGTATACAAGAAAACATTTTAATATAACTAATGAATTATGAAAGGATTGTCTAAATAGTGTGTTAAAAGCTAGATATCTCTAAATTTCATGTTAATGTCTTAGATTTGAATGGTTTTTTGCATTTTGAGCTACATTTTCTGTCATAAGGTTGTTAATTTGTGTTATGCTAGATTAGCTAAAAGATCTTAGGTATACTTCATTTCATTTACTTTGGATTTGGATGTGCTCATGCTATTCATGTTACAATAGTAAACTATTTAAAGTAAACCTAGTTATTACTTGTGATTTCTATATTTCCTTTGATGCTTGCCTGGTTTATGATGAAATATGGGTTCATACTATTTTACATCATAAATTGGTTCATGTATGCTTAAACCATTTAGAACCTTGTCATGATATTTGAGTTGGAATCCTACAATCACATTTTGTTTTTTACCTTACCCTCCTTTTTTATATTTTATTTATCAAAGCTCACTTTAGTTTAAGATCATTTTTATTATCCACTTATATTAGTTTGTGAATCATAAATATCACAAAGTTTCAAATATACAGGACCCTAGTGGCTCCCAACCACCAAATTAAACAAATATTGTGAAAAACTCTCACACTCTGCTTCTATTCCACCATAGATATCTCAAATTGTCACAAAATGTAACTCATACCCTAGATCCTTATGATCTTAAAATGAGAAGTGTTCATCAACATTAAGAGCACCTATGAGGTAGTTAGAAGCATCAACAGGTTGACAGGCTCAACTTGGTTGAAAACATATGCAAAAAATATAAAATTGGATCGACAGGGTTGATCCAATTGGTTATAAATGAAAATTTTAAAAATTTCAAGGGTTAGAAGCAACTTGTGCTACTTAGTGTATTTTATGCTCAAAGAAGGTAAAATTACCAAAATAATTCATTGAACCAAAGGAGAGGGTTCCAAAGCCTCTAGGCAAATGAGATTATGTAATAACCCTAGTTAGGCCTACAATAGATAAAATAAATCTAATCTAGTGATCATTAAATATTATGGCACAAAGGGGGATAGTTAATAACAAAATAAAATAAAAAATGCAAAGATAACTCTATTCAATTCAATGTATAGGTATACTATCAAGGATTAAAACATTCATCCTACTAATTTGTGTAATATCTAATCTTCTAAATGAAAGAGTAAAAGTTAGGAATACTTATCTTGAATTGAATATGTCATGCCTCAATATATCCCTTGACTAATGGTGTTTTGTAATAGGTTGGTGTGTCTTTGTAAGGACCACACTATATAAATCAAATATAGGCTAAAAACTCCTACTTTACCTCCAAGACTTTACCACAAGGAAAGCTTCTTTGTTTCCAAGGTAAAACACTAAGCAATGACTTCTCCAATGTAGAAATAATATACCTTTGAGTTTTACTAATGCAAAAAATGAATGTTTATCTCTTTAGAAATGAAGTGAAGGGGATATTTATGACCAAGGATTGACCCCAACCCTCCCAAGAATTTTTACAACAAGGTCGATCGTATTTGGATGTAAATATAGTCGTTAGGCCTCAAACTAGGTCAGCTAGGTCGATGGAGTTATATAACATGCAGTAAATTCCCAGCAAGATCAACTAAGTTGATATAGTATAAAAATGAATAAAAAGGGGTGTATGATTAGTTAGGGGTTATTTTGGAAGGTTAATTATTTACATGAGTGTATAATTAGGTTTTAATTGCTTAGGGGGTTGGATAAAAGTAAATTGTAGTGGTTTTAGGTAATAGTATAAGGACCAACAATCTTATGAAGCACCAAAGTTCTACCCACCCATTTCCTGATGCACCCTTTAAGGCATGCAATGAGAGAGATTTAATCTCAATAGGTTACTACAAGATAAAAAGTGTTAGTAAATGATAGAGTTAAAAAATCTTGTGTATACACACTTCTACTTCATTCATAGAAAAAAATGAACAAGGCCATCCTGTAAAGTATAAAATTACATCTCCATAACTATCTAATCATAAACATTGTGTTTTTGATGATGAATATATTGAAGAGAAAAGTAAATATAATAAACAAATTCCAAAGTATCATGTGGTCAGTTATACATAGCCTACTAAAAAGGAATAATATGATAGGAAAGACACATCCAAATTGGTGGATGTTGACAATTATGACATATATAATATAAAATATCTAGCTATTAACATGGGACAAGTATTAATATGTGCATTAAATCAAGAAGGATTACCAAAATTATCTAATGTAAGTAAAATCACAAATGTACCTAAAAATTTAGTGCCAAATATATATCTATATAATTTCCTTACTCATGAGTTAGATATGTTATCTTAGATGATATAGTTTATATGAGTGGTTTATTAGATGATACATGACAAACATATGACTATCCCATTGATTATATCATTAGTTATCTTGATCATAATATAATATACTTATATTCTTAATGTTTTCTTTCTTGATCACCCTCTCTTGAGTTGACTAATTATTTCCTATACTTTTTTATTTTGACATACATGTGTACATATGATTATGCATTGGCCATTATTCTAGCCATTGGATTTGTTTTGGTTATGATGTTTTTATTGGCCTTTTAATTTTGATTATTTATCTTGATACGAAAAATCATGATAGCTATCCTTTGATGACACATCCTTTGTAGTAGTCTAATCCTAATCCACATTCCTTGCTACATACTACTTATACACCCTTACATATTAATTATATATGATTATTTTTTCATGGAATACATTAATATTACATGGTCACACATATTATATGCCTAAATATCTTCATGACATTAATTACGTACCAATTATTTCCCATTGGGAGAATATTGCTTTCTATGTCCACATACTTATGTGAGACATGATTTTGTGATTCTTATTTAGAATGGGAGTATACTACTTGCATTCACTTCCTCAAGACTATTTTTCAATTACACTTGGTACACATTATGTGTTGACATGTGCTATGAGTTTAGATCCATTATATTATTATATCTTTGAAGCTTTGAATTTTGGCCTTTCTAGATTAGATAAATTTTTTCTTAAAACAACAAAATTAAAAATAAATTAAAATAAAAAAAATCTAAAATACAAAAAATTCAAAAACCAGGACATAGGCATGACATTGTTTACTAGTAAACATAATTTATTGGTGTTATTTTTCATATTTATGATGAAATACATATATATTTTCTATGCAATTTATTTTCATGGTATGCATGATTAAGATGTAGGACATACATGTTACATATGATACATAAACATAAATACGTGTGACATTATTTATATCCATAGGTTAGCATGCCTACATTGGGACATATTTGCACACTTATTAGGTTGTACCTTTATATACTAATCCATTTATCATATTATGCTATGCACATGACATGATCTTGTGTATAATTTATATGATATTATTTTATATGGATATTGTGTTTTGTTATACTATATGATGACATTAATTAATTATGCAGACTAACATTGCTTTCTTTGTGTGTACTTGATGTTAATGTTTATTCAATTATGTGATCATTAATGTGTTTTTTACTACTTGTTATATGAGTGCATTGATTATTTTTTATCATATTGTGCATAATTTATGTCAACGGATCCTCTAGTCATGTCATTTCCATGTTGTGTTTGTGTTAGATTAGAGTCATGTCATGTATTGATTTCTTATGTGTTTCATGACCAAGATATTGTGTGCATGTGTGTAATTACATATATGACTATTAATGATCTTGATGTTTTGATTTATATCATACAACTTATATTATGTGTGATTCCTAGATTTAAATCATGTATCTAATATGATTCTTATTACTACATGTCTAATTGATATATCTACTTGATATGATACTTGTTTGCCAATTACCTTAGTTTATATGTTTCATACAAGATTGGATGATCAAATATTTTTATGATAACATATTATCATGTTGTATACATACTTTATATGATTAAAATTTTCTATATAACACATGTTGCACATAACTCTTTCTTTTGAGATAAGTGTTTTGCAAGCTTCATCCCTCATATCAAAAGATGGGCATATAATAGGCTTGTTTTAGAGATTTAGGCCATGATAGATAAATAATTCATAATTTTGGCTAGATTATGTGGTTAATATGGTAAAAATTGGACATATTAAAAATATTCTAGTCATATATGGGGCATTATATAGGGTTCTTAGGAATAGTTAGGATATTTCGAGATAAATTATCAAATTGAGTAGATTGAAAAAAAAATTATGGAATTCTATATCAATTTAAGGAATAAATGGATCAAATTTAGGGAATGATTGAGGTTCATGCAAACAATTTTATATTTTATATATTAAATATAAATGAGGAGTAGTGGTATTATGATGTAGGAGCATCCTAAGTGAGTTAAAAATCTTACATCAACTCAAAATAAAGTCAGTTAACTAGAGAAATTAAAAAAATGGGAGTGTACAATTGTGTAACATATAATTTTAAAATACTTATAGATAGTGAAATATTTAACCTACAAGGAGGAAGGATAATAAAGTTACACACATAATTATATAATAAAAGAGAGTTTCAAGTTTTGGGGTGCAAAGGCTAACAAGATGCGTGTAGATAATGAGGAGAATGAGAGACCAAAAAGTATTATGCACAAAGATTTAAACAATGAGAAATGAAGGATTAAAATATATAGGAAGTTAAAAATGAGTTCTTTGAATACATGTTTCACAATCAAACAAATTAAAAATTTTCACAATCAAAGTGAAAATGGTAAAATTAATGTGCTAAAGAACTAAAAAGTATATAAAAAATTACAAAGAGTGAGACAATTTAGCGAAGAAGCTTTAAGGAACCTAGTAAACTATAATGGAATACATGGAGGATAATATAAGGAATTAAATTATATAAGTTAGGCATAAATTATTAGGCATAAGATTCAAGGTAGTGGAAGATAAATGGATGATTAGTTAATTGCAAGGATTGACACTTGGCCTTTCACAGGTTAGGATGGTGATGTAGTTGATGTAACAACATAGAAAGATAATTAGTAATATATGATAGTATAGATATAATTTTAAAAAAATTAGATATGAATGGATCTAGGTCCATAAAATTTGAAACTACCTCTAGGGTAGGATAGTAGCTTCATATTGATCCCCACTAGATACAATTTTTAGACAATGCATGGTGGACACAATGTTGACCTAACACAAAAAATTTATAAAAGGGAGGGTTGTGAAAACATTAAAGAACATTTGGAAAAATATTTGAATATTATTTAAAATATTTGAACCAAATGGGAAACTTTATTTAATACAAAGGGAGAGGAAAAAGAGAGTCGATAGCTCAAAGAAGACTTGTAGCATTAGTGTGCATAAAGATATGAAGACTCTATTGTTTTAGGGAGTTGAGTGCTCCATTATAAATCTAAGAAGATAATAATATATTATAACCTTAGATTATTAATAAAATAATTTTATCAATCTAGTGTGAGAAAATCTTAGGGTTGCATGGTGTAAGGCATCTATTCATTGGGAACCCTGACTACAGCTGCACCAATTG
This sequence comes from Torreya grandis, assembly GCA_037957365.1. Taxonomy (NCBI): domain Eukaryota; kingdom Viridiplantae; phylum Streptophyta; class Pinopsida; order Cupressales; family Taxaceae; genus Torreya; species Torreya grandis. The sequence goes on from JARHVA010000993.1 coordinate 2,118,147, forward strand.
GTATCAGAGCAAATTCTTAAAATTTGAGGAATTAAAAGGAGATAAGATGAAATTACAAAGTGGAATTTGAGCTAGTGGAAGGAATGCTAGTATACCATTGAATATGAGGCAACCAATGAAGTTTTTTCTCCACTTTGAGAAGGTGGCTAGAGAATAAAGGGTGATAAAAGCAAAAAGGAAGGATAATTGACTATCAAATGTGAGGCTAATAGTAGTGTATCATTATCCACTATGAGAATGTGGGTAGAGATAAATGATAAAGGACTTGTGTAGAATTAAAATAGAGATTGCATCAATAGGTAGCATAAGAAGTTGTAAGGTTACAAGTATCATGCAAGAGTTATATAAGTGTAGATAGAATATTGACCTAGATAGGTTTGTATTTAAGCATAAATTGATCACTGATTTAAATTTAATCAAAATTCTGATGGATGTAGAGACAAATCATCAAATGTGAGGTAGCTTACGTGTAGATGAATAGAGGTGGAGTGATAATAAATGGATAAAAATGAAGCAGTCAAGTGCAAGAAAGCGATTGAGGTGTAAGAAGAATAATTGATATGAAGAATCCAAAGTATAAGAAGGGGAGTGAGGTGTTGGTAGAATCAGTAATAGGAGGTAGTTAGGCATAAAAGTGACTTAATGTAGGATGTAAAAAAAACACCAAATGTGAGGTAGCTAAGGTGTAAGAGAATTTTCCAATTATAATATTAGGTAGATGGTTTAAAAAAGTATTTCTCCATCAAGCACATATGGATAGAAAATGAGAAGTACAATAAGTGACTTGGAAAGAATCTAGGATGAGATGTGACCTAGAGTGATAGATATCAAAGAATATGGAGGAGGTAACTTTCACATACAAGTTGAAGGGTACAACAATATAAACATAAAGAAAATATTTTTGAAGGAGAGATTCTATAGATAATTAGGGAGATGCCTATGAAAGACAACCCTCAAAGTCTTGAGGCACATAGAGAGTCAGATATATGTTGAGGCATGGAAGTTATTTGATAGAGAAGGCCCAAAAGAAATGATGGATCTGGTCTTGGATGTCAAGTGTTATTTCACACTAAAGAATGTAGGGGACTCCATGATACTTGAGTATGTGTAGAAAAGGTTGTGTGGAAACATAACAAGGGTCTAGAGAGACTTGATAGAGAAAAGGATATAAAGGGGTAAATAAAGAGTGAAAATTTGGGAATAATTAATCTCCACACTATTGAACTAAGTGGTCCATCCTAAAGGCCATCTCAAATGATGGGAAAGTCTCAAAAGCTGTAGAAGGGGATCCAAAAAACCCAAACACTAAATCAAGGAAGAGATAGTAATATAAAAAATAAATATCTAGGAGGAGTTGACATGTGAAAAATATTGAGGCTAGAAGAAGCCTCATGAGATGATGTAATGACCCCATGAAAAATTGGAAGAGTGGGAGCCAACACTGAATAAGAAAGGCATTTAGGGGAAGGATGTGCAAGGAAAGAGTGAAAGTAGAAGCCAAGGAGAAACCTAATTTTTTAGAAGTAAAATGGTTTAAGTCAAGGTGCATGCCATTACACACAAGCCAACAAGATCACAAGAGAGTGAACAAATATTAGGAACAGTTTTCACAAGGACAAGAAGATAAGAGGGAAACCTTGAGAATAACAAAATTATTTTTGTACATAGCATGGAGAATACATTGAAATAAAAATAAATAATTAAAGAGGATAAGGGTGATGTGAGAGTCAAAAATTATAATGATAAGGATTTATAATATTATTGGTTGAGAGAAGAAAATTCCATAAATGAGGTACTATAGGAAAGTAGCTGGAGGTAATATGGAGAGAGGAGAATAGTTTAAAAGAGTACAACAAGGAGCTATCCAATATATCAAAAGGTAGGTTGAGGCATATTAACCCAAGGATTTTGTTGACAATTTTGTGAATCCTACATGCCAAAGTGGGCACCCCACTCTTTTTTTCCTTGAAACCTTGTTCTTCATGACCTTTTTCCCTAAAACCAGGTCTTAACCCTTTAAAAATCAATGAAAAATTGCTTTTGTGTAGGTGTAGGTGTTGTCTCATCAAGCATTAGTCTTTTCTAGTACTCATAGAGCAAATCAGGTTCTCAAAACAACATTACTTGTAAGCTTTACAAGTAATAAGTAGGAGCACTTGACAAACCCAAAAGGGTCTATGGCTAGTTCCAATGTAGGTCAAGTTTTGCAAAGTACTTGCCAATTTTCATGAGTAAAAGTAGTTTAGAAACCCAAAAGGGTCAGAGCAATGCATTTCAAGGTTAAGAGGGGGCTTATCTTATGAATTTTATAATTTGAAGCTAAAGAGAAAACTGATAAGGGTCAGAGTAGTTCAATTCGGGTTTGTGGGATTACTTGACTTATGATCTTTCATGAGTTGGAGTCATTCAAAAACCTGAAAGGGTAAGGAAGAAACAATCAAGTTTTGAGATGTCTTTACTTCAAAGATTTTTGAGTAAGTCCTTCAAAAGAGCCCAAATTGATCTTATACACTTCTTAAGGCAAGTGTTTTTCTATGAAGGGCACTTAGGCATTCTATAGGGTCATTTGCAATAACCCCGAAGGGTATGTGCCCTTATAGGAAGCACTTCAAAGATGAAATAAACCTTTACAAAACTTTTGAAGGATATGTTTGAAGGTAGAATGGACCTTGTGGATGGATTTTCATCAATGTGAGGACCAATACAAAAGTTTTGAAGAGAAATTTTGGCTCAAAATGCCCTTGCAGAGGGTAGCCAGTTGAAGCAAAGGCGAAAAGATAAGAAGCCTGAAGGGAACTTTCCCTTTGGGAAAAGTGACAAGTGAAAAGAGTTTTCCTTCAGACATTTTGTCTAAAGGAAAATAAAATAAGGCAAGCCAAGGTCTAATTCCTTTAGAAAAAATGTCCAAAAGAATGAATTCCTTCAGACATTTTGTTTGAAGAAATTCAATGCTCATAGAAAGTCTAAAGGGTAAATGTCTTTATGGAGGGCACTTGGTCAAGAAAGAGGATTCTTTTCACTTTTTTGAAGGGTCATTTTTAGATTTTCTGTCAGGGAAGTCCAAGAACAAACACACCTCTATTCTGATTCCTCTTGTTGGATCTTGCTCCTCAGAAAGAGCACAGTATGATTACCAAATATAAGCAATTAAATATGCAGAAATAACCAGAAACACAAGTAGCTAGAATTCACCAATAGCACAGAATATGAGAGACAATACACTATCTTGTATTAACACTTTAAAAAAAAGAATACAATAACGAGCCACCACAATCTTTCACCTTACAGAGGTTTGCCACACCTCAAGTGTACAATAATTCTTCTCACACAACACTCTCCTACACAAAAAATGGTCCCAACAACCAACTCACAAACAGAATTGGTGTTCACCTCTCCATAGTCAGTAATAACCCTGCCAGTTCACCAAGCACTCAATAGTACTTCAAGTTGATCTCCCATGAACCTGCAACCTGCAATTCAACATACCATACTCACATGTAGATCCCCTATGAGCTTGCATCAACCTGCAACTCAATGATCTTACAATGGAAGCAACTTACTTGCCTTCCTTTCTATCTCATACCTATACAATACATGCCAATGGGTCTATAAATAGATCCCTAACTTAAACAATAACTTAGACTCTTAATTTAGACAATTATCCTCGTAGCCAAAGACTCTAACTGGCCTTTACATGCAAACACTTCGTTCACTTAACTAACTGTCTGTGTAATGAGTAGTTCTGGAACACATAGGCGACCAACATCGGTCCCTGCTAGTCTGGTTCTACCGACATCGGCCGACTCCCTTCCGTCGCTGGTGGCCTTCTGCACTGGTCACGACCGACATCGGTCCTGCTGCCGATGCCGGTTCTCCTGGATCTCAGCAACCTTCTTGTTCCTTCAGTTTGCAAAGAGTTGAAGCTTTTAGCTCCACAACCTAACATTTTCCAAAGGGCACCTACCCTTATGGAGGGAACTTTTGGATGGGAGAAACCTTTACAGAGGGCACTTTAAGAAAGAGAGGATGAAGACAAAAGGCTTGCAAGGCACATGCCCTTCAAGAAAAGAAGCAATCAAAGGAAAGAATTCCTTTGGACAAAATGTTTGAAGGAATTCCTTCAGACATTTTAACTAAAGGAAAGTGAAACAAAAAGGCTCACCAAAAGAAAGGCACAAAGGCAAGCCCAAAAGAGAATTTCTCCAGACAAAATGTCTGAAGGAATTCCTTTGCACATTTTGTCTAAAGAAATTTGACATTACCAAAATCTTAAAGGCCTAAGAAATAGCAAGTGCCTAAGAGCCTAAATGGTTAAAGATAAAAGGGAAAAAGCCAAGGCAAAGGGAAATAACAAAGTAACATAAAATAAGGTGGGTAACCTAGAACATGGCCATGCAACATAATAAAGTAAAATCTCAAAATGTTCTAAGTAGCGTAACAAGTCAAAGCATAGAGTCTAGGATGAACCAGACTAAGGCAAGTGGCATAGGTGTTGTCAGCAAGAAGAGTAAATGCACTTAGGTGAAATAGTATCTATCAAAAACCAATAAAATAATTGGTTTTCAAACTATAGAGGAGAGCAACCCATGTTTTCACGCTTCACCATTAATGCACAACTAGTTATGCCCAATATTGAAGAGAGCATGGTCTAGTCGACAAAACTTGGGGATGGCTTTGTCAGTTGCTAAAAAGAGTATCCCATGATTTTATAGGCCTATGACAATAAGGGTAGTGACTTGGACATCTACAACATGCCTCTCCCATACAAAATTAGAAGAATACAATAGTAGCATGGGCTTGTGGTCTATGTAGAAGTGTTTAACTTAGCATGGGTTTCCATCCATTGATTTGTCAGCTATATGTTTCCAAGTTCTCTATATATTTGTAATTTATCATTTGAAAAAATATCTCTCAGCATTATATGGTGAAGCCTTAAAGGAATTTACCCTGAATCAAAAGAAGCTTTTTTACCTCCATTTGAGCTTGCAATTTTGCATATTTATATGGTTTTATTTTATGTTAAGTCTTAGAACACCTCTGGTAGTTCTTCCTCCCTATATCTCCATAGGATCCCCTATTGAAACACTGATGCAAGAAAGGATCTCATTTGAATGAAGTGTATGCTTACTTCTCTCTAGCATAAAGTGTATGTCAAAGCTGAGTAGACCAACCATTTTGGTGCATCACTACATTAGTTTAGGTTATTATTTTATTATTTCTCTCCCTTTTCATCCCCCCATTATTAGTATTAGGAAATCTAGGGCCTCAAGTTGCATCAAGAGGAGCTAGTCCCTAATCTAGAGATTCATCCCTCATGTTTATAACCCACATCAAGAGGGGTGTCTCCATTATGTTGCATAGAGGAAGAGAGATGAGCCTCCCTTCAGAGGGTGCAATCTACCACATCAATAGTTTTTTTACCCATGATGGGACAAATTTCTGTCTTACAAGTTTTAAGATTGGTGCTGGTCTTGATATTGTTAAAAAATTCAAAAGGAGTTATATTTAGCACCTAGTGACTCTATTCAGGAACTCAGTCTCTGGTTAATGATCAACCTAACATCCCATGCCAAGGTCACTATGAGATCTTCTTCTATGGGTGTCCCTTTTGAATTTGTTGATTTTCCTTTGAGCTCAATGAAAAGGCTGAGGTTTGTGAATACCCACCCTTACATAACATATCCACTTTTCTAAACCAACCATAAAATATACCTACTCAAAGAGACCCTAGTTGAATCCTTTCATAGCCATGGCAGCCCTTAAGGCTTTCCCTTTTGTGGCCTTTAATGGTCAGAGTCCCTTGAACCTTTAGCAGTATGACCCAATTCTAGGGACAACTCTTTAAAGTGTTCCTCCCTTTAGTAGAGAGGGCCCAATCACTATTGTCAAGCATATTAGAAACATATCAAACCTATGCAACATCTATAATATCACTGAATAAAATGTAGCCATTAGATTGCTAGCCTTATCCTTCAAAAGGAAACTTTTGGATTGGTATGGGACCTTGCCTATGAACTCAATTGGCTCATGAAATGAGTTAGGGACCCTCTTGACCAATAGGTTTGTGGAAAAAAGTGACCATTTGTCCCTAGCTAAGCAATTAACCACCATAAAGAGAGCCCCACATGAGTTTATGCCATATTTTAACACTAGGTTCCAAAAGACTTGGGAAAGAATCCCAATTATTGTGAGGCAAACCCCAAGCTATGCTTTTCTTTACTACTTCAAGACCCGAAATAGTGCCATTACTATCATGATATAGTCTATGGGTGGGAACACTCTGCCTGTTACTTATGAGATAGCCATAGCTATTGAAAATTGCCTTGTTCAAGTAGGAAAGATGGGTCCTAGATCTCATATGCCACTCTTTCCTGATTTACAGCCCTTAATCTAGCCTATTGTGCCCACTCTAGCTCCTCTACCTAATCAAGAGAAGCCAGATGCTACCCTTGTAAATGACATCTATGAAGTTAAGAACCTCCTGTAGAGTGTTACCAATGAGTTAGTTGCCCTCAAGAGACAACAAGCTTAGAGTTATAGGCCAAATCAAGGCTACTAGCATTTTGGAGAAGTAAATAGGCCTCCCTTCTAGAGTTATAATCAAGTTCAAGGCCAAATTACACATGTCAATCCTTATCAAAGATATAATCCAAATGCCCCTTCATCTTCCAAGGCTCTTGTCCCCACTCAAAATAATTTGGTTCAGGAGTAGCCAAATTATCCACCCTTGGATTATGACCAAGAATATTTTGCTTATACTAGTGAGCTACCAAATCAAAGCATGACCACACAAGGTGATTAGGCAACCCAATTCTCAAATTTTGAGATATCATCACAACTTAGGATGGATATAAGGTAGGCTCAATCTAATTCCACTCTTATGAATCACTTAGAAGGAGAGTTCTATATAGTCAACTATGTGGGGGGCATAAGTAATCAAAATGTTGGTGTTGTAGCCAACCCTAAGTCCAAAATAAGAGCCATTGATGAACCTAAAGTAGCCACTCAAGCACCTACAACATCTCTTTCAACACAAGCAAATCAAAACTTTCCTAATTATAGGCCACCATTTATAGCTTTAGCTCCTCAGGTTACACCATAGGTTATGAATATTCCCAAGGAAAACTCTAAAGGGGGAAATCCTTCAATCAATATAGTGGACCAAATGAAGAAGCTACACATGAAAATCTTATTATGGGATTCTTTAGCACTACCAAGAAAAAAATATATACTCCAAAAGGAATTATACAGGCTAAGGGAACAAGTTGTCCCAACAAGAAATGATAATGTGTTGATAGTAAATGAGGCTCCTCTTATGGGAGGTTAAGCAAAGAAAGATGATAAGGTCCCTCCCTTCTATTTTTTCATGACTATTAGTGATTTCTTGATCCATAATTACATCATTTATAGTAGAGAAAGCACTTTAGTTATGCCCAAATGCATAGCTGATAAGCTAGGCCTCAAGTATGAGCAAATGACCAAAGGAGTTCTACAGTTGGATGGATTACCAAATCAGACCTTGGGAGTGGAAAGAGGCTTGAATATAACTCTCTTATTCCAGTCCAACCTTTTTAATTCCCCATAATGTGGTAGTGGTAGATGTTCCTCTTTACTTTGCTCTTTGTTTGTCAAGGGATTTCACATCCAAGATAGGTGGATACTTGGCATCAAATTGGTCTTACATGGTTTTAAGGAAAAAGTATGGAACTAAAGTAAAGATTTAGGTAGAGCCCATCCATAAGGATCACTTGGAGCCATACTCACCTAAAGTGGTGAATGTGAACTATACAATCATTGATGAAGAAGAGCTCTAGGTGGACCAATCTCCATCATCTTCCCTTGTAAGAGTTGCTGACTTACTCCTAGATGAATGGGGAAATGATAACTTTGAGCTTGATCTTTATAATTCCATTGAATATGTTGGTCTTGGAGTCTACTACATACGTGAGAAATATGGTTTCATGCCAAAAATGATGAAGATAGATCAAGAGGACTATGATTTGTGGCAACTACTCTTTGATGGATCTAGAAGCAAGTTAGGAGCTAGTGGTGGGACAATGCTAGTTTAACCTTCAAAGGATAGATACTTCTCAAATTTTAGGTTTCAATTCTCTTTCACTTACAACATAATAGAGTATGATTCCCTTGTTTATGGCCTATAATGGGCAAGGAAGAGAGGAATCAAAGAATTATAGGTGTTTGGAGACAATGAGTTGATTGTGAACTAAGTGAGAGGTTAAAGCTTGACCAAGAACTCCCTACTCAAGTCTTACAAGCACAAAATGTGGGAACTCATGGATAACTTCACTACTTTAAACATCACTTCCATTCCAAGAGAGGAAAGCAAGCATGTAGATAGACTAGTAGTAGTTAGTGTTTAGTTTGATATCCCAAAGTGGGTGAGACAAAGTAAGAATCAACATCACTTAAAGGTGATTGTGAGGCCCTCTATACCAAACAATGTCACCAATTGGCAAGTTTTTGAAAATAACCAACAAATAACACTTTTCTTGCAAGAAGAAGCTGAGTTCACTTCCAAAAGTTAGTCCAAGCTATAGCAATAGTATGATGGGAAAACTGTTCAACTAAAGACCAACATGCTTCCCAAAGGTTTGGTAACTCTTGAGAGCATTTTCAATAAAGATGACCAACTCAAGAGAGACAAAGCAAGCATGTCAACCAAGAATGAATATTATGAAAGGGTAGAGATCTACAAGGATAAGCTGCTTGTACTTGGGAAGGTGTGTACCAATGAGGAAAATCATTCTTTCATTATGTTATGTCAAGAGTTTGCTGATGTCTTCACTTGGGAGTATGGTGATTTGAAGGGCTTTGATCCAAGCTTGGCCCAACACACCATTGAGCTAGAAGAAGGTGCCAAACCCATCAATAAAAAAAAGGCTAATAAATTCAAAGATTGATCCTCTCATGAGGAAGGAACTCGCCAAACTGATTGAGTTTAGGATCATTTTCCCTATCAAACACTCTTCTTGGCTGGCTAATTTGGTCCCTATTAGGAAGAAGAATGGAGAGGTCAGATTGTGTGTGGATTTCAAATACTTGAATATATTCTCATTGAGAGATCACTATCCCCTTCCAAGTATGGAGAAAATTCTTTAGATGGTGAGAGGTAGTGAAATATTCTCTCTCCTAGATGGCTACTCTGAGTACAATCAAATCTTGGTACAAGAATGTGACCAATACAAGATAGCCTTCACCACCAAGTGGGGAATATACACCTATAGGAATATTCCATTTGAATTATCAAATGTTGCATCTACCTTCTAATGTACTATGGATATGGCTTTTCAAGGTTTGATCAAGGACATTGTGCTAGTTTATCTTGATGATGTGATAGTCTTCTCCAAGGAGGCAAGTGAACATTTGAAGTACCTGAGGCAAATATTTGAAAAGTGTAGAGAGTTTGGCATCTCTCTCAACCCAAATAAATACATGTTTTACATCTATGAAGGTAAGCTATTGGGCCATGTCATTTCAAAGGAAGGCCTATCTATTGATCCAGAGAGGGTGCACACCATCTTAGCATTATCCTTGCCTAAGCACAAGAAGGGCCTAAAAATTTTGTTTGGTAAAATAAATTTCATTAGGAGATTCATTCCTAACTTTATTGAGCTTGTCAAGTCACTAACTTCCATACTAAGAAAGGATGAGACATTCACATGGAAAATAAGAAGAAGAGAAATCTTTGAAGGCATCAAGCAAGACATCACCTAAAATCCTACCCTAGACAGTCTAGAATTCTCCAAGGAATTAAATATATACACCTTTGGGAATGAAGAGGTAATCTCTGCTATGCTCACTCAAGTAAATGATGAGAATTTAGAATAGCCTCTTGCTTTTTTTAGCCAAGGTTTAGAAGGATATGAAGCCAGATACACATATTTTGAGAAGCAGGTACTTGTAGTCATATGAATTCTAAAGAAGTTTAGACATATGTTGTCTAACAAAATTCACATCATGGTGCCACATCGTAGTGTAAAAGACTTCTTGCTAAACCAAAAATTAAATGAGAAAAGGGTAGGTTGGATCACCAACGTAATGGAGTATGATGTAGAGATCAAGACCACCAAGCTATTAAGAGGAAAAGGGATATGTAAACACCTCACTATATATGTGAAAGAGCTAAAGGAGGATGTTTTAGTACTCCAAAATGAACCTATAGTAGTTGTACCTATAGTCATGAAGAGCTGGGCACAAGACATGGTTCATTTCCTTCAAACTGGTGAGTGTCCACAAGGTCTTGATAGGACCAAGAGGAGGTATTTTAGACTCCAATATCTTCCTCATGTCCTATTTGATGGAGTCTTATTCAATAAATATTTTTTAGGGGTACTTCTGAGATGCATTGATTCAGACCAAGTCAACAAGGTACTGTCTAAGTTCCATGATAGACTAGCTGGTGGCCACTTTGCTCCCAAGGACATAGCTAAAAAGATTATGAGGGTTGGTTAATTTTGGCCTAATTTGTTTAAATACACTCATGCTTGTGTGAGGAAATGTCAAAAATGTGCCTTGTTTGATGGGAAGTAATGGTTAGTTGCCATGCCTCTCCATCCTATTCAGGTAGAATAGCCATTCATGCAATGGGGGTTGGACTTCATAGGGTTGATCAATCCTCCTTCTAGTGTTGGCTATAAGTGGGTTTTGAATACCACAGATTATTTCACAAGGTGGGTAGAGGCCATAGCTTTGAAAGAGGCCAATGAGAGTGCAGTCCTAGACTTCTATGGAGGTATAGTGATAAGATTTGGGGTCCCAGCCATAATCATTTTAGATAATGCATTAGATTTCATGAGAATGAAGATAAGTGAGTGGGAATTAAAGTATGGCATCTATCTCAACACTTATTCTAACTACTATCCATAATGGAATGGGCTGACCGAGTCCACAAATAAAAATTTGATTAGGATCATAAAAAGGACAATGGAGGAAAATCAAAGGACTTGGCATGCTAAGTTGAAAATAGCTCTTTGGGTAGATAGGATCACTGCAAAGAGGGTGATCAAGAATTAACCATACATACTTATGTATGGAAGGGAAGCTAGACTTCCTATCTCACTTGAGTTACCATCCTTGGATCTTGCCCATTAGTTGCAATTGGTGGAGAGTGACATCTTAGAAGTCAGGTATTATGAGCTAACAGAGCTTCAAGAAGTGAAAGACCAAGCCATGAATGCCATGACCAGCCACTAATAGCAAACAAAGAAGCATTTTGATAAAAGGTCTATGCCAAGGAGCTTCTTAGAAGGTGACATTGTCTTGAAGTTGGATGAGGATTGAGCCAAGCCTGGAAGGCACACAAAGTTTGATGCTCTATGGAGTGGCCCATATGTCATCACCCAATGTAAGTAATATAATATTTTCCAACTCTCCAAGTTAGATGGTGAAGAGTTACATATCCTAATCAATGGGATATATCTTAAGCATTGTTACTATGTTTCTTTTATCATGTACATAGTTTCCTTATTTTACTCATTTTCCCTAAGTGCTGTTATGCATGTGTGTAGTGTTTTTAGCCTTTGTGTGTGTTTTTCCTTGTTGTTTGGGGTAAAATATCTATTGGTTCTTTGGTCCTTAAAAATCTATTGTTGACTTTTCCAAGATGCATCCTGACTCCATGCCCAATGGATTTTTAGGCCACCAGTCTTCTCAAGTATAGCAGGCATGCTTCCCCTATGAGTCATCAATTTTTTGACCATTTTATGAATCCTACATGCCAAAATGGGCACCCCCCTCTTTTTTTCCTTGAAACCTTGTTCTTCATGACCTTTTGCCCTAAAACTAGGTCTTAACCCTTTAAAAATCAAGGAAAAATTGCTTTTGTGCAGGTGCAAGTGTTTTCTCATCAAGCATTGGTATTTTCTATCACTCACATAGCAAATTGGGTTCTTAGAAAAACATTAATTTTAAGCTTTACAAGTAATGAGTAGGAGTACTTGACAAACCCAAAAGGGTCTATGGCCAATTCCAATGCAGGTTGGGTTTTGCAAAGTAATTTACTTGTCAATTTTCATGAGTAAAAGCAGTTCAAAAACCTAAAAGGGTTAGAGTAGTGCATTTTAAGGTTACAAGGGGACTTGTCTTATGACTTTTATAAATTAAAGCTAAAGAGAAAATTGATAAGGGTTAGATTAGTTCAATTCAGGTTTGTGGGATTACTTGACTTATGATCTTTCCTGAGTTGGAGTCATTCACAAACTCGAAAGGGTAAGGAAGAAATAATCAAGTTTTGAGACATCTTTACTTCAAAGCTTTTTGAGTAAGTCCTTTATAAGAGCTCAAATTGGTCTTATATGCTTCTTAAGGCAAGTGTTTTTCTATGGAGGGCACTAAGGTGTTCTGTAGGGTCATTTGTAATTTATTTGAAGGGTATGTACCCTTGTAGGAGGCACTTCAAAGATGAAACAAACCTTTACAAAACTTCTAAAGGGTATATTTAAAGGCAGAATGGACCTTACGAAGGGATTTTCATCTGCATGAGGACCAATATAAATTTTTTTAAGGGAACTTTTGGCTTGAAATGCCCTTGCGAAGGGAAATCAGTTGAAGTAAAGGGGAAAAGACAAGAAGCTTGAAGGGAACTTGCCCTTCGGGAAAAGTGACAAGTGAAAGGAGTTTTCCTTCAGACATTTTATCTAAAGGAAAATCAAAGAAGGCAAGCCAAGGTCAAATTATTTTGGACAAAATGTTTGAAGGAGTTCCTTCAGACATTTTATCCAAAGAAATTCGATGGTCATAGAAAGTTTGAAGGGTAAGTGTCTTTGTAAAGGGCACTTGGTCAAGGAGGACTCTTTTCACTTTTTTTAAGGGTCATTTTCATAGTTTTCAAAGGGCACCTACCCTTACAGAGAGTGATTTTGGATGGGAAAAGCCTTTGCAAAGGGAAATTTAAGAAAGAGAGGATGAAGACAAAAGGCTCGAAGGGTAGATGCCCTTAAGGAAAAGAAGCAATCAAAGGAAAGAATTCCTTTGGACAAAATGTCTAAAGGAATTCCTTTAGACATTTTGTTTGAAGGAAAGTGTAGCACAAAGGCCTACCAAAAGAAAGGCACAAAGGCAAGCCCAAAAGAGAATTTCTTTAGACTAAATGCCTGAAAGAATTCCTTTGGACATTTTTTCCAAAGAAATTCAACATGACCAAAAGCCTGAAGGCTCGATAAATAACAAGCACTTGAGAGCCTGAATGGTTAAAGACAAAAGGGAAAAATTCAAGGTAAAGGGAAATAACAAAGTAAAAGAAAACAAGGTGGGTAACCCAAAATGTGGCCATGCACCACAATAAATTAAAAGCTGAAAATATTACAAGTAGTGTAACAAGTCAAAGCATAGAGCCAAGGATAAACCAGACCAAGGCAAGTGGCACATGTGTCATTAACAAGAAGAGTAACTACACTTAGGTGAAATAGTCTCTACTGAAAAACAATAAAAGAATTAGTTTTCAAACTATAGAGGAGAGTAGCCCATGTTTTCATGCTTCACCATTAATGCATAGCTAGTTGTGCCCAACATTGAAGAGATCATGGTCTAGTCAACACAACTTGGGGATGGCTTTATCAATTACTAGGAGTATCCCATGCTTTTGCAAGCCTAGGACAACAAGGGTAGTGACTTGGACATCTATAGCGTGGCTCTCCCATACATATTTGGAAGAATACAATAGTAGCATGGGCTTGTGGTCTTTATAGAAGTGTTTAAATTAGCATGGGTTTCCATCCCTTGATTTGTTAGATATATGTTTCTAAGTTATCTATATATTTGTAACTTTTCATTTGAAAAAAATTCTCTCAACATTGTATGGTGAAGCCCTAAAAGAATTTACCTTGAATCAAAAGAAGTATTTTTACCTCCATTTGAGCTTGCACTTTTACATATGTCTATGGTTTTATATTATGTTAAGTCATTTCCTTTTCATGCTTTCATAAGTTTATGCCAACATATCTAGTGTATTGTGAGTTCTCTTGCAGGTCAACAAGAGTATCCAACTCAAAGTATAGGTGTATGTGAATAGGCTATCCATAATGTGTCTTAGAATAGCTCTGGTAGTTATTCTTCCCTATATCTCCATAGGATCCCCTATTGAAACACTGATGAAGGAAAAGTTCTCTTTTGAATGAAGTGTATGCTTTCTTCTCTTTGGTGTAAAGTGTATGTCAAAGTTGAGTAGACCAACCATTTTGGTGTATCACTGCATTAGTTTAGGCTCAAATTTTAGTATTTCTCTCCCTTTTCATTCCCCCCATTGTTAGCAGTAGGAAATTTAGGGCCTCAAGGTGCATCAAGGGGATTTATCCCCTAACCTAGAGATTCATCTCTCACATTTTCAACCCACAACAAGAGGGATGTCTCCATTGTGTCACACGGAGGAAGAGAGATGAGTCTCCCTTCAGAGGGTGAAATCCACTACATCAATATATTCATAATTGAAACAATTATAATATAATAAAATTACCTTAAGGAGGTACAAAGATTAAGTGATTAAATAAGAGTGAAGTCAAGTAAGGTGAGAAACTTGCCTAAATCCCAAGGGAAAGAAGATGAAGAGGTGTCAGCCTATAGCTAAATATAAGTTGTCTTGGAGATAATAGAGCATCACATAGGGAATACAAGCATTAAAAGAGAAAGGAATAAAGGATCTAAGAATCTAATTATAATGTACAAATGTAGGTTTTGTGCCAAAAGGATGATTCACTTGTAGGATAATATCTAGTGAATCACACACAAATTATCACCAGAGGAAGCATGAAGATTATACCATTTCCCTTAGATGGGAATGGAAGCATAGAGATACATGATAGATAAAATATATTCATCATATATCTAATTACAATATAATCTTGCTTACATACGGCAAAGAGTATCTATTGAAAATATTTGGTCATTATCATCTTGAAGCTAATATAGAGGTAATAATATTTATTGTGAAATGGTTAGTGAGGCCACTATAGGAGAAGAGGCATCAAATTGAAGTTAATCTAAGGGCACAATTATTATTTCACAAGAGGATGTTAAGTCACTATAAACTTAGGATAAGATAGGAGATTTTAAACCTAAAGTTTTCAAGGAAAGATGACTAGAGGGAATAACAATCCAACTATGCAAAATTGAAGGCACAAAAGCATGGAGAAAGTATAAAATGGGGATTTATGGATCCCATAAAGAATTTAATTCTTAAAGGGAATAAATCAAGATAAAATAAGAAAATAGGGTATTAAAATACCCACATAAGCATAACCCATGAGAGAAATATGGAAGAATAACATGCAATCATGTTTACTTTCTATGAAGGATCGAATGAAGGAGTTACACTCAGTGAAAGAGGAGGCACATAGGAAAGAAGAATAAAGAGGTCTAAAAACCTTTGAGTAGAGGTGTATGAAAGAAGGTGGGTATAGACTTACAATAGAAATAGGTGGGCACATACCCACTAGAGGAAGAAGGATAATGAAGAGGAGGATAAAGAAGACAAAATGTATTGGAACTAGGTAGGGGGATGATTTATGACTCAAAGAGGGTTTGAATAAGGAAAAAACATAGAAAAATACTACTTAGGTGACATACAATGTGTAAGGGAACATTGTGGCCTTGGTATCCATCCTAAGGGGTGTTTCTACCACTCAAACCTACATATAATAAAAATCTTACATTCAAATACTTAGGGAATTTGATGCAAGACCATATGAGGTGAATTGGAAATATCACATCTTCAAAAAACAAAGTTAGTCAACCAAAGAAATAAAAAATAGGAGTAATTAGTTACACATTACAAAATTTTGGAATATTTATGGATAGTGTAAGAGTCCACTTATGTGGAAGAAGGATATTCAAGAATAAATGAAGGTTAAAAAGTTTTGGGGCACAAAGGTTAATAATAGGTATGCAAATAATGAGGAGAATGAGGGATTGGAAAGAAGTGGGTAAAGTAATTGAGCAATGACATGCAAAATATTCATATTTTTATAAGGTGCAAAAGGATTTTGTTGAAGACACATTGAAAAAGTGAATAAAGTCTATGTTTGCACAATCAAGACATACATGGGAAAATTAATATGTAAAAGAGTTGATAAGTCTATAAATGGTATAAAGAGTGAGACAAGTCAATGAAGGAGCTATAAGGAGCCTAGTAAACTATAATGGATCATAGGAGGGATAATTTAAGGCATGGGAGTGTAGAATTTAAACACACTATATTAAATAAATGATACAAGGTAATGAAATATAGCTACATGAATAATCAAGAATAAGTACTAACACTTGGCATTTCATAAGTTGAGATGGTTATATAGATAAAGTAATGGAAAAGAAGGACAATCAACAATATTTTATAGTACATATATTATTTTACAAATGTTAGGTATGTGTGGATAAAGGTCCATGAAATTTGAAGCTACCTCTAGCATAGGATCAAAAATTCACACCGAGCCCCACTAGATACAAATGTTAGACTATACATGGTGGACACAACATTGACCAAGATATGAACTACTATAAAAAGAAGGTCAGTCCAACATTAAAGGGAATTTAGAAATTTTCTTTGAATATGCTTGGAAGGATTCAATCAAAAGGGGAAACTCTATTGAAATATAGAGGGAGATAACATAGAGTGTTGAGAGATAAAAGAAGGCTTTTAGCTTGAGTTTGGATGGAGATATGAATACTCCATTATTGTAGGGATATGAATGCTTCATTATAAACTTGATAAGATACTAATATCTTATAAACCTAACTTATTAATATTTTTTTATCAATCAATTTATACAAACTTTGAGGGCTACATGGTGTAAGATGTCCCTTCATTCAGAACCTTGACTTTGGTTACACCATATCACGTAAGCACTTTGGATCTAAAAACTATTTGAAATATTTTAATTTGAGTTTCAATTTACATATGGATTTTTTTATAGTTTCCTCCTTTAAATTTAAACTTTTTTTGAGGTTCCAACTTTTCATACAAACCTATTTCAGAGTTCTAAAAATGAATGATGATGATATTTAGAGTTTTCAATTGAGGTTTATGTGGTACTCAACTTATATCACTTATCCTTATCTAATGATTGATAAGGCATTTACACTCATCAATGCATAGTTTTATAAGTTGTTTATCCTTGGGGCATAATCACCCCATGTAATTTTATAAATGAGTTCAAAAAGTAACAACTTAGTTTGACAATATGGTTCACGTACCATCAGGTGTATTCATTCCTTTAATTTTTAATTTTAAATAATTCAATGATTTAGATTATTTCCAATTTTTCATCATAAGTGAACATTGAAGCAAGCCCTATTGTCAAAAATGGGTCAGCACCTAATGAAAGATAATGGTGAATGGAAAATAATCCTAAAGGTTAAATACTTGGAAGGATTGGAAGGGGATGAATTCCTATGGGAAGAAGGCCCTACCGATGGATAAACATTTTGGAAAGCCATTTCTAGCTGTAAGGATCTCCTAAAGAAATGCATCTTATGAAAAATTGGCAATGGCAAGAAAATTGATTTTTGGGAAGATGACTAGATTTTTCCCACCCCCTTTCTACTTAGAGGACTTGGGCTAGGTGGTATAGGCATCTTAAATAATAATGTATCTCTAAGATAAAGGATTACTAAGAAATCCAGGGAGGAAAATAGTGTTGGAAATTCCTTCCTAGTTATGATCTACCTATATAAGAATCTTATGCCATTCAAAATCTAAACCTAACTCTAGGACAAGTCCACATTTCATCAATTAGCAAAGAAGATCACTTTATCTGGCAGGCAGAAGACAATGGATTATACTTAGTGGCCTCGAGTCATGCCACTGACCTCAATTTGGAAAACAACTACAATCTCTAGAAACTATTTTGGGTAAAACACCTAACTCCCAAAGTCAACTTCTTCTTCTAGCTAGTGGCACCAAATAAAATTTTGATCATTGATAACTTAGCAAAAAGGGGACTAATTGTCCCTAATAGGTGCCTAATATGCATAAGTGTGAAATATTTTTTTGCCATCTTTTTCTAGAATTCCCCCTCAATCTAACCATGTTTAATTGGTTATTAAATTATCTCGGCATGTCTGGGGTCAAACCAAACAACATTCCAAATCTCATCATTCAATGGCACCCCCTTGGATTTTACCTTTCCTGGTATTCCTTTGTCATCTTGCCCTCCCTCATTGGTTTTGGTACATATGGAAAATTCTCAATGATAGCATTTTCCTCAACAAAAGGTACTAACTAAATGGCATCTTCTCCCATCTTTGCCATGCCATCTTAGAGAACTAAAAATATTTCCAACCTAAAGATAAAAAACCAACACCCCCCTCAGCCCTACTCATTCTCAAAAACTAGAATCTTCAATAGCTCCTATGCTTTCCTTCTAAAGAGTTAATTTGTAAGCATACCAAATGGAAGGCTCCTCTAAATGGCTGGGTAAACTAAATTTTGATGGTGCTTCCAAGGGAAACCTAGGTCTTGTAGGGGGAGGTGGAATCATAAAAGGGAAATGTTGGTAGAGTATGTAGGACCCATGGGCATTCCAAAAAACCACCTTATTGAGGCCAAGGCAGCCCTCTAGGGTATACAACTGGTGGAAAGCATCAACCATTATAATATCATTATTGAGGGAGACTCATTGAACATCCTTAATGCATTAGAAGGAAAATCTACTCCCTCTCACTCTATTAAGGACATAGTTGATGATGCAAAGCACCTCCTAAAAGGTATACCTTAGTTTCAACTCATTCACACCTACATGGAAGGAAATGGGGTGGTCGATCTCCTTATGAACATTATAGTCGATATATACCTTTTAAAAAACTATCATGATGTAGTTAACATCCCCCCTAATGTCCTTAATGAAATCCATAATGAAAGTACTAATGTGGATAAAAATATCCATCCTTTTTCATATACATGATCTCACCATGATTGGGTGGATCTTAATCAAGCTAATCCATAATCATTTCAAAAAAATGGGCCTTAATTATTATTTTGATCTCCTATTAGGACTGCTCACTCATTTTTATCTTACTCACTTCTACTCCATCCAGAAGCTTCCTATCTCTTTGTTCAACTATGCATCTTTGGCTCCCATGGGTGGAAATATAGATCATCTAAAACCAACATCATGTAAATAAGTATATGAGAAAAATAAATTATGGAATAAACATAAAAAGGGGGGCCTCACAAAATTTATGGAATGGGTCATTGAGCATAATGTGAATATCGCCTGAGACTTCATGGTAGCTTAGGCAAAACATAAAGTTTCCATGTGAGGCATTACCATCAATGTCTTAGAGGATCTCATCAAAGATGCCATCGACATGTCATGCATAGGTGCCAAGGAATTCAAGGATTAGTTAAAGAAGCAATAATCCCTGCAATATTTCTTTTGAATAAATGATTTTGTATAGATAGATAAGAAAGGGTTCCCACGAGCTGACCTCCTACATTACTAGCCAAAAATATGCCTCTAGATAATGTGATATATGACAATATAAGGTAAATATACTCTAATATTTTTGCACCATTTCCTATTTCTAAATCATTTCATTGGGTATAATATTAGTCTACCCTATTTCTTGCTTAAGTCCCTTAAGAACATTGTCTTACTCCACCAAGTTAATGATACCAACCCCATTCTACATCAAGTCTTGATCCTCCTCCTTGTTAAGCATGACAAAGCCATTTTAGGCTGGGAATTTACCCTTGAGAGTTACTCCTCTAGGGAGGACTCCCAAGAGGAACCCCCCAAAGGAAGATCCTATCATGGGATCCCACCTGTCTTCTGATTGCACTCCCAAAAACAACCTTTCACAGTCCCCTCTGGATGACCTTCCTCTCAAGTTGCTTTTCATCCCCAAACCAAAAATAATTAAAATATGGACCCCTAAAAAATCTACCTAGAAAGGGAAGGCCATGGTTATGAAGGAGTTGGAAAGAAACAAATATCTCTTAGAAAATTTTAACTCCAAGGTACAAAAATTTGGTTTTGGCCTAGCCAAACTTATCCAGGATTGGAATGTATTACATAGGCAGGTTGAAATAATTATCTAGGCCTTTGTCCAATTTTATCATCCCCCTCTAACCCCTATTACCATGACCTCTCTCAAGGTTTCTAAATCCCCCTTGGGCTCACCCAAACGAGTCCATCCCAAATAGTCTCTTGCACAGGTAAAATGTAAAAAATGCCCTAGAATGATCCTCCCTGGTGAATCACCTAAAGGCCCCAAAAATTGTACCCAAGCTAAAGTATCTAAGGACAAATTGACCATCTAGGCAAAGGATTTTACTAAAGCTGAATACCCTCATAAGGGACCTTCCTCCTAGTTCTGCTTATTTTTCTTGTTTTTTACTAATGTTTTAAGTATTATTTTTTGATTTTTTGTTTTTTTGCTCTAGTTAGCATATTTAAACTACTATATTGAACTCCCATGGTTTTAGGTCCATGTAAAATCTATATTTTTACCATATAAAATAAAAAACATTGATATATACATGTTTCCTTGTAATTTTTACATGGAACAAGTGGGACATTTAAGCCATACTTTTAAAAACCAAGTGAAATTAATCACAAGTACCAAATTTATTATTTTATCCTTTTTAATACTAAAATATAAGGGGTGCATTTGTAAACAACTAAATTTAGTATTAGACACTTAGAAACATCAAATTTGGAATAATCTAACATAATAGGATTTTATGTAACATTTGAATCTTGTACACATTTTTCCTTATCTATCTACCCACCTATTGTCTTAACTAACCCAATTTATCAAGTACATATATTCAATAACAACATAGTATGTACAATAAAACACTAGAATCCTAAATAAACTATCACCAAAGCTTAAATCACTAATTTTCACTCCTAGTGTAATACCAAAATTAATAATAAAGTTATAGTTTTACCACAAGTGTTTGTCTTTACTAGTAGTTTTCAAGAACCATCAACGACTACTTATAAAATTGGGACATCTCCATAGGTCATCCTAGACACATTTTAAGGGTCTGTCATATTGGGAAATATCAAAGAGTCATATCTAAATATACATCAAACCTAATATCATACTCATAGGGTCACTTGGACACTAGATCACTAATTAGAAATCACATTGAGAAATCAATTAGTAATCTCACATGACATTATCAAAAAAGCATAGACATAAAAATACCTCAAAGGAGTAGTCATAGAACTATGTCTAAATAAAAATGTAGGTCAATTTTTTCATGGTGTCAAGTGTTAAAAGTTAAACATTTCATTGTATTATATCATGATTATGATGGTGCACATACACACCTAGGTGGGATAAATATGTGTGATTTGATCCCTTTTCAGATTATTTAAATGTAGTAAATGCTTATTTACATAATGGGAGTGGTTGAGGTTAGTTCAACCCAAAGAGATATCCCATTTTTTAGGTCACCTTGGTGTCAAAATTATGATTAGGTTTTTGAAGAAAATATATTTCTATGCACATGATCGAATACATATACATGCACAAGACATATGTACAGATGCAAGCATAGTGAATTGAGGTGGCATGGACCAACACAGTACATTAGAATAATATCTATAGATCTTAGAGAGTATTGGTCATCATAGTGGATTGATATTTTCATGTAGCATCTGTGTAAGGTTTGAGTACCTGTTTATCGATATGAGTAGTTACATATATGAGACAAATAATTTTTAAGGATCATGAAAAAACATGAACAATAGAAATAAGAAATTGGGTAAGTTCATCTATACTCCATTATTTTTTCAGTTTTAAATATAATAAGTGCAATATTAATCTACCCTTTTACATTCAAATATGTATGATTATTCCCATATTTTACAAAATTTGAATATTCATAGTTTTATCTTATCAGATCATATTAATCACAAAATAACTAAAACAAAGAAAGGGATGATGTACTTAGCTAATTATGACTCTTTTTTACTTAGATAATATGTCACAAGATCTGAAAATTCTTTGTATATGGTTTGTCAGCTACTTATCCTTGAAACAAATGTTGAAAACCTACCTAGATGCTTTTGGAAAAGTCAGACATCTATTGTAGCCAACATTGTTAGAGATTACTAGTGGTGTCCTTATAAATGGTGTGGTTTTGAAACTTATAGGATACCTACATCTGAATCTATAATCTAGATATGTGTGTGAAAACTTATTCGATCTTATGTACTGATACTTATTTTTTATCTCTTTTGTGTAAACCCCAATTATTCTTGATTGACCATAAGATGCAATTAAAAATGGTTTAGTATTTTATGTTTGAAAATCACAACCACTTCTCATTGAATTGATAAGAATTTAATATGTTCCAATACATTGAACATGGCTCAAACCACACATATTTATCTCTCTTAGATTGTGTGAAAAATCATGAATAATCTAGGGTATAGTTTTATCTTTTGATCTTTGATACTTGGCACCATGCAACTTTGAATTTTTGTATTCAAATTTGGATATATGGAAAAGGTTTATCCTTGAGTATTTTAGATGTGTATATGAATTCTGAATAATTTTCCAAGATATTACTATGTTTTATAAGATATGCTCAAGTCAATAGTAACTATAGGGGTGGTTTGTATTTATAAGTGAATCTTCATTAATTATCTGCTATGATTGAGCTATGAAAAGTGTCTAGGTTTCCCTAATGGATATTTAAGAATATTTAAAATAACCATTGATATCCCATGGAAACTAATGTCAAAGGAAGATAATTTTGATAACTAACACTATTTGGGCTTACTAGTATCATCTTGTAAGTGAAAAATAATGATCTAAGGTATGGAGAATATCTTTTTAGGATTCTGAAGGTATACCTATATATTCTAAATTGATATTTAATAAATACATATAGGAAATATATGATTGAGCTATGAAAAGTGTCTAGGTTTCCCTAATGGAGATTTAAGAATTTTAAAAATAACCATTGATATCCCATGGAAACTACTGTGAGAGGAAGATAATTTTGATAATTAACACTATTTGGGCTTACTAGTATCATCTTGTAAGTGAGAAATAATTATCTAAGGTATGGATAATATCTTTCTAGGATTCTGAAGGTATACCTGTATAGACCAAATTGATATTGAATATATACATATAGGAAATATAGGTGGATAAGAAATATATGGTTAGATTGATAAAAGTAAATTATTCTCAAGGTTTAGATATATGTGCATTGTCTAAGTATGTCAAAGTTGATGTTTCAAAATTGTCAAATACCAAATTTAGGTGTCTAAAGATGTCCTCCTTTTAATATAGTATTAAAAATAATAAATTAAAATGATAAAATAAATATTTTTTTACTTGAAATAACCATGTTTTGTACAATGGTGTGGGTCCTTTCTAAACCTATATCTTTACCCATTATACAAAAACAAATAGTGTTTTGTGTTGACAGGTACAACCAAAATGTATCATTTTATCTATGTGGAGTCTATATGAAACATGTATAGATCAATTTACTCTCACAATAATAAATATAAAATAATATAAATCATTGGTTTTTAAAAAAATTTAAATCTAAGGAATGAATACACTTGATGGTATGCAAACCAAACTCCACTTTTTAAACTTGATTGGAGAATACTATGGGGTGAATCTGTCCCAAGGAGATGAAAATTTTGAAACTATGAGTTGAGGGGTGTAAATATACCAAATACAAATAGATAAGGTGGTGTTATAATTTGATATATGTATTAACCTAAATCACACTACCTTGAGTATCAAAATGACATCTTTTTGAAACCTTGAAATTAGGTTCATATATAAAGGTAGAACTCTGAATCAAGTTTATGTGAAAAAGTAGAACCTCAAATGAGATTCATATGTAAAATTATCAACCTATGAACATGGATATATAACTAAAGTGAAATTATAGTACCATCATTCCCCAATGATCCTCATTATATAAAATATAAAAGTGTTCTCATGAAAAAAATCAATGTCCCATATGATCCATATGTCCCTCAAAATGATGTACAATGTCAAAATTAGTCTTGAAATATCATCATAAGAATCCCCAAATATTCCTAAAAATAATATAAAATTCCCAAATTTCTCCTCAAATACATGTGAAGATGTCTCAATTTACTTAATTTATTCCATTTGAATCATATAATATTTCTCAGAATGTGAAATGCTCTATTTGATATGATCTAAATCTCTAGAACAAGTCCATTGAATTCCCCCATTTTGATATGATGGAAGAAGCTTGTAAATCACTCATTTAAAAAGAAAGAGTTATGTGTACCATGTGTTATATATAAAAAATATAGTCATGAAATACGTATATACAAACACACTAAGATATGTTATAGATTGAAACATTTATGTCATTGTATTCAAACATGAAACATGTTATCCAAGGCAAGGGTAGTTATTTGTTAGTAGCACACAAATTAAAATTATGATAATTATTTTAGAAATAGGTGTTAGATTCAATTATATATGTCAATGAATCACATAATAATTGGAAACATAGTAAATGAATGATCTAAATAATGGTAATGCCAAATAATAATAGAAAACACACAATATAAACATATGTGAGAGTGACAATGGAACCAAACACATAGTAATCATCAATTTTATCCATAAAAAGGTATTTAAACACAAAAAATACACAATATAAATGATAATCATACATATAATGATCAATAATCATAGAAACATATAATACATGACACAACTCTAACATGTGATGGACATGGCATAGCTATGCCATAGACTAGAGGATCCTCTAACATAATTAAAACACAAAATGATAAGATATAATAAATACACACATATAATATATAACACAATAATGATCAAACAATGTCACAATCATCAACATCAAATAATCACAAACCAAACAATGTTGGTCTACATAATCAGTCAATGCCATCATTTAGTACATTAAAGTGGCATATCCATAGGCAGTAGAAATTTAATAAATATGAAGAAGAAAACATCATTTATAACTAGCATAATTAATAAAATATGAAAAATGAACTACCATAGAAATATATAACTTGGAAAATGTGTCAAGATGCCATAAACATGGGCATGCCTCCAATTTAGAAAGGTTAACCATTGGTTTGATCAATGTCATGTATTTGTATGTCTATGTATAATATGTAACTTGTATGTATTGCATCCAAATCATGTTTACCATGAAAATAATTGTGTAGAAACTAGATATGTAACTCACTATGTCTATAAAAAATGGCATTAAACAACTATGTGAACTAGTAAAGCAAGCCATGCATAGGTTCTAGTTTTGTAAATTTTGAATGTTTTTGTATCTTTTTTTTTAAAGATTTTAAAATATTTGAAATAAAAAATCACTTAATCAAACAAAATACCAAGGGTAAAGGTTGTAAAATATAATAATATGAAGAATCCAAACAATTGATAGCATAAGTTAACACATAACAGTATGCACTAAATGTAGTATCAAAGTAGTCTGAAGAAAGCAACTAGTATGACTTTATTTATATGGTTAACTCATATTTCAAAGGAGTATGTGATATAATAAGAATAGGAACATGCCCCTAGTGGTAAATGGTCAGTGTGTACATAATTTTCATGAGATGTGTAGGCATAAAATAAATTTGATCATGTAAACTTAATGTGTGCCAAGAAAAAAGAATGCATGGATAATAAATATGGAGAAGTGGGAAAGTGGTATGCCAAGTTGAGATGTAACATGAATAAAATGATTTTATCTAAGATGACACTGCTATAATTTATTTTTATGCATATGCCATCATAGGATATCTAGCGTGAATGTCCAGTTTTAGATAAGCAGTCAAAAAGCAAGGTCGAATAAAACACAACAAGAAAATCAAAGCCTATGTATATAATAATTATTAAATAAAAATAATATGTGCACATAGATATCAAAATATATGAAAGGATAAATAAATTTATCACCTCAAGTTAGAGTGATCAAACAAACAAAAAATGAGAAGCTATGTATAATAAATTGTGTCAAAGCTAACGTATGTTCCAGTCAATGGGATGCTCAAGTGGATATATTGTATCAATGGGTGTAAGTGTTAGATGTTATGGATAATGTGTAACATGTATATCACTATAAAAATATAAAAAAATTGGAAAAATCAATATAATATCTGGAACTAATAGTATGACTAATATAATCATGTATATACTACATAACTTTAGTAATTGGAATAAGATGTAGACTCTATTGTATGTTAGGAGAATGTATCAATGTTATTTATGGAACATGTTCATAAGACTATTGTAATAATATCATAATATGTGATGAACTATATTATGTATGATAAACTAAAATAGGTTTCTGATGTAGAGGATGTTGGATAATCAGTCATCTAGGAAGATCAATCACTTGTTACTAAAATGGAATCTATATTATTTTGAGAGGCATAATTTGTGTAGGTTTTATAGTAGGTTGCTATGGAATCATATGAGTAAATATCTTTGGATGTATATATAACTCATATGGAACATTAGAACTATAAACAATTTGTTATTATATATATAATTTAAGCATTGATGTAACAAAGATGGGATTGCACATATATTATATATTGGTGGTCATCCTAATATCATGTAAAATGTGCCAAGGTTAGGAAAAACTAAAAATAAAATAGTGATAGTATTAGGTCATACCATAAGTGGTAACAAAATACCACCAATAGGGTTTTTAATTTTTCCATTGAATCCTTTTACTATGTATTTTATACCAATCAAGTCTTTTATGTGTGTACCTAAGACTAGTACGTAATGTCACAGTGCATATATTTTCACTCGACCCATTTTACACCATAATGATATGAATTATATATGATTTAATGAAATCATGTATGAATAAAGGTGCATTTGTATATTAATCATCAATAATTTCATGATCATAAAAAATATTCATAGGTTGTTGTACATGTGTATTTGTAAGTGTACCAATAAGTAAATCTATAGGATGAGACTCCTCAAATTTAGAAGGATAGGACACTGAAGGAGGATGTGCATCATGATTAATATGTATCTTTGGATTAGTCTTAGTTTCTTGTACCTCATTCTTTTGAAATGGATCAATAACAGCTTTAAGCTTCACATTAGGTTGGGCACCTAAATAATTGGTGGGTGTGATTTTATTATTAAGATCAATAGTTTATTATCAATTAGGTCTTGGATCTTATGTCATAAAACTAAAATATCTATTAATTTAACTATTTTCTCCAAATCTTACACCCTAGAAGATGGTTGTTCAGGCCTCCTCCAGATTTGGGCAATGTTGGGACATTTCTAGGCTTGTGGGTGTGCCTATAAGTGGAAATGAACCTCTAGGTTGAAAGGGCTAGCTCCTTGTATTAGCTTCTTATGTAATAAAACTACTGAACTAGTTTGTATGAGTGAAAAGAGTTAGAAGTTTTCATAAATGAAAAGCCTATTCTAAAATGGTGATACACTAAGAATTAGTATCCACATGTATGCCCTATACTTATGCACAATACATCAGAATATAGTCTATAACTCAAGTTTTAGAAGATTAAAACATAAGTATTTCAATATAGAGACAAATTGAATGAGATCACATAATGTAAATAATTGGAAAAGGCAAACTGTATAGTCCAGAAAGGGGTTACACATATGCAAAATCTTACATAGCTAGAATGCACTCTACATGACCTATTGGATTAACTCTTTGCTCAAAATCATGGATAGAGAATATAAGTATAAAAAATCACTTGTTGCCACTCTGTGTCTCTTACATGCCCAAGAAAATGTCTAGAACTTAGAAAGAAAATAGACTTATGATTCTTTGCTCAAAGGCAAGAAAATGACAAAACATTCTAGCAGGGCTTCACCATACTATTTATAGATGATAAAAAAAGAGCCCAAGGGTCCTATTTATAGAAAAGAGAGGGAGATAAGAGAGAGCTCTTGGGCACCAAAATAGAAGCCTCCAAAATGGTTTATAGTTGCCATCCTAGTGAAACTGATTCCAGCTATTCTCTCATTCAGTTGGAGTTTTTTCTTCTCTTTGATTCACCCTCTTGAAATGACCAAGATCATTACAAAATCAATGGTGAGATGACTCTCTATTAAAATGGCTCAGATTGCTATTATGAACCTTAGATTCCTCCTAAAATCTCCCATGTTTTGCACTATAGACCCATTCAAGTCTTCTAAATGGCTTTACTTATAAACCTATAAGTCAAGCATATTGAGAAACTTGATTTACACTATATTTACCATTTTGGGTTCTTTTATTGCTTCTACTTATAAAAGTCATAAGCAAAGCTTGTTGGGAAACCTGATTTACACTATCTTGTCATTCAAGTTTTCCAAGTGACTTTACTTCTTACTTGCTCCATAACAACTAGTTGGCCACCCTAAATTTGATGTCATGTAGTGTGTCATGTCTTTTAATCCCAATGGCTAGTTGGCCACCCTAAATTTGGCATCCTGTGTCATGTCATCTTTGCACCCCAATGGCTAGTGGGCTGTATTAAACTTGACATCCTATGACATATCATGGAGATCCATTGGGTTGGGTTTATTGTTTCAGGTAATTTTCCTGAAGTAATTCCTTCAAATAATTTGTCTGAAGGAATTATTTATGGGATTTTTATTAAAAGGAAATAGTTATTTCCTTTAGTAAATTTTTTTAAAGGATACTTGGGAAAGTGTCCTTCAGGAAATTTCTGAAGGACACTTGGTGAAGGAACAAGGTCCCTTCAAAAAAAATTTGAAGGGCATTTCCAAAGACAAAGTACCCTTCAAAAAAGTTTGAAGGGACACTTGCAAAGAAAAGTACCCTTCATAACTTTTCTAAAGGGTCACTTGGATAATGAAGTGCCCCTCAGAAGGTTTATAAAGGGACATTTGGGCAAAAAAGTGCCCTTTAGAATTTTTTGAAGGGTCACTTAGAAGAAAAGTGCCCTTTGAAAAAGTCTAAAGGGACACTTGGGAAGAAAAGTGCCCTTCAGAACTTTTCTAAAGGGTCACTTGGAAGAAAAGTGCCCTTCAAAAAAGTTTGAAGGGACACTTGGGAAGAAAAGTGCCCTTCAAAACTTTTTTGAAGGGTCACTTGGATGAAAAGTGCCCTTCAAAAAAGTCTGAAGGGACACTTGGGAAGAAGGTGAGGCAAGAAAGGCCCTTCAAAAACATTTCAAAGGGCACTTCGAGGCAAAACAAAGCCTGAAAAGCTAAGGTAAAGAAGGCAAAGGGAAAGAACAAAGAACAAGGGAGAAGAGCCCGAACCTAGAGAGGTTGAAGGGAAAAGAAAATTAACAAGACAAGAGACCAAACATAGAAAATGAGCAAGGGAGAAATGAAAAGAGCCAAAGGGAAAACACAAAATAGTCATGTAAAAAGTGATCAACATTCTAGTGATTTCTAGGGGAGACATGACTACTATGTCATAAGACTAGTCACCTAAATCCTTCCATTGGGAATGGAGTCACACAAGGAAAACAAGAGTTGAAAGAGTAAGTCAAGGCCAAACACACAAGCTAGAGAGACACACACACAAACAAACAAAAAAAAAAACACCAAAAATGGAAACACTATGCTCCAAAGCACTTACGGAGAATAAACACAATAAAGGAAACACACCAAAACAAGGTATATACAAGACATGGATAGTAAGAGTTAAAAATAAGGCTTCAAATGGATTTCATTCACTAGAATAGGTAGATCTTATCCATCCATTTTGGATAACTAAAAGGAGTTTCTTTGCTTGCACTTGTTGATGATGTAAGGACCACTCCCCAAAGTATCAAAATTTGTATGTTTTCTTGTTTTTTCCCTATCTTCATCCCATTTCAAGACCAAGTCACCTTCTTTAAACACTCTTGCCATTGCCCTTTTGTCAAAGGATTTTTTCATGAGAACTTGATGGTGTTCCAAATATTTGTGTGCATCATCTCTTACTTCTTGAAGCTATATTAATTCTACCAATCTGACCTCCATGGGAGTGTTTTCAAGTAATTACAATTGTTGTGCAAGTTCCAAGGTAGGGAGCTCTTGTGATATGAACAACCTAGCTTCTCTCCCATAGAAAAGTTCAAAAGGAGAATTACCAATTAACTTATTGGGAGTGATTCTATCTACCCATAAGGCTATCTTTAGCTTGTTATGCCATGCTCTTTGATTGGTTTCTAATGTCCTCTTGATGATCTTGATGAGGTTCTTGTTGGTAGACTCAACCACTATACTACTTTGAGGGTAGTACTTGGATGAGGTACTCAAATAAAATCCACTCTTTGCTACCTAATCAAAAGTTTTAGCACGTATGAAAGCAAGTGCATTATCTAAGATGGTGACATGTGGAGCTCTAAACCTTGTTATGATGTTGTTATAGAACTCCAAGATGGCATTTTCATTTGCTTATTTTAAAGCAACAACCTCTACCCATCTTGTGAATTATTTTGTAGCAGTCAATATCCATTTGTGTCCAACATTTAATGGAGGGTTGATCATGCCAATGAAGTAAAGGCCCCATTACATGAAAGGTTGGTCCACTTAGATATGATTAAATTGAAGGGCAACAAGATTTTGTTTTCCAACAAAGAAAGAACATTGAGGATAAACCTTAGACCAATGATAACAGTCCTTAAAAAGACTAGGCCAATAGTAACCAGCTCTCATTATTTTTATAGCTATTATTCTAGGAGTGAAGTGACCACCATCTGCACCATTATGGAACTTTTCTAGTAGCATATAAAATTTGTCATTGTTAATGCATCTTAGAAACACATTACTCAAATTGTTCTTAAAGAGAATGCCATCCACAAAACAATAAAGAATAACCTATATCCTAAAATACCTTCTTTGAGATTTGATCAAGCCATTAAGACACTCACCATTTTGAAGAAAACCAATGATGTCTTGTGTCCAACTTTGATTCTGCATTTGATTAGCTAGCTGATCCTTAACTTGATTCACCAAGGCTTGCTCTTTTGTCTCTTGAAAGTCAGATGCTAAGTGCTCACATAAACCTCTTCCTCTTACTAGGTTGGTTACCTTTCTGTCAATATCATATTCCATCACCTTCATGATCCATCCATCTCTCTTCTCATTGAGATCCTTGCTTAGGAGAAACTCCTTGGTGTTAGGATGGGAGACCATGACATGGATCTTGTTGTTGGAAACCATATGCCTAATTTTTTTCAAAACTCTAATGATGATTAAAGCTTGTTTCTCAACAAAATAATATGTCACTTCATAGTCTTCTAAGCCTTGACTGAAGAAAGTAATTGGTTGCTCAACATATTCATCATTATTTTACATGAGCATAGCTAAGATTGTGTCAAGGTTAGAAAAAGTATAAATAATGAAATTCTTAGAAAAATTCAGATTTAAGAGAGTGGGAGATGCTACAATTTCTTGCTTGATTGCTTCAAAAATGCTTTTACCTTCCTATGTCCAAGTAAAAACATGGTTCTTTTTTAGTATGACTGTGATAGGCTTTACCACAGTTGCAAAGTTTGGGATAAACCTCCTTACAAAGTTTATTTTTCCCAAGAAACCTTGTATCCCTTTCTTGTGTTGAGGCAAAGACAAGCCTAGAATAACTTCAATCCTTTTGGGGTCAATAAATAAGCCTTCTTTTGAAACAATGTGACCCAAAAGCTTACCTTCATGGATAACAAAGATGCACTTCTTTGGATTGAGGGATATACTGCACTCTCTACACTTCTCAAACACTTGCCTTAAATGTCCTATATGATCAGCAATATCCTTTGAAAAAATGGTTATATCATCCAGGTAAACAAGCAAAACTTTGATTATAACCTTTGAAAGCCATGTCCATTGCCCTTTAAAATATAGCTCCAATATTGGATAAACTAAATGGCATCTTCTTGTAGGAAAAGGTCCCCCACTTGGTGGTGAAGGTTGTCTTGAATTTATCCCCTTCATTTACCTATGTTTCATTATAACCTGAATAACCATCAAGAAGTGAGAAGTGTTGAGAACTTGAAACAACTTATATAATTTATTCCATGGAAGGAAGTGGGTAATGATCCTTGAGAGACACTTTGTTTAGATCACAAAAATCCACAAAAAGTATAATTTATCCATTCTTATTTCAAACCAACATAAGGTTGGCTACCCAAGTTGAGTGCTTGATAGGAAAGATAATCCTAGACTTAGTCAATTTGGTCATCTCTTTCTTCATGAGTTATTCTACCTTGGGGTTGATAGGCCTTTATTTTTGTCTTACTGGTTTAGCTCCATGCTCCAACTCAATGGTGTGATGAGCTAGACTTGGGTCAAAGCCCTTCAAGTCCTTGTATTTCAAGGTAAAGATGTCGCGAAACTCTTTGCATAATGCAATGAAAGCTTGCCTTTCTACTTGAGAACAAGCCTTGCCAACCTTCAAAAGTTTGTCCTTGAAAATCAAAACCCTCTCATAGTTCTCTTCTTTTGTTGACATGCTCATTCTTTGGTTTTTATTTTGATCATCCTCATTGAAGGCACTCTCTAAGGTAATCATCCCCTTGTGTATTTTATTTGTCTTCAACTATATAATTTTCTCTTCCTAATGATCATGCAACTTCTTTTGATTTCTTAAAGAGAAGCCTGCCTTATTTTGCAAAAAGTGTGTAATGTGTTCATCACTTTTAAACACTTACCATGACAATTAATTATCTAGAATGGAAGGTCTCATAATGATCTTGATATGGGATTGATCTTTCTCTTGTTCAACATCAATAATTGAGTCAAAAGGTGATCCAATTGTAACCAATCTATCAACGTGTTTATTCAAGTCTCTTGGTAGGGGTTGGATATTGAAGGCATCAAAATCATTAAGTATATCCCATACCATATGATTGTAAGACTTGAGAAATGGGTTCTTGGCTGTATCTTGACTTCTCACTTGATGAATGATGAGCTCACTATCTCCATAGATTTTCAAAATCTTGATTCTTCTCTTCTTTACCCATTAGAGACCAAGAACTAAGCCTTCGTATTCTACCACATTGTAAGTGCAGCTAAAGTGAAACCTATAAGAAGAGTAGTAATGATTATTTGATGGTAAAACCAACATGACACCAGCTCCTATGCCTAATTTGGTCCTTAAACCATCAAAGAACATTTCCCACATGCCATCAAACTCATGATCTTCATTGGTGAGTGAAGGAATTAGGACATTCTCCTCATGCATGTAGTAAAATCCCAAATTAGTTTCCTCAATTAAAGTGTAAGGATCAAGGCCATGTGTTTTATTTTTGTACTTTTTAATATAGAGATTGGAAATAAATTCAAGAGGAGAAGATGTTTCACTATTTAGGACTATTTCTTCCTCTTTACTGATTAGACAGTTTTGATTTGTCATTGTCTCCAAGTATGGTTCAATGTGGAACCTTGATAAGGGCTGAGTCCTCATGGTTACCTTGGTTCCATACCTTATCTTGAAAGCTAAAAAGGACCAATCAGTAGAAAGGTATCATCATATCTTGGCCATAAAGTCCCTAGACACGCATATAGCCAAGTGTGTTGGAAGGTCCACCACCACAATATCTTGCATGATAGAGAAGCTTGGGAAGCCATGTAAAAATAATTTTAGACCTTTGATCAATCCTACCATCTTATTTTTAGTTCCATCTAGATGCAACATGCCTTTATTATGTGTCTCATAGTTCAAACCCAACTTATCATCCACTACTTTAGGCATAACAATTGTGTTTTCTCCGCTATCCATAATATAATTGTGGACCAACTTATCACCCACAATGAGTGTGAGGTAGAAGGGTGGAGGATTTTCAGATTTAGTTTAAGGCTACAAAAGATTATTTGGATAATTTGTGAGAGCCACACTATGATGCTTTGAATATTGAGGAGCCTACTACATGCTTGTTAACTGCTCTTGTAAAAGCTCCTTTTGGCCAGGTATATGTAGAACCTCCCAAAGGGATATGCTTGTCTTATTTCTCTTTAATGAGTCCATTATATTTAGAGATGGATTATTCAATTTATCCTACATTTTTTATGGCAATAAAGGAGTTGTAGCCTAATGTGTTGCAATCTTGGCAACTATATTTACATTTTGATTCTATTGAGGAACATGGCTTGTAGAAGGTGCAATACTTTGATTGGAATTTTATGGCCTTAGAGAGGCATCACTTGGAATTATTCATGGCTCTTTAACCTCTCCCAATTCTCTCATTTTGTCCCTTGTATTGGCTGAAATTTTCATGCCTTGAGTCAACACAAAATCATCTTTTACTTGAAAATTCATCATTCCTACACTTGGGCTACTATCTTCTTTAGGAATATCCCTTTGGCTAGGA
Organism: Torreya grandis; assembly: GCA_037957365.1. NCBI lineage: Eukaryota > Viridiplantae > Streptophyta > Pinopsida > Cupressales > Taxaceae > Torreya > Torreya grandis. Next base: position 2,152,430 of record JARHVA010000993.1, read on the forward strand.
CATGCTTCTTATTTTGTAATGTAAGGATTAAATTATTATTATGTATTCAAAGTGTAGTTGGTTCTTCAATAATCATGTGTGAACTAACCTTGAGGCTTCCCCCATTGGTCTACATAATCTTCTCCTTGCACTAGATTTGCATGAACTAGAACAATAACCTTTATGGGAGGAGTAGAATTTAGATTATATGCATTGTGATACATAATGTAAAATTATTGATTTTGTCCTCTCCCTTGATAATTTTATTGGGATGGAGCTCTATATCCTTATTGAGGATAGTATTATACATTAGGAGGAACACTTGCCTGATATTGAGCTTGTTTGAGTTAAGCTCTCAATGATCTGATTTCTTCATCCTTGTCCACAATGTTATCCACCTTCTTGGGAAAGGATTTGGCTTCACATTGGCTTTGGGAACTTGAGACATGTTTGGAGCTTTAATCAAATTATGGGATAGCAAAGGCATGAAAACTCTTAGAGGGAGTCTTCTAGCCTGAATCAAGTTATTCTTAGCCTCAATTGCTAACTCATATGCACCTAGAAGAGTGAATCCTCCCATTGACTATAACATAACAAAAACATAAATACCAATTCCTTTGAGGTATGTTGGGAACACAAACCTAGGAGGAGGTCTCATTATTGGTGGTAGCCTATACCATGTTCTTTGAAATCTCTCGTTGAAATTTCCTATGGATTCATTTGAACCTCTTCTTATTACATTCAGCTGATGTATTAGGGAAGCATGATCACTATTATTTTTGAATATTGTCACTATTAGGTCTCAAACCATGCCAAATTCTAATTTAGCCCCCTCCAACATTCTATACTAGTCAAATGCTTTGCCTTTTAAGGACATAGCAAGTAGTCTAATGGCTATGTTGGGCCTAGTAACATTATGGAAATTGTAGAAATTAGAGATGTCTTTAATATGTTTAGATAGGGTAATAAGACCCTCTCCATTGAAACTAAGAATATTTTTTGTAGTATTTGGAGGAATGGGGTCATATGCAAAAAAAATTATTGGGTTTTGGGTATTAAAATTAGGGAAGGGTTGATGTCTACCTATCTCTCCCCTTTCTCCCATTTCTTTTTTTCCTCTATGATCCTCTATTTCTTCTTCTTCTTCTTCAACTTTCTCCTCTCCTTGAACTTCTTCAACCTCTTTTGCTTCTTCTCCAAAACATCCTTGCCAAAGATTTAATAAGGCTAGGAGTGGGTTGGGGAATTATTCTTTATGAAAAGCTTCAGCTGAAGGGGCTTGGTCAGAAAATCTTAAGGACCTTATGAGGACCATGTAGGAAATGTATAAAAATTGGTCTAGAACCAGGGATTCATACCCTTTTGGAGCCACTAAATGTTGGGTTGGGGGTATTTATACTACTTTAGGCCTTTCAAGACTAGCATTCACCTTGACTTAGCAATAATTTGGGTCCCACCAGACATGCTAGAACTATTGTCTCCAAATCTTGCACCCTAGAAGATGGTTGTTTAGGCCTCCTCTAGATTTGGGTAATGTTGGGACATTTACAGGCTTGTGGGTGTGCCTATAAGTGGAAATTAACCTCTATGTTGAAAGGGATAGCTCCTTGTACTAGCTTCTTGTGCAGTAAAATTATTGAACCACTTTGTATGAGTAAAAAGAGTCAGAAGTTTGCATAAATGAAAATACTAGTCTAAAATAGTGATACACCAAGAATTAGTATCCACATGTATGCCCTATACTTATGCACAATACAATAGAATATAGTCTATAACTCAAGTTATATAATATTCCAACATAAGTATTTCAATGTAGAGAAAAATTGAATGAGATCACATAAGGTAAATAACTGGAAAAGATAAACTTTATATTCTAGAAAAGGGTTACACATATGCAAAATCTCACACAGCTAGAATGCACTCTACATGACTTATTGGATCAACTATTTGCTCAAAAGCATGAAGGATAGAGAACATAAGGATCAAAAATAACTTCTTGTCACTTTGTGGCTCTTGCATGCCCAGGCAAATGTCTAGAACTTAAAAATAAAATAGACTTATGCTTCTTTACTCAAAGGCAAGAAAATGGCAAAACATTCTAGCAGGGCTTCATCGTACTATTTATGGATGATAAAACAAGATCCCAAGGGTCCTACTTATATCAAAATAGGGAGAGAAGAGGGAGATATTGGGCACCAAAATAGAAGCCTCCAAAATGGTTTTTAGTCACCATCCTAGTGAAATTGATTCTAGTTGTTCTCTCATTCAATTGGATTTTGTCCTTCTCTACGATTTGACCTCTTGAAATGACCAAGATCATTAAAAAATCAATGGTGAGATGACCCTCCATAATAAATGGTTTGGATCACTATTGTGAAACTTAGATTCCTCCTGAAAGCTCTCATGTTTACACTACAGACCCATTCAGGCCTTCTGAATGGCTTTACTTATAAACCTATAAGTCAAGCATGTTGGGAAATCTAATTTACACTATCTTTTCCCTTTTAGGTTCTTCAATTGATTCTACTTATAAAAGTCATAAGTAAATCTTGTTGGGAAAACTAATTTGCACTATCTTATCATTCAAGTTTTCCAAGTGACTTTGCTTCTTACTTACTCCTTAACAGCTAGTTGGCCACCCTAAATTTGACATCCCATGGCATGCCATGTCTTTGAATCCCAATGGCTAGTTGGCCACCCTAAATTTGACATCCTATGGCATGTCATCTTTGCACCCCAATGGCTAGTGAGCTGTATTAAAATTGATGTCTTACAGTACATCATGGGGATCCATTGGGCCAGTTTTATTATTTTGGGAAATTTTCCTGAAGTAATTCCTATAGATAATTTGTCTGGAGGAATTCTCTTAGGTATTTTGCCTGAAAGGCAATAGATTTCCTTTGAGAACTTTCCCTGAAGGATAGTTGGGAAAGTGTCCTTCATAAAATTTTCAAAGGACACTTGGGGAAGGCACAAGGTCTCTTCAAAAAACTTTCAAGGGAATTTCCAAAGGAAATGGCCCTTTGGAACTTTTCTAAAGGGTCACTTGGATAATGAAGTGCCCTTCAGAAGGTTTTTAAAGGGACACTTAGGTATAAAAGTGCCCTTCAAAACTTTTTTGAAAGGTCACTTGGAAGAAAAGTGCCATTCAAAAATGTCCAAAGGGACACTTGAGAAGAAAAGTACCCTTCACTTAGAAGAAAATTACCCTTCAAAAAAGTCTAAAGGGACAATTGGGAAGAAAAGTGCCCTTCATAACTTTTTTGAAGGGTCACTTGGAATAAAAGTACCCTTTGGAACTTTTATGAAGGGTCACTTGGAAGAAAAGTGCCCTTCAAAAAAGTCTGAAGGGACACTTGTGAAAAAGGTGATGCAAGAAAGGCCCTTCAAAAACCTTCTAAAGGGAACTTCAAGGAAAAACAAAGCCCTACAAGATAAGGCAAAGAAGGGAAAGGTAAAGAATAAAGAACAAGGGAGAAGAGCCTGAAATAGGAGAGGTCGAAGGGAAAAGACAAGTAACAAGGAAAGAGACCAAACATAGAAAATGAGAAAGGGAGAAATGAAAAGAGACAAAGGGAAAACACAAATTGGTCATGCAAAAAATGGTCAACATTAATGTCATATGCCTTTATGCCAATCATAATATTGACTAATATCAAAAAATTTAGGTTGTAGCTTCATCATGACAATATCCATAAGTGGAGGAAGGGATATGAAGTTGCACTCAATTAAATTTTGTAATACTTTACGAAGAGGTATGGATAATCATGTAAATTATCTTCATTGAGGATCATAAAGGAAAATCTTATTATTATGTTTTCAAATTATGTTAACATATATTTTATCCTCATTCTTAGTATCATTAGCCTTAACTTTGAAAGGTATTTTTATTTGACATTTAACACTAGAATATAGGGGAGGGTTTCTCCCAAACTTCAATTTGTTCATGATGATAAGCTTGACGTCATGGTCTTTGACCATATGATACATACTATCAAAAGATTGATTTTTTTTAACCCAATATACTCATGGATGGTTGGAAGTAAGATTTGTTTGAAAATATCTTGTAATGACTTGTTAGCCTTAGGATTTTTCATTTTTTAAAGAATATTATTATAGCAAAGCACATTGTCACTAATGGATGCATTAGGTTTTTGTTTGAGTTATGCAAGCTGAGCATAAGAAAACCTTTCACTCATGTTGATAGAGACATGAGCTATGAATTTCTTAGCCAGTCTATTTAAAACATGTATTAATTAAAGAGGAAGTCTATAAAACCATTGAAAGACATAATCAAGGATCCTAGTAGAAATGATTATTAGTAACTTATCATTAGTTTCATAATCTAAATATGTTGCATGGAAGGATATGATATGTTATATATCACCTTTACCATCAAATGGTGAAATCTTGGATGCAATAAATCTTGTAAGAAGGGGATATTTGGAAATATTTTAGGCCAAATGGTTATGTAATAATGGTTGAGATTTTGTTGTATGACATGCTCTATTATAACCTTATGTTAAATGACCAATCTTGGCTTGAATATCAAAAGGTTTTTGTATTAGTTTTTGGTTACAAGGATTGGTATAAAAACTTAATAAATTAGGAATATATAGTGTCACATGAGTTATATGCCTATATGTTGCATAAGAATAGCCATAGCTATTTGAAGAGTAAATTTTGGTGCCTACATAGTAGGTATAATAGGCATCACTTGTGTAACCACAAGTGTATAAATATGAATATTAATTTAAACACCTAATGTAGCATGAACACCTATAGAAGGATAATTAGTATAATTTAAAAGTGTGTCATGTGGTTCCTTAAAAGTGGTTTCCTTAGATTTTTATTTTCATCTCTAGTTACATGTAAAAATGCTTCAATCATATGGGGATTTATATCAAGATATAATTTAAGATCAACTTGATCTACATCATAAAAAAAATCATGATTATTCTATAGGTTGTTATCTCTATGTACATCAAAATAAGAAGTACTCACATCATTGGTATCTTCCATTGTAGCTATAATAGGGTTTGTAAAGGTTGTATAAGATAAAAAATTAAACCCTGATAGAAGAAATGGACCTAGAAATAAACCCTAAGAGTGAATAAATATAAATCCCTAAGAAAATTTTGAAATCCTTATGTATGAGGAAACCTAGATTTTTTGTGCCAAATTCAATAATTGGGTTAACAATTTTTTTCATATTTTACACCTAAGTGATAAAATAATGGAAACTATGTACGAATTTAGATGACAAAAAACATGGCTATAAATTTAATAATCTGAATTGAAAGGGGATAAGTGATATTGGAATTTACCTAATTTATAAATGGAAAGACAAGAAAGGATGATGTACTTAGATAAATTTTATTGTTTGATTCATAAAAGATGTCACAAGATTTAGAAATTCTCTATATTGCTTCATCAACAACTTCGACCTAAAATAGATGTTAAAAATGTACATATACATTTCAAAATAATTTGGACTCCTATCACATTTTGAACTTTTAGGGATTACCAATCATGTCACTCCCTACAGTGGGGGTCTAAAACTCATAAAAAAATTTGGGACTACACCTAGAATCTCATTTATGTGTATGTGCTTCTTTGATCTTATGCACTGACACTTATTTTTTGTCTAAATTCTAATTATGCTTGATTGAACACATAATATTCCCTTAAAATGGGTTATTATTTTATTTTAAAAAACACAAACCAATTCTAATTTAATGGTTGAATGTTCCTTATATTCTAAAACTCTAAAAAGGGTTCAAACAACATATAATTCTCCCACTTAAGTGTCTGTGTGAAAAATTGTGAACAATACATAATGTAGTTCATTTTTTTAAGCTTTGATACTTGGAACCATGCATATTTAATTTTTGTGTTCAAATTTTGATCTATGGACTACTCTAGGGATACTCCTTGAAAGTTTGAGATGTTTATATTCCTTTTGAATAATGTTCCAAGAGACTACTAGGTTTTTTGAGTGATGATCAAGTCAATAATATTATTATGGGTTATTTGTGTTTATAGTTAACTCTTCATTAATTTCACATTATGACTAACAAATGAAATGTGTCTAGGCTAACGTAATGGAATCGACCGAATTTTAAAAATAGCCATTGAGGGCCCTTGCATACTACTAGAAAAGGAAGACACCTATGGTAACCAACATTATTTAGATTTACCATTACTATCTTGGAAGAGAAAAACAATAATTTAAGATATGGAGCATTCATTTAAGAGATTCTAAAGGTATTCTTGTATTAAAAAAATGGATGATAAATAAATACATATGACGGATATAGGTCACTAAGATACTAGATGGTTATAAAGATAGATGGAAAGTGTGCACAAGAGTTAGATATATGTGTATTGTCCAAGTATGTCTAATTTAATGTTTCCAAAGTACCAAATACCAAATTTAGGTATTTATAGTTACATACATGTGTTTTAGTGATTTTAAAGGATTATAACCACTTTAGCTATATTACTTGATGACACATGGTGCACATAACTCTTTATTTTGAGATGAGTGATTTGTAGGAGCAATTTTTTACAATTCCTCAACTCAAAAGAGGGAATATATATCTAGATATTTTACATCCAAGTTTTTAAAATATATGTACAAAAATTTGAGTGAAATTGATAAAAGTGATCGATCAAATTTGGGTAAAGTGAAGGTGCTATATATGTAAAAATATCTAATTACATAATCAAAAATTAGAGTTGAGTTGTCAAAACTTACTTTAAAAGTTATAGTACCTAAGAAATTATTAAAAGAGTGCAATAAATTTTTGTTATCAATTATGGAAGTATGGTTCACATACCACTAGGTGTATTCTTTCCTATGCTCATATTTTCAAATTTATATTTCTCATTATTATGTTTGTGATAATTTAGATATGGCGTTGACTACTTATTGGAATTTTGCCATTGATGATTGATGCACCATAGTTTTGTGAATAATTTAAATGTGGGTGGAATCTTTCCCAAGCATTGATAAAAATCATCCTTCCTTCCCTAGATAATTATTAGTGAATGTTTAAGTTTATCATTGTTATTATTTTGATACACATGCATTCACATCAGATTCACACATCAAATAAGGGGCATTATGGAACACTGATTTTAGTATATGAATTATTATTGACATTTTTTAGTGTTTTTTGTGTGTATGGTCCATTGGTTAGGGTTGGGTGCTCATTGATGATTTTATTGTGTTCTCTCTCCCTCTCTCATTATTCTCTATATGACATCAATATCTATTTGTTTACACTATACTTAATCACAATAAAATATAACTCTAATTGGAAATGTAAACTATTGAAATTTGATCCAGGAAGTTAAATAGTACATAATATAGTAAATACAAAGATCTATATATTTTACAAAAGTTATAAATTTATATAAATGGAAATTAGGGTTAGGGTTAGATATTTATCCTTGAAAACATATTAATTCAAAATTTATTAAAACTGTATGCACTATAACTAATTTAAATAACCTATACACATAGATACATAAGAGAATAAAATTTCATTGTATGTTGAGATAATGATGCAAAAGGCAGACAAAGAGGTAGTGCATCATTGTATGTTAATGTGACTTTATCCAAATAGATAGTGCACTAGATCTAAAAATTGGGGATTGTTCATCCTTGTCTATATTTTGCATAATTATGTGTAGGGATTGATTTGATGTGTAAAATACATATAAATTTGATGCCCTAGTCTTGCACAAGCATGCAAAAGAGATCAAATTAAAAAGGGGCAAAATGGGGAACTGGGATATGGTTAAGCTATTCTAAAAAAAATCCTTATTGATTGAGTTTTTCCTACATAGTTCAAGTGGACCTAAAGTCAATGCAGTTATCCCTTTAGGGAAGGTCATATGGATGCAACTAAAAAATTTGATTATAATTATTAACAAATGATAGCTTTAACCTGCAATAAAATAATGTTAGGTTTGGCTATGAACTGTGGTATTGTAGTAGAATTACAATAATATTTTTTTCTTAGAAGATAGGTGCTTCTAAAATAGTAAAATGGATGATTTACCTAAGTGATAGAAAGGGAGATTATCACATAGGATTGCACACGTCTTGATTTTGTAGCTTGTTGAGCAAGTGCCTAATGATACAATGGAAAAACCTCCAAAGCCATGGGACCTTGGAAATTTGAGGTTAATATCTAGAGAAGGATGGCTTCCTTTCACTAATATTATGCAAATTGATAAAATACCAATTTTGTGGATATCTCGCTCTTTAGTGCTTTTTTAAATCCTAAACTAGTGTTTTGATAGGGAAAAAGGTTAAAGAATTGAAATTTGTAGAAAACTAAAAATATGGTGTTTGTACCAAATATTTTATAGTGAATCTAAATGCTTGATTGATAAACATAATAGATTAGAAATTATATTTGAATTTATTTAAGCATAGACTCATGCAAATAGAAATCAGAGGTAGTATTTTAGATATTTTTCACAAAAGGGAAAAAGATTTTATTCCAAATAATATTATCAATAGGGAAAAATACCATAGATGAATTTTCTTGAGACTAGAATAAAATACAAAGATTTCATAAATAATCAAATAACTTGCACTTACACAAATATTCCACAACACAAGAGAGGCAAATATTTAACTTTATTTCTCTCCAAAGGTTACAACATGTAGTAAATACATTCAAAATACAAATCATGTAACTAGCATAAAAAAGATAGATGGGCCATGGGGTGTGCCCATTTTTATACAAAATATGTCATAAAAGACATGTAGTTATTGAAACTCAAATGCCCAATAAAGAAGATCATGCATATCTAAAACCCTCATGCCAGAGTTGTGAGTTCTTCTATTGTTAGCATTTTTGGACTTGTGAAATGGATAGAAAATGGCATGCATGAGTTGGGAGTGATCCTGGGTGTATCATGGCATGGTACGGCATGGCTGGAACTGAATATCTCCATGCAATGCTTCCTTATCTAATATTGGCTAAAAATAGCTTCCTCATGCAAAAAGAGGCACCCAAAATAGAACTAGTCTTTTAAAATAAAAGATAACATTGAAAATAATTATAAGTTTCTTTTCATGCAAACCCTAGCATGAAAAACTTTAAGTGATAGTTTCAAAAAAAATTAAGTCTTTATCACTTTTGCCAAAATGAACCATGCAATTTGCACTTCATGATTTTACATTTTTAATCAATCTATACTTGTCAAATTGGAAAGTGCAATTTGCACTTGTGATTTTTGCAACTTCAACATTATAAAAAATATAATGTGTAAAATATGTTTTCTCTTGCTCAACATCAAATGGTTTTCTTATAAAAGTCCTTATTGATCTATTCCTTCAATATTTTCCTTCTATCTCTGATTATTTCATGGTGATCTATTTATTAATGCAATAACCTTTTCCCATAGAGGTGAAAGGTGCTAGAGCACTTAAAATTGACCATAGAGATTGGAGGTGATGGAAGCACCTAGAAGTTCCCATGAAGGTTGAAGGTGTTGGAAGCACTTGAAATTTCTCATAGAGGTTAGAGGTGCTGGAAGCACTTGGAAGTTCCCATAGAGGTTGGAGATGCTGGAAGCACCTAAAAGTTCCCATCAAGGTTGGAGGTGTTGGAAGCACCTCAAATTTACCATAGAAGTGGGAGGTTATAGGTTTGGTGGTATTCAGAACCCATCATACACTTTGCATGTTGTGAAAGAATGAAAAGTGCATGTCAAGTTTTGAATTCTGTCAAATGGGTGCATGGTGGGATCCAGAGCCTACCATGCATTTTACACATTGTGAAAACATTCAAAGTGCATGGTGAGTTTCAAGTTCTATTGGTTTTGGATATGGGTGTTTCACCAGATCTAGAGCCTAAAATGCATTTTGCATGTTGTGAAAGCATGCAAAGTGTATGTTGAGTTCTGGATTTTTCCATTTTGGAAGATGGGTGATTTTGGGATATGAAACTTGTAAAACTGTTAGGTTGTGGAGCTAAAAGCCTCACTGATGCAGACACAGAGAAGGCCATTGGAGGAGTTGCTGAAGGTTGCTAAGTGTCAAAGCAATCGGCGTTGGTCTGATCAGCCGACGTCGGCAGGACAATGAAAGAGAAGCAACTGACGTCGGTCATAGATCGGCCGGTGTCAGTCACCTCCAGGCAGACAGGGACCGATGTCGGTCGCCTGTGTGGTTCGACTGTGAGTTTATTACAGGCAGTTAGCTAATGAACCAAGTGTTTGCATGATGAGTGCTAATTTTAGACTCATAGCTGTGGATCTAATTATTGTAATTAGATGTCTAATTATTGTTTGGATGAGTTCTATATAATAGACTCATGGTTGTATTGTAAATCAGTGCTAGGGAGTAAGAGAGCAAATAGCTCCTTTAGAGAGAGGTAGAGCAATGGTGCGTTCCTCCTAGTGCCACAGTACCAGGTGTGTGGGTGCTGGATTGGAGAGTCAGCTGGATTCTTCAAGTGTGTATGATCTTGGTCATCAAGTGTGCATGGCCCTTATAAGAGATCTACATGGTAAGTAAGATCATTGATTTGTAGGTGTGTGTGTGTGCAAGGTCAAGGTTCACAGGTGTACAGAACCAGTATTGATTTGTAGGTTGGAGATCTGATAGGACAGCAACACAATAGGGAGCAAAATTAGGCAGGATCTACGTGGAGTACGGTGTGTACTCATTGGTATGTACATGGAGTACATGGAGAGCTAAGAGGAAGGCAAGGTAGTTCCTTTTATAAGTATGGTCTGTTGAATTGTAGGTTGTTGCAGGTTCATGGGAGATCTACTTGAAGTACTTTGAGTACTTGTTGAGTGCATGGAGCACTTGTGGAGTGCGTGGAGCACAGGTGTAAGGTGAACACCAACTTTGTATTTGAGTTGGGTGTTGGGACCTAGTAGAGAGAGCTTTGAGGAGAGAATTACTGTTCACTTGAGGTGTGGGAAACCTCTGAAGAGGTGGTGGAGAAGAAGTGGCATCTTCTTTATTGTATTCTTTTCTGTAAGAGTTATTAATACAAGTTGTGTATTGTCTCTCATATTCTGTGTTATTCTGAATTCTAGTTACTTGTTGAATCTGGTTAATTTCCGCATATTAAGTTGCTTGGTTTGGTAATCAACTATGTGCTTTTGGTGTTCTGCACTCCTGACAAGTGGTATCAAAGCTAAGGTTGCAGGGAGCAGGGTTTATGTTTGGTTACAGGTCACTCTCAGGGGTTTCTGATTGAGTGGGAGCAGAGCAATGGTAGATGAAAGTAAGCTAAGAATGGAGGAGTTGAAAAGCATAGATGGTCACTTAAGGTCCCATGGAAAGAAAGAACAGGTAAAAAAATATTGTTGGTTTGTGGAAGATCAGCAAGAAGGAACTGAAGAAGCAGATATTGCAGGTGATGTTGCACAGGATGCTCTGGGAGGTTTCTTGGATAAAGTTGAATCTTGGATAAAAGATTCGGTTGCCTCTTTCCATGTAGCCCCAGGTAGAGGAGCTGGTAAGCCTTGCCAAAGAATTGGCAAAGGGGAAGTGAAGCTAAAATTGCAGGTGGCCAACACACAAGTGTTGATGAAGGTCATGTAGGTCCTAGGTTTGGAGATATGGCTAATTTATTCAAAAAGATTAGGTGATGAGGGATGCACAAGAACTCTCACAACAGGTGCACTTGAATTAGCTGGTGGTAAGAAAATAGGTACTCTTTATCTACTTGTTTATATTACTGATTCTTCTTCTATTGTAGAGACGTGGCTTCGTAGGCTTGGTCACATGAGCAGGAAGGAGATGCATGTTCTTAAGTAGAAGACAGATATATTTGATAGGCTTAAGAACTGGAAATCCTTGGTGTTCTTAGAGGAGATGGCGGACAAAAACCAGTGGATGGTGCTGGATACTTTTGAGCAGGGTAGTTTGGACATGGATATTGATTCAAAGGAGCTCGCGGGTAAAAATTCATCACTCATAGGCAAACACAGATACTGATGTCGGTCAGGAGGAACCGCCGTCGAATAGACAGGTGTCGATGTCGGTCATGTGCAGACCAAAGCCGGTGATGTCAGGCAGGGTAAGATCGACGTCGGTCAGAAGAATCAACGTCGACAGTATTAAGACTGACGTCAGTCAGATGATTGACGTCGGCAATAGGGACACCAACGTTAGCAGGTTGGTAGTCAGGGACAGACGCATGAGAACCGACGTCGGTCTGATGTAGACTTTGGAGTGACCAAGGTCGGTCACTGTAACATATTTTGGGTGGATAGCATGCTGTCAAGGAGTCTCAAACACCCATACGGAGGACTGAAGACATAAGTAGGCCCTCAAATTCATTATTCCTCTTCTTTATGCTTGTTGCTGATTGTAGAGCAGGAAGGATCCTAGAAACAGGTGGGAGCATCGCAGGGATATGATGTAGAACCAAACGGGAGTTTTGGTAGGGTTGCCAGCCGGTGTGAAAGCATAGAGACTAATGGATTCCTTAGTTGAAGAATAGAGTGAACAGACACGTGAGATGGAAGACCAGGCATATGGTCTTGAGGAGCTGCAGGACAGTGGTACGGGTTTTGACAGGTGGAGGATGAAGCATGGCTTCAGTGAATGTCAGGGTAACTACTGTGGTTTTGACTTACCAGGGGGATGATGATTGCAACATCATTCTGTTGCTGTATGTGGATAGTATGCTAGCTAGCAGGGGTGTACATATAGGGTTTTGCTGAGCTAAGGGTAAGATTAGTTTGGTGGCATGTCATGAGGAGTTTGGAGCAGTGAAATTCTTTGACATGGGAGACATGGAGATCACGGTATATTTTGTCTCTAGTGGGAGCTGATGTGAATTAGGTGTTGGCAAGGTTCATTACGTAAGATGCAGAGCCGAAGCACACTAAGGGCTAGATAGGTACAGTGTCTGAAATCACATGAGGTCTGGTATAGACCTGAATATTCCCATGCAGTGGGACCTGTCAGAGAGTTAGGAGCTAATTCGGGGAAGTGGGTCCTCAGGGATTTTGAGAGGGACCAGCAGCAGGTATACATGCAGGGTCAAGACTTCACTACATGTGTTTGTAGGTTTGAATGTGGTAGGGTACTCGGATGGCAGGTGGTGCACCATGGGATGTGTGGTGGTTAGTCTTCAAGTGGGAGCTTGAAGAGGGATACAAACTAGGAAACAGATTAGATAGAGTACAGGTATAGGTACAGTGCAGCTATTTATCTCCAAGTGGGAGATTGTTAGGTTGTGGAGCTAAAAGCTTCACTAATGCAGACATGAAGAAGGCCATTGGAGGAGTTGCTGAAGGTTGCTAAGTGTCAGAGCAACCGGCGTTGGTCTGATTAGCCAACATCGGTAGGACAGTGAAAGAAAAGCAACCGACGTCGGTCATGGATCGGCCGGCGTCGGTCACCTCCAGGCGGACAGGGACTGATGTCAGTTGCCTGTGTGGTTCGACTGTGAGTTTATTACGGGCAGTTAGCTAATGAACCAAGTGTTTGCATGATGAGTGCTAATTTAAGACTCATAGCTGTGCATCTAATTATTGTAATTAGATGTCTAATTATTGTTTGGATGAGTTCTATATAATAGACTCATGGTTGTATTGTAAATCAGTGCTAGGGAGTAAGAGAACAAATAGCTCCTTCAGAGAGAGGTAGAGCAATGGTGTGTTCCTCCTAGTGCCACAGTACCAGGTGTGTGGGTGCTGGATTGGAGAGTTAGCTAGATTCTTTAGGTGTGTATGATCTTGGTCATCAGGTGTGCATGGCCCTTATAGGAGATCTACATGGTAAGTAAGATCATTGATCTACAAGTGTGTGTGTGTGCAAGGTCAAGATTCACAGGTGTGCAGAACTAGTATTGATCTGTAGGTTGGAGATCAGATAGGATAGCAACACAACAGGGAGCAGAATCAGGTAGGATCTACTTGGAGTATGGTATGTACTCATTGGTATGTATGTGGAGTACATGGAGAGCTAAGAGGAAGGCAAGGCAATTCCTTCCATAAGTATGGTCTGTTGAATTGCAGGTTGTTACAGGTTCATGGGAGATCTACTTGAAGTACTTTGAGTACTTGTTGAGTGTGTGGAGCACTTGTGGAGTGCGTGGAGCACAGGTGTAAGGTGAACACCAACTCTGTATTTGAGTTGGGTGTTGGGACCTAGTAGAGAGAGCTTTGAGGAGAGAATTACTATTCACTTGAGGTGTGGGAAACCTCTAAAGAGGTGGTGGAAAAGAAGTGGCATCTTCTTTATTGTATTCTTTTCTGTAAGAGTTATTAATACAAGTTGTGTATTGTCTCTCATATTCTGTGTTATTCTGAATTCTAGTTACTTGTTAAATCTGGTTAATTTCCGCATATTAAGTTGCTTGGTTTGGTAATCAACTGTGTGCTTCCGGTGTTCTGCACCCCTGACAAAAACAATTTACACAAGTGCAAATTCCATCTAGAGTTCTAAATTTTGTAGTTAAAAAGGTAAAGATGGGTATTTTTAGAGGTTTTAGGGTTCTTCCTAAAAAAAATGGGTATCCCTTAGGCTATTAGATTTAATGATATTTTTGGGACAAAAATATCAACATTTTTGGTGACCTCTATGGGATGATTTCTTACTAATTATTTTCAATCCATTAGCCTTCCAAGACATTGGGCATGGAGTCAAATTTGATTCTAAAAACTCTAACCTAGGTAAGAACAAATTGGGATTTGCCTAGACATAAACAAAATAGGAAAAATAGAAAAAAAAATAGGGAAAAAACAACACCACCTAAAGAAAGAAACTCCTAATGAGTCTTGACCTGTGCATAAGCACTTATTAAAAAATAAAAAACTAACATATCCTAAACTAACCAATGAAAATGTCATCTAAACAAATACATTAACTAGCTATAAAAAATAACTACCCTTCCTTACTAATCTAATATGTGTTACATTCTTGAGGGAAACCAACCAAATATGGAGGAGTGAATAGTCAATACATTGATGATATACTTCTCCAATTATAAGAACATAAACAAACTCACTTGCCCAATCCATTTTGTTAAACATAAAATTATCTTGGAGTGGATAGTCAAGTTGATCCTACTCTTTTTTATGCTTGATTTTGTGCTTTGAATTAAGCACAACATGTGATGATTCCTCCTTCCTGGCTTCTAATGAGCTAGGTACCTAATAGGGCATCCTCTTATCAAAACAAAGTTTGAGCAATCATAATTGTCCTCCCTTATGCATTTTTCTTCTTCATCATCTTGTTGATTAGGATGCACCTACTTAAGTGATTAAGTTTGGAACATATATACTTCCTCTTGTTGTTCTTGATGCTCATGGTTTTCCCCTTTAATAGATGTTGGTTTAATGCCAATGCTCGAACAAAATTTCTCTAGTTCATCCCAAAATAAATCTTCCTTCAACTGCTCTTTGCTCGTCTGCATGGGAGGCCTCATTATAGCTTCATGACCAACCTCATCTTCTTCCATACTAAATGGAAGATCATTTATCCAAGACAGTACCTCATAATCTCATCCCTATGTACTACCCTATTATGCAAGTTGATTTTATTCATCCTCTTCTTGTAATAGCTCTAAAATTTTTGATTTAGTGGAAAGAAGAGGGTTGATAATGATGATTTCCTCATCATACTCACTTGAAATATCCTCCTCCTCATCTAAATGGTCTTCACTTTCTTTCCATACAACTAGTCCTCCTTTTAAAAGGGAGATGGTGGGAGGGAAAGAGGTTTTAATTGGTGTAGAGGAAGGGGATTTTACAATGTTAGGAATTGTGAAGTTAGGATGCGTGGTCTAATAAGCCTACCATGATTATGTTTAGGGTTTTTTAAGAGGAATTAGGGTAGTCTCTTTCAAGGAAGGGGTTCTCTAAAACTTGGAACCTTGAAATCAAGGGATTTACTTGAAAGTGTAGAGGATTTATCTTGCCTAAAGCTAGGAAAGGGAAGAGTAGAGGTGGTTGGTTATGATTTAGTTTCATGCATTTATGCAAGAAACTTATGCATTTGCTCCTCCTTAATTGTGATCTACCTATCCAAGAAATATTATTCATATATGCATTGCCCCATCACCTCCTATTATTATGTGTAAGCTTAATAAACAAGCTCCTCTTGTTGCCTACTATACTACTCTTTTTCAATCTCCATCAGTTATCTCTGGAAATCAAGATTTATATCACTGATGCTCTTTTGGGGTTGATTTAGAAGGTAATAATGTAGATTGGGAGCAAGGTATCCTTCTTAAGGCTGGTTATAGGTTTAAACAGGTTCTTAAGAAGGTTGAACTATGTTGGGAGGGAGGACATTATTATGAAAATGAATATATCCTATTGTGACAAGGCTATTTGGGATCAAACCAGTAGTATTTTTAGTTTGATATGGATGGTATGAAGGCATAGAAAATGCATTTTGACAATTATAAGAGGAAAAGGCATATTTTCCATGAAATTTTGACATATTAAAGCATTAAAATAAGGAATAAATTAGGTCTACTTTTTCAATAATAAGCACATACCAGTAAAGTCACTAGGTAATTAGATTAATTCAAAATAATGGAAAAGACCAAGAATATCACCTAAATCCTGATATTTGATAATTCTTAAGATCTTGGACTACTTAAACTAGTAGATTTGATCTTTGGAGTTATCATGGTGTTGTATAAAATACCCTAAATGACAAGATGCATTGAAGAACACACGAAAATCCTTTAATGGATTATGAGTTCAGGTCCTACCGGGCTTGCCAAAAACTATTATCACATAGGATTGCACCTATCTTAATTATGTAGCTTGTTATGTAAGTACCTAATGATATAATGAAAAAAAATCCAAATCCATGGGACCTTGGCAATTTGAGGTTAATCTTCAGAGAAGGTTGGCTTGTTTTTACTAAATCTGATGCAAATTGATAAAATAATAGTTCTGTGGAAATCTCTCTTTAGTGATTTTTTGATCCTAAACAAGGGTTTTGATAGGGAAAAGTGTTGAAGAATTAAAATTTGTATAAAAATTAAAATATGGTGATTGCACCAAATATTTTATAGTGGATCTAAATGATTACTTGATAAACATGATAGATCAGAAATTATATTTGAATTTATTTAAGCACAAACTTATGCAAATAGAAATTAGAGGCAGTATTTTAGATATTTTTCACAAAATGGAAAAGGATCTCTATTTCAAACAATATTATCAAGAAGACAAAATACCATAGATGAATTTTATTGAGACTAGCATAAAAGATAAAGCTTCCATAAATAATCAAATAACTTGCACACACATAGAGACTCCATAACATAAGAGAGGCAAATCTTCAACTTTATTTCTCTCCAAAGGTTACATCATGTAATAAATACATTCAAAATGTAAAAATATAAATAGAAACAAAAATAGATATTGGGACATGGGGTCTACCCATTGTTATACAAAATATGTCATAGAAGACATGTAGTTGTTAGAACTCAAATGCCCAATAAAGAAGATCATGCAGATTTGAAACCCTCATGTAATAGGGCAAAGTTCTTATATTTATAACATTTTTGGACTTGTGAAACAACTATAAAATGGCATGCATGAGTTAGGAGTGATCATGGGTGTAGCAAGGCATGATATGGCATGGATAGAACTAAATATCTCAATGCAATGCTTCCTTATTTGATACTAGCTAAAATAACTTCCTCATGCAAAAAGAGGCACCCAAAATAGAATTGGTCTTTTAAAATAAAAGATAACATTGAAAATAATTCCAAGTTCCTTTTCATGCAAGCCCTTGCATGCAAAACTTTAAGTGAAATTTGCCAAAATAAACCATGCAATTTTCACTTCATGATGTTACACTTTTTTATCAATATATACTTGTCAAAATGGAAAGTGCAATTTTCGCTTGTGCCATTTGTAACCTACATATTATAAAAAATATAAAGTGTAAAATATGTTTTCTCTTTCTTAACATCAATTAGTTCTCTTCTTAAAGTCCTTATTGATCTATTCCTTTAAGATTTTCCTTTTATCTCTAATTATTGCATAGTGATCCATTTAGTACTACAATAATGTTTTCCCATAGAGGTGGAAGGTGCTGGAAGCACCTAAAAGTTCCCATGAAGGTTGGAAGCACTTGAAAGTTCTCACAGATTTTGGAGGTGATGGAAGTACTTAAAAGTTATTGTAGAGTTTGGAGGTGGTGGAAGCACTTGGAAGTTCTTATGGAGGTTGGATGTGCTACAAGCACCTTAATATTCCCATAAAGGTTGGAGGTAATGGAAGCACCTAAAATTTCTCACAGAGGTTGGAGGTGATATAAGTAGTTGAAAGTTCTCATGGAGGTTGGAGGTGATAGAATCACCTAAAAGTTCCCAAAAAAGTGGGGGGTTATAGGTTTGGTAGGATCTAGATCCTATCATGTACTTTACACATATAAATGTGCAAAGTGCATGCCAAGTTTTGGATTCCACCATATGGGTGCATGGTAGGATCCAAATCCTGCCATACATTTTGCACATTGTGAAAACATGTAAAGTGCATGGTGAGTTCTGAGTTTTGTTAGTTTTGGAATGGGTGTTTTGTAGGATCCAAATCTTGAAATGCATTTTGCACATTTTGCAAAGTGCACACTGGGTTTTGGATTCCACCATTTTGGAAGATGGGTGCTTTGTGGGATCCAAAACCCATGAAGCAATTTGCATAAGTGCAAATTGCATCCAGAGTTATGGATTTCATAGTTCAAAAAGGAAAGATGGGTTATTTTGGAGGTCTCAAGGTTATTCCTAAAAATAAAAGGGGTCTCCCTTAGGCTATTAAATGTAATGATATGTTTGG
This sequence comes from Torreya grandis, assembly GCA_037957365.1. Lineage (NCBI taxonomy): Eukaryota > Viridiplantae > Streptophyta > Pinopsida > Cupressales > Taxaceae > Torreya > Torreya grandis. The sequence goes on from JARHVA010000993.1 coordinate 2,171,216, forward strand.
GGGGAAAAATATCAATAGGAGCCAAGGGGTGTCAAGTGTGAGCCTTGACGTAATTTTATAGTAATTTTTTTAATGTTTCGAATAACTAACCTATTAGTTTATGCAGGAGATCTGTTATGAAGTAAGTCATTCTAAAAATAGGACCATTAGTGCATTATGGATAAAAATGCACTATAAGACAAGTATGTAGTATATCTTTGTTTGATAGTGCACTCTTGTCTAAAAGGGACAAAGACTTAATAACTTAGAATTAAAATGAAGTACATGTTGAATATGGATGAATACGTAAAAAATAGGGAAGTCTTGGAGACATGCATAGCAATTTCAAGACTTTTAAGGCTTCTATAGAGGTTGTGGGTTATCAAAATGGTGAATTGTTCAAGTAAAAAAAACATGTCAAGGACAAGTATTTTCAAGCATTTATTGATTAAATTTCAATGTCTAATTTCCCCCATTTAATCTAGTGATGTTTAAAATCACTAGAGTAAATGAAAAATGATACCTAAGTGTGTATACACACTATATTTATCATATATATGTACATTCCCCCTTGTTGAGTCATGTGGAGAAGTGTTGAACTTATGGTGAATTGAGAGCGATTAATTCTTAATTTGAAGAATTAGTGATGATGCTTGGGTTGGAAATATTATATGCTCCAACTCTCACATATTATTTTGTAATGATTTTGAAGAAGTGGGAACCAACAAAGTCATTCACTAAAGTGAAACCAAGATGTGGAGTGTCACTAAGCTCAAACATGGCTCCCTTACTGAACTTAAAAGAAGACATGAGAACCAATACGTGGATTTTTAAAGTGAAACAAATATGTGGAGTGTCACTAAACTCAAATGTGATCCACTTGAAAAAGATGAATCACAATGTTGTAGATAAATCTAGATTCAAAATCTAGATTCTTGAAACTTTAATTTCTTAAAAAAATAAGTATGAATTTTTTTGAGTAGTATCTTGGACATGAATACATATCATGACCCATGTATTGTATAGAGTGTTGAATTGATCCTTTTTAAAATTATTTTAAATATTGAAATTGTCTTTGCACAACTATATTTGTGCTCAAGTAATTGTAAGATTGGAGTGCATAAGCAAGTCAAATGCCCCAAAAATATGAAAATTATGATTTTATGTATTGTAACCTATCAAATTTAAAATATATTTCTTGTGTATTTTTTTAGATAAGCCCATTATGATGCCCTCCTTTTGAAATGAGGGAAATTTCCTATAAATCACTTGTATCAAAATAAAAAGTGATAGCATTTGTGAAAGATGTAATCAAGTAATAACATGTGAATATATTAATTTTATTGAAAATATGTCACATTAAAGTAAATAATTTTTTTGGATATTATATTACATCATTATAATTAAATAGAGTATTGTAGTGTACAAAGCATGATAAGGAACTTTTAAGTCTTGTATATGTGTTGTATTGAATAGATAAGTCATTGAAACACATAAGTAGTATGTGCATGATATTGATCATGGCGCTATATATATATATATATATATATATATATATATATATATATATATATATATATATATATATATATATATATATATATATAAGTAGATACTTAGTAGTGCATGATAGGCATCATGTCACCAAAATAATAATTAAAAAACATGTAAGCAAAGTCACACAATGTCACATAAGAAGTAACAAATTCCACATAAAAGGGACATGTAAAATGTCATAAAGAGTTGGAAATCATGTATAAATTTTATAAGGCCCAAATACTAAATTCAAGGAACATGTGAATTCTGCATAAACATATAAGGCCAAGGTCCATACATTCAAGTCATGATGATGCCATACATGCAAGATGGTGTATTTTTAAAATACACAAGGTTAAGGGCCTCATACAAGAATAAACCAAGTTGAAGCATGTGATATAAGGAAACAAGTATATGAATGAAGTGTACATAAACTAAAAGTGATAAATTTTGTGCACATGTATCTATATTCATGTTTAGCAAATAATATATTTATCATGCGACATGTAAAGTATGAATGAAAAATAAACATATATTTTTGTTATAGATCAAGATGGAAAAGAGGTTTTGGATGAATAAAACCTATAAAAATGTTCATATAGAACAAATATATGGCCCCAAATAAAAGGGTTGTTGATTAGAAGGCTAGCCCAACAACAAAACCATGAAAAAGTATGCCTTAATCTTGAAATATGAATGATATTTTAGTATGTTTTCTTATTTGGGATCTATATATATAGAATAATTCCATATGACTATGTTGTAGTTTGAAAAAAAATTGAAAAATTTATAGGGACAATAACATAGTAGAGGATAGGGACATAGTCCACTATTGTTTGACTAGTGTGTTGGTGTACTGATTGACTAAATGCAAGATTTTATGATTAGAACAAATTTATATGCATGAATATTTTATATTTATATAGAAATGTGTCTTGTCACACATTCAAATACCTTGTGATAATTATTATGTATTTAAAATCTAGTGAAATATGTTATGTAATGAAAAAAATAATAAATGACATATGTGAAGAGATAATCCAACAACATGAAAGTATGTCTATAGGTCCTAGTTTAAATTTTTTTGAAAATATTATAATTTTTTGTACATTTTTATCATATATGAATGATTTTATATTTTTTATATATTTTTAAAATAAATCATGGATGAATTAAATTTAAAATAGTTGTAAAAAGAAATACAAGATGTTGAAGATGAAGAAAGATAGGGGGAGTAGAACAACCCTAAAAAAATTTGAAATCAAAGAAATGCAAGGATAAAGGAAAGTGAGATGCTCCCATAATTTAAATAGAGACAAAGTCTAAAAGAAGTAATGTAGTAGGTGTAGAGAAATAAAAAACAAAAGTAAGGATTAAAGAATCTATGTAAAAGTAGGTACTGGGCAAGGAAGCTAATCAAGGTCCTTAACCCAACCATGGGTCCAACCAATGATCTCATGAATAGTATGTTCATATGTGTATCCAAATAATTTATATGAATGATTAATATATTGTGTAGAATTTTATAAATTTGAAGAAGAACCATGTGCTATAAAATAACCCTTTAAATTTGAAAAAGAGCCATTTGTTATAAAATAACCCTCTGAATCACTACCCATATATTTGTCTAAGCCTATATCCTCATGCATGTGAGGAGATGATGTAACAACATGTAATTGTGTAGGATCCTTATGAATAACCCATGGTACTATATTAGATAAAAACATTGTATTATATGCCCTTGTATGCTTGGGAGTAATTACTTTTCTCTTTCTAGCCAAATTGTCATGCTCATATGTAATCATATTATTCTCAAGAATAGATGGAGAAATTGAAATATATTCATGATAATAATTATTTGAATATAATAAAATATGATCATGCTCATAAGTAGGTGAAAAAATTGATTTTGAAATATGGTTCTTTGAATGTAAATCATGATCTTAAATAGTTATATAAACTAATTCATTACAAAATTTCTTAATAACTATGCCTTCAAAAAAATTTGGAATATGAGTAGGTACATATGTTTTCATAGGATAATCATATTGGATAACCTTAAAATTTAAACACTTGATTATCATCAATATACTTTCAACATTTATGAACTATAGAGGAACTGCTCTGATTTTCTATAACCAAGGTCTCCATAATAACATATCAAAGACACCTCTATTTGGTAATAATAATAAATGAATGGGATATATGAGTGGTCCCACATGTAGAGGTAATAATATATGTCTAATAGTATCTTGTGTATGGCCATAAAATTATTTCACAACTCTAGATGTATGATTTATATCTTTCTCCTTAAATGAAGAGAACATAAAAATGTTATGGTGTACACATTTTCACTTGATCCATTGTCTATCATGATATTATGAATTGGTTGTACACCAACATATGCTCTAATGAATAATGTATGTCTATTATAATTATCATCAAAAATTTATGAATCCTCAAATATTATAGATGGTCATGATGCTAGCTTACTTGTAACTATACCAATGATAATATTAGGTGGATGTCCATATGAATATAGAGGAGGATGAGAATTATAGGCATAATTTACTTCATAATTTTTATTTTTATCTTGTGATTCATGATTTGGAAAGGAATATTTATACATTTTTAGTTTAGTATTGTCATTTTCTTGTGGCCTAGCACCTTGATTAGGTGTACCAATGTCAATAATATTCTCATCAAAGAGATATTGAATTTTGTGTTTGATATTCTTACATAGGTTATTAGAATGTCCAACACATCTATGATAATCAAAAAATGCTTTCTCATCAACAATTATATATTGAGGTCTAGATGGATATGTTTCAAATAGTGGAAGAAGTGTATAACATGACATTCAAGTAGTTTTTAAAGTAACACATGAGGAGGTGAAGTTAGCCTTAAGATTGTCTCCTTGGTGGATCTTGTAGTTGAAGCTTAGGTGGTGGTTATGATATAACATTTAGTGTAACTTTAACCTTATTTTAACTATCATTAGCTTTTATTTTATAATTAGGTGTGCCTCAAATTTTGGTTATTAAAGTAAAAGGATAATTATAACTATACTTGAGATTATTTAAAGTAATCAATTTGACCTCATGATATTTAAGTGTATTACATAGTTCATTAAAGGATCTGAACCTATCAAACATGATAGAATTTTGAAGAGGAGTAAGGAAAATTTAAGTCAAAATGTCTTAAATATCATTATAAACCATTTGATTTGTCATTTTGGCAAGAATAGTCTTGTATCTTAGAACATACTCACTAATTATTTCATTTGGACATTGTTTGATCTTTACAATTTGAGCATAGGATAATTTGTCAATAATATTGATATAAACATGTGCCAAAAACTGATTTTCCAAAGGATTTAAAGTTTTAATTGATTTAATAGGAAGATCATAGAACCATATTAGGGAATAATCTTTGAGACTATGTGGAAAAAGCTTAGTTAAAAATTTATCATTATCGACATAATCTAGACAAACTACATGGAACGTACACATACGATGTTCAAGATCACCTTTACCTTCATAAAGAGGAATATTAGGATCCACAAAGCCATTTAAGAGAGGATAGGATGTAATTTGAGGAGACAAGGGGTTATTTAATAAGGTGCCAGAATATAAGGAAGGGTTAGCATGAGAGATGGTTTTCTCAATAGTAGCTAGCTTAGATTACAAGAAAGAAGGGATTACTTAAGGGAAGCATTGGTTTTATTAATGGAAGGAGCAGAGGTAACTAAAATTTCATAACTAAGTATAGATGAAATGGTATAAAGAACATTGGAAGGACTAGTAGAATATGATTTCTTAAGTTCATCTCGATAAATATAGAGAAATGAATCAATCTTTTTAGTATGTATTCTAACATAATCTCAAATTTCAGCATGATTGGTTTCAACATCAAGGTTGGAGACAAGGGCCATAATGTTTAGATTGAGAGGATGAGGGGAATATTATTTCAATTTCACAAATTTATAGAATTAAACTAAAACCCAAGGACAAAAATCAACAAGTAATAAGTAGTGTTCAAAATGGCATGTGGGTTTACCAAAATGTTTACACTAGATTTAATTACAATAAACAATTAACTCTGATTAGAAAATTAAATATTGAAATCTGATATAAAATGCAATAAATACATATATTTATATAATTTATATAAGTAAATTTATAAAAATGGAAATTAAGCCTAGGGTTAAAAAATTATTCTTGAAAATAGATTAATTTAGACTATGTTTATTTTTATGCACTATAATTGATTTAAATGACCTACACACATAGATACATCAAAAAATATAATTTCAGTGATAATAACATAAAAGGTGGCCAAGGATGTATTATATTGTTGTCTACCAATATGACTTTATCCAAATAGACTGTGAGTTGGATCTAAAAATTTAGCCTTGTTCACCATTATTTGATTTTATGCAGAGCTAAATTTGACATGCATAAGACCTATAAAGTTGATGCCCTAGTCTTGTACAAGAATATAAGAGAGATAAAATGAAAAAGGAGGAAAATTGAGGAAGTGGGATATGGTTGAGCTATCATAAGAAAACCTCTTGTTGATTGAGTGCAACCTACATAGTCCAAGTGGACCTTAGGATGGTGTAGTTCTCCCTTTAGGTAAAATCATATGGATGCAACTATTTTTTTTGAAAAAAATGATTGAAAAATGATGTCATTAAATTGAAATAAAACAAGGTTAGGCTTAGCTATGGATTATGGTATTGCAACATAATTATAATAACTATCTTTTCTTAGAAGATGTATGCTTTTAAAACAATACAATAGATACTTTTATGTAAGTTCTAGAAAAAGATCTAGGGGGTGTCAAGTGTGAGCCTTGATGTGATTTTATAGTCAAATATTTTGAATGTTTTGTATAACCTACCTATTATTTTTCATGTAAGAGACATTACGAAGTGTGTCATTTTGAAAATATGATTGCTAGAGCATCGTGGAAAAAGATGCACTATAAGACAAGGACATAATCAATATTTGTCTGATTAGTATGTTTCTATCCATAATGGACACATGCTTCTAAAATTAGAGTGACAGTGAAGTAAATGATGAATTGAGATCAATAAGGATAAAATGTGTAAGTCTTGGAGATATGCATAGTAATTATGAGACTTTTAAGTATTCCTTAGAGGTTGTGGGTTATCGGAATGGTGAATTGACCAAGTAAGGTAAAGATGTCAAGGAAAAGCATTGTCAAGTATTTATAGATTAAAATTTAGTGTCTACACTATTATTTATTTTTTATTTTTATATTTTATGTGTTCTATGATCTTGAGAATCCCCTTCTTCTATTTTATACTTTGTCTTATACCTATTTTTATACTAGGTCACATTTAATGATTCACTGATTCTATCTCATATAGAATAGGGATAATTTTAAGATTGGACCCCTAAAATTTTGTATAATATCCAGGAAAACCTTAGACAAAATGCATAATTCCATTGGATAATATTTGGAAAAATATTCATTCCAATGTAAATTTATTGGCTATTCGTTTAACTCTTTTCAAAAGCTTATAATTATCTAGATAATTTAATATAATATTCAAAGCAAGATATAACTTATTTATAATGAGTCGATTGACTAAATTTTTATTTATTGAGTCAATTAACATATCCACATGTAATTATCATGTTAAAAAAATAAGTGGAGAGTAGTTTTATTCAATCGACACAATTCCTCTCCAATCCAATGACAAAGAGCAAAGAGCATTTAAAAGAATATTAAAAAAAATGTTGTAAACAAAATTCTAAGGATTATAATAACATATATAAAATGGTACATTAATAGTCCACATGCCATGTATGTAATAAGTTACATATATATTTATCTCTGTGTGTGTGTGTGTGTGTGTGTGTGTGTGTGTGTGTGTGTGTGTCTATAGATATACATATACATACATATATATATATACACACACACACACACACACACACACACACACACACACACACACACACACACACACACACACACACACATACACACACACACACACACATATATATACATATGTATATATATATATATATATATATATATACATATGTATATATACATATATATACATATATATATATATATATATATATATATATATATATATATATATATATATATATATATATATATATATATATATATATACATACAGACACACACACACACACACATATATGAATATTCAAAATAAAAAATGCACGTTCCTTATAATTTTAGGGTGATATGGACCCACAAACATGTATTAATCATGGCTAAAACATTTCTAAAATTAGGATGCAACATATTCTATAGGGCAATTAGAAGAGAGAAATAAGTAAAAGTAATAAAATATGGACTAATGGGCTAATGCATACAATTGTGTGTGTGTGTGTGTGTGTGTGTGTGTGTGTGTGTGTGTGGATATTCAAAATAAAAAAATGCATGTTCCTTATCATTATAGGGTGATATAGACCCACAAAACATGTATTAGTCATGGCTAAAACATGTCTAAAATTAGGATGCAACATATTGTATAGGGCAATTAGAAGAGAGAATTAAGTAAAAGTAATAAAATATGGACTAATGGGCTAATGCATACACTTCCTCAGTGAGTCATTTTTGAAAGGATAAAAAGTTAATTTTATCCAAATGGAAAATGTTATCCACTAAAACTACCCAAAATGTAAATTTGGTAGGTTGTTGATTGTGTTCCCTTTATTTTCATGGGCCATTTTCCCCACTTGCCTTTTCTTTCACTTGTGTTAGCTTATTTTTTTAGATTTCATTTATTTTATAGTGTTAGATTTCATGCCAATAGGTCCCTAATTAAAATTTGAGAAGCCTATATAAACAAATCCTTTTAGAGGCATATCAATAACAAGTATCAAGAGGAATCATAAAAAATTCAAGTTTAGGCACAATATATAAATTATTATTTTTATTCTTAAGGACTTGAAACAAGGTCTAGATAAATTTTGTATGAAAATAAGGATAGGTAAATGTTTATGTAATTACATTTCACTTAGGGAGATAAATCACCATCCTTAATCAAAATTTCCATTCACACTACACTATACCTGCATTAGCTTTGATTTTAACATGCAAGATATATAGGTTTAATTTGTTGAAGGTTTCATGAGCTAGATAGTCATTTTATTATTCTCCAATTCCTCTTGTAAGTTCTTATGGAAAGATATTTCAATAAGATAAATAAGATATAAATAAGACATTTATTCTCACCAATTATGTGAAGTAATCACATAGTTCTACTCAACATTAGCTTGTGCACTGGCCCACAAATTTACAAAATCATAAATAGGGTCAAGGACACATTTAGCACCTAGGTACATATTAAAAATAAATAGGGATGTAGTTTTGTTATTCCACCAATTCTAATTGGTGCACATTCAATGCATTGTCGATTATGACCCATTGAGATTTGATAGTCTGAATTATAATGTAGTAGGATATTGACTTCCATAACTTTTTCCTAGTCTAAAAACTCAATCCTCTAAATAGGTGTGTTAGATTCTATGACTTTTGTAATTATTAATTTTTTTATTTTTACATTATATTCTATTTTTACCATATATGCTTATTTTTAGCCATGAGATAGATTTGAATTTTGTTTGGACTATAATATATTAGATTTCTCTTGTGCCTCTGTTTTAATTGCTTAATTACCCTAAAGCCATACATAGTTAAAATGCTTGTGTTTTGTCCTATTTACCTCTATTTTATATTCTCTCTCATATTTCTCTCTCATTCATGGTTTTTTCCCTTAGGTTATAGACCCATTAACCTGAACCATACACTATGGTTTTGTGGCACCAAGATTATATTCTATATAGTTTTTGCGTGGGTCCTTGTTTCCTTTGTTGGGTCACATATGCTTTGTGTTCATATTATTTTGGCATTTTTTACATGTTGTGTGTCATATTCCACACCAATTAAATCCTAAATTGAATTTGAGAATTCTATAAATACACAAGTATAATAGTGCATATAGGACATGATATGATAAGTGAAGGTGAAATAAAGAGCGCCACATTTATTGAAGAGGTATATTTTGAGAGTGTTAGAGCATAATTCAATCATTTTGAGGATTTTGTAAGTTTTCTTGTTTTCTTGTGTCACTTGATCATTCTAGCACAAAAATTCCAAAAGGATTAGGGTTTGTATCAAAAATTTACTTATTAAAAAACATTAAATATTATTTTATAAATTTGTCTCAGCCTTGGGACTTGATAATAGTGAAGAGATAACACAATTCCCCTATTCACTCCCCCATTTTTTATTGGTTATTGATGAGTTTAAAGGGTTGCAAACAAGGATATTAATTTTCAAGAGATCTACATAGATTTCAAAAAAAGTAAGAGAAGTATTTGAATCCATTGAATATATGAATAGGGTCTCACAACCAAATTTTATAAATCATAATTTGATACAAAAGACCCAAAGTTTTTAGAAGCATCCTTACACTGCTAAAAGAGTGCACTATGAAAAAATATTCATTTTTTTTAAGTTTTTTGGGTTTTGTTTTATTCACCTTTTGAATCTATTTTTTGTTGTTTGTTTATGATGAATGTCCCCAAATTTTCAATAAATAAGATATTCTTATAGAACCCGCTTTTTTATTGATTCTAAACTATTATATATATATATATATATATATATATATATATATATATATATATATATATATATATATATATATATATATATATATATATATATATATATATACATATATATACATATACATATATATACATATATATATACATATATATATATACATATATATATATAATTAGATATGATTTACTATTTTATGAGATTAAATTTATTTAGACAAGCATTGTATATGGGTAAATGTGTTGCATTATGATGTAATTTGAATGAGATCCATTTATCCATAACACACATATATGAAATGTGCATTCACTATTGATGGTAAAATAACTGGCCTTAAAACACATGATTAACATATATAGTAAATGTTACAATACTTTTATATATCTGTGATGAATTTTTTGTCAAATTAGTTTATATTAATTCTCATATATATACTTGTAAAATAAAATTTTATTCTCATATATATATATATATATATATATATATATATATATATTATTACATATATACCATGGAAAAAATACACTAAAATGCCATGCATATTGGATGCCAATCATGGAAGTGAAAAATGGGATCAAACACTTGTACATTATAAGGTAAAAAAAGTGAAACTCAATATACAAATATATTAGTGTAATATCTATTATGTTACTGAAATGTCTTAATTTTAACATATTTTTATTATGATTAATACTAATTACATATGATTATTTTAATAATTTACTTATTTTCTACACATGATATTGTAAACATCAAATAATAGATCCATATTTCCTCTTTAATACATCAGATATGAGTATGTGGCTTGAAATATATTTGTGTAAGGATATTAAATAAATCTATCTATTTTTTTGAGAGATATCAATCTTGAGGCACATATCTTACAAAATTTCATACCATATTGATTAATAGGTGGCATATGGCCTTAGTGTAGTTCTACCATTATGTTGGGCTCAAAAATATTCATATAAAAAATGGTGTATAGACTCCATTATATGCCCAAGATATTATGAATTTTCAATTGAATTATCTAATCAAGAATTTTTTTTTTATATGATGGTCAAATGGGTGACAAATTTAAGGTTGAAACTACCATATGACAATTAAATGAATGCCAAATTTAAGGTCTACCATTATTTTAAAACATCTCAAGGACATTACACTCCACCATCATGCTTGATTACCAATGTAGGTTACTTGAGAAACTTGATTTTGATAGAAGAATTATTATTGTAATTTTATTATCATTTTTTCATGTATATGGATAATTGGTTCATACTAGGCTCTTACTCGCATTTAACTTTATGTTAGGCCCCATATTTACTTCCCTTATTGCTATATATTCTTAAATGTTTTTGGGTCTATCATTTGTCTAATTTGAGATTCATTCAGATGTCGTGAAACTCATCTAGGTCTCTATTTTAGGGTTCATTTCATCCTAACCACTACCAAAAAATTATGTTAATGGTCTGATCATTGTCAGAACATTTATATAGTAATCATGTTGGTTGTGGGTCAATTGGATATTCTATTTTGTGTTATCCATGTTTAATTTTCCTATTTTTTGGTTCCCTACTTCTATGTGGTTGGATTACACGTTGATAAGGCCCTAATTTGAATTCAATAAATCTATATATACACAAGCACCTTAATACATTTTATAACACATATTGATCATATCCTACACTTATAAGGATGACATTTAGATATCACATCTATTGATTTCATTTTATGCATAATTGTACCTAAAAAGGCCTATGAGAAAGAACATATGTTTCTATTTACAAACCCACATCTCATTGAGATAAAGGGTGTGAAATAGACATACACATTGTTTTCTTGATGACAAGCATGACTATTCATTTCCAAACTCTTAAACTTACATAGAAGTAGGACTAGACCTGACTAAGGTAGGCCCCTTAAAAACACCAATTATATATACCCTATCAAGTATGGATTTGAGTTGTAGCAAAGGAGAGAATATTATAACATCTATGTGCATATATTCAAAAATTTGTGAGAATTTTTGGGCATCATTTTTTTATAAAGGGTTTCATAAAGTTTCAGATATATTAACCTTGTGTACCCATTTTTAAAATAGATTGACTGATTTTAGGAGGACTATCAATATCAAATCATTCCATTTGTAGTATTTTTGTTGTTGTACACTCCAATTCTAGTCACTGTCTCATATCTTTATTTAATTTTTTGATGCTTTTATAAATTATTCTGTGACATCCTTTTTAGTATTTATGTTCTATGCTAGAATCTAGTTGAGTTAAACTTAGGTATTTACCTATTAACTTCTCTTTTTAATTCCCATCTCAAGTTACTTTAATTCATCTTAATTTATTAAACATATAGGTATATCTTTATTTATTTCATTTTATTGTATTTATTATATTTAGATCATATTTGTTTATGTCCCTTATTTTTATCATGGTTGGTGTAGTGTTTTTAATACTTTTATACCCTCCACATAATTTTTTTGGTGTAATATATCCTTAAGATAATCTAACCTTTGGGCCTTATATATCCTTATACATCTAAGCCTTGATTTTGATGAGATATGATCTCTTTAGTGTTTCTATCAACCATTTCCTTAGTGTTATATCTACCTAGACATACTAATCCTATATGCTACATGATCCATACACATTATAAAATTATCTTATCCTTTTGAGGTAAGGTAACTACTATATTATATTTTTCCTCACCTAAAAAGGAGGGAAATATTAGTGAGGGCATGTCATAGAGGCTTGATTTCCACATTTTCACAAATCAAGATTTAAATTGGGGTATGTCATAGAGGTATGAACTCTACACTTATTCAATACTCAACATCTCCAGATTATAGTGGGGGCATATTATGGAAACATGTTCTTAAAATTTACACAATTTATTAGATTTCAAAGATTTAATGGAGGCATGTCATAGAAACATATTCTCCATGCTTCCACTAATTTCAAATTCACTAGATTTCATAGTGATATGATTCAAATACATATTTGTGGTAGCATTCTATACATGGGTACTATTATTATACCTATATTTTATGTTGAGACATATAAGGTGAAAATTTCATGCAAAGGGCACCTAAAATTGAAAATTCAAATCAATTTCTAGATATAAAATACTATTATAGATTGTTATCATACCCAAGATAGACTATTATCAAGCCAATCTAATATAGTAGTGGTTCACTTTTAGAAGGTTGAGTTGATTAAATCACTCAATCTTACCAAATTTATAATTTATATTTGATTAAATCATCTAAATTTAATATAATTATAGGTTAGATTTGATTAAATCATCCACCCTCATCAAATATATAGCTTGAGTTGATTAAATCTCTCATGCTCACTAGGTCATGCACATTTTTGGATTACATAATTGAGATGAAATAATCTCAATGGCTATGTTGAAACTAGCATAATGTTGGGGGAATTTTAATCTAATCTCTCTCTATATGAATTTTTAGGTTTAAAATTATCCAAATCTCAACTTCAATGCTTCATAATGAGGCACCCTTTCAAATCAAATTACCAAAAGGCAAAATGGTTGCATCAACACATGTGTACTCATAACCTTACTCTTATTACTTTCAAAAATTTCAAATTATTTCAATCTCAAATTTCATATATTGATTATAAACTGTAACATGCTCTTGTTTTCAATTCAGTCACCAATAAAACACTCAAGTTGGGCTCACACAAAGATAAGATGTATTATACACAACTAGGTATGCATTTATTTCCTTTAAACTAGAAATTTCATTACTATATTAAAGGAAGGAAAATTTAGATACAAAATATGGTTTATATAGTACCTTAGTCTTGTATACTTGGAAAATACCTAGTCTTGTATACTTGGAAAATACATATCATGGCTATACCTTTCAATTTTAGACTTACCCACTATTGAAAGGCTCATGTTCACTATCTATTTGTGCCTAATTACTTATCTCTTAGTTTGATCATTTTTATTATAATGACCAATCCTTATATACTGTGAAAATATATATCTAAACATGATTATTATCCTTCACTACTAGTTTTAGACCCATACCTATTTTATCATTCCCCGGATAATTATGTCCTAGACAAAAACTTGTGTTGATGCAAGTGTTCACTTTTCCTATAAAGTGTCCAATTATAAAAAGTCATCAAAAACTATAAAATAAACATATCATAAAGGTCAAAATAAGTGTATTAATGTGATATATTTACAAAATGGATTGGAATATATACAATATCAACCCTCATTCCTTCCTCACTTGGAAACACTTAGAAATCACATACAATTCATAAGGAAACACACCAAGAAGCATGAAATCAAGAATTAAAGTGACAAAACCTTACCTATTCATCCCTATTTACATATCAATCATAGGATTACTATTTACATAGGCCTAAAGCATTCAAAGAGTAGCCCGTGAGCCATATTTTATAAGTTATAAGCTAGGTCACTGCATGTATTTGTTTATCACACATTGTATCCTTATGCACACACATGCCAAAATGTAAGGGATAATTACATAAGTATAAGGCCCTATTCAGAGTATTATCTATTTAGGAAATTCCTATTGATAGAGGCATATTTTGGGTAGCTTGACAATGTGATCCTAATAACCCATTTTTTCCCATAGTTACTCTAAGGGCAAAGAGATAAGGCTTCAATCATTTAAAAAAGAGAGATAAACTATGTACATTATCTAAAGACATTATAATAAAGGTGAAAAAACCCAAAAGGCTCAATTTTGTCACATTTAGATCTAATTAGTATTCCTTATAGGACACCTATAATAGGATTATACACGTACATCGATGTAACTACCTAGATCTGATGCAAGTATTGGAGGCCATGTAAAGAATATTTCTAGAATCTGAAGACTTATAGGATCATATTCTAGTTCACTTCCACCCTATTTTAGACTAAAAATACATGTGCACAAAAACCATATAAGTATCATTTGTTTCCAATTCATTACAATATCTATCAATAGTTGTACTTTACTATTTTTGGCAATCTCAATTATGTAAATTCATAAAATTATTTATCTGAATTTTCTATTAATTGTCTTGATCATTCGATTAGTTCACCATATTTGTGTAAAATATAATCTAATCCTCTTAACCTTATATACCCCTACATATCTAAATTTAGGGTTAAATAGTTTGGTATTGATCCATTCATAGTAATTTATAATCTAGTTTTTCGTCCCAATGCCAAGCTAGTTAAACAAAATATTAGAAAGATGCATCCTAAAGTTGCTTTCATGGTTAAAGATGAAATACAAAAGATATTAAATTCCAATTTCATATAACATATTAATTATTAACCTTGAAATTATAAATTTATTCTGGTAGCTAAACCAAATGTGGGCATTATGATTTGTATGGAATTTAGAGAATTAAACAAAGCATGTTGTAAGGATGATTTCCCACTGCCAATATTGATATAATAGATAATTATAAAATGAGGTATGAGATGCTTTTATTTATGGTTGGATTCATTAATTATAATAAAATAGAGATAAATCTTAGTGATAAACATAAAACTACATTTATAAATGCTTGGGGTACATTTTGTTAAGTTGTCATGCAATTTGTTCTTACAAACATCAGTGAAACTTATCAAATAGATATTAAACATATATTCCATAGTTAAATGCATGATATTTAATAGGATTATGTTGATGATATCTTGATAAATCTAATAAGTGTGAAAATCATGTTAGAGACTTGATAAATATATTTGAAAGACTATGAAAATACATAAAAAGTTAATTCCTAAAAAAGTTGTATTTTGTGTTACATGGAGAAAGTTGTTTGAATTTATTATTTCTCAACAAGATATCAAAGTTGATCATAATAAATTATAAGCTATTTTTTCTATGATTCAACCTAAAGGACTAAAACAATTGTGAAGTTTACAAGGAAAAATCTAAGCCACTAGATGATTTATTGCTTGGTTAACTAATTAAAACCAACCAATTTCATGATTATTATATAAAGGAAATAAATTTGAATGGGATGGACAATATCAAAATGTTTATGATGAAATTAAATAATATTTAAACAATCCCACAGTGATGATGCCATTTATTATTGATAAATATTCATTACTTTACATATATACCACTAACATACCTTGGAAAAATTTCATAATATAATGATGAACATAGAGAATGCATTATTTATTTATTTTGGATTGATGCTCGAGAATTAATGGGTCTCAAGAAATTTTAACATCAGATTCAAAAAAAATATAGAGGTCTATCTTAACATTAAAAAATGTCAAGGTAAGTAACCGAACTAAAACAAACTGAGAGTCTTTCTATGAAAACCAACAGTCAAAATTTGATCAAAACTAACCAATAGTTACCAAACTACCTACCAAATGATAGGATGTAATAAAAAATAGAAACTAACAATATTGTATACATTGCTGAAGAAGCCAAGAAAGAACAATGCATAACACTATCATTTAAAAATTACCAGCTCAACCAACATTTCATTAATGGGTATAAAGGTGCCTAATTTACTAGGATTACCAGACCTTTGAACCCCTGAATCTCATCCTACCTAATATTTTGCTTTTGGATCCACTCCCATCAAAGCCACCTGCTTTCCAAAACTAACCCTTTTGACTCCTGCACACTGGAGAAAACCAACATTCTCTAAGAGCTTATAGAATCCTTAATCATCAAATTTTTACCATGCCACACCATGGTGGAGCCTTAATAGACCCCTGTGTTATAGCCTTAGTGAGACACTTGATAGCCTTGATATGCCTTGGAGTCATTCTCATGGCATATCATTCTTCTAGAACTAGAATGGGTTAAAGAAGATTTTGGACTTAGGGTATGCATATGCCCCTACTACCTATCTCAAGTTGATTATTTACACAAACTTCATCCACCTCCTGCACAAAATTGACTAGAGCTAGGAACCTAGATTTTAGAATGCAAAATGTAGATAAAGGAATGAAACCCACAGAACCCATGTTGGAGAAGGGAAGAGTGGGAGATGGACCAAGCTAAAAAATTTCAACCTTAGATAAGAGTCATTGATGATATTCCAACCAATTGAATAATTCAACAAGCTTCTGGACCTGCTCAGAGTTAGACAAAAGTAAACATAGATTACTAGCAAAGAGAGAGGCTAGGTCAAAATTTACTCAAACCCTGAATCTTGATGCCAACACATCCAGCCCCAAAACTTGTTTAATGGCTTCTACCACCTCCACTAATGGTATCCAAAAGACATTGAATAAACACATCCTAGAAATTGACCTTGATAAACCCATTTCCCTTGTCTTTGCCTTGTTAAAAATAATGACCAGCCTACTGATTCAACCCAAAAACTCTCCATTGCCCAAAAATGCATGTAAAAAATGGCTGCCTACCAAAATCTCATCCCCAAGAAAAATCCACTGAGCTATCATTTTGATCACCAATCCTACCCAAATCATAAATATGCATGCTGGAGATCTTACAAAGCCTTAATATCCAATAATGTCATGTCATTTCACTTGGAAAATGAAATACCATTACTATCAAAGCCCCTCAAAATTTAAGCATGTGAACACGTCATTATATGGCAAAAGAACCATAAAGCTCAAAATAAATTAGGAAAAATTTAGTTTATTAATCCTAAAATTTCTTAAAATATTTCAAAGGTTTGTTTGATCAAAATTTCAACACTCCTCCCAGCTAGAATTGACTTTATCCATTCTGACCTCCATGGATTGATCTATAACGACATTAGCCAAAAAATCTACCATAATATTTCTTTCCCTAAAGTAATGAGAACAAGTCCAAGCATCCAAATTTTCCATTTTAGGCCAAATAATATCTAGGATATTAGCTATTTTCTAATATTTTTCCCTCTGATCGGATAATGCTTGAATTATAACCTATGAGTCACCTTTAATCTCAATATTGGTGATACCATAATCTAAAGCCATTTTAATTCCATTCATCAAGGCCTAAGCCTCTGCTTCATTATTAGTCCCATCTAGAAGCTTTAAAGATAAATATCTAATAAGAGAGCCACTACAATATTTTATCACACACCCTACACCTAATGCCCTTGGATTACCTCTACAAGCCACACCAAAATTAAATTTGAACCAACCAAGTTTAGGTGGTTTCTAGATTGCATCTTAATGATTTTTCTTTACTTGCTTATTTACAAATGACCCCTGAATGGGAGGTTATTCAATATATTTCCAATCTGCACACATTTTCATGTCCCATTGAGTCAACATACCTTTTTTTCCTTTGAAATTATGAAGAAACCACTTGTAAAATGCATAATTCTATTTCTATCAAAATTGCATGAAGAGGCAGAGATTTGTTAGCAAAAATTCTAGCATTTATTTCTTTCCAAACTGACCAAATGAGAATGGATGGACTGCATCTCTAAAGGGAGTAAAGAAAATTCTTAATATTCTCAATTGATCAAGAAGCAAAGGCTTGAAGGAGTGTTTGTGGTCAATCCCAAGACTATTTGAATTTATTACATAGCTAAACCCAACACCAATTAGCAAATTTACACTTATATAACAAATGATCCCCTGATTCTTCTTCTTGTTCACATAAATAACATCTTGAGGGGCCCACAAAAATAATTTTCTTCAAATGATCTTGAGTAATAATGTGATCATGAACTACCAACCAAGAAAAAGCACCTAATTTTTGAAGAAATTCTTTATTCCAACATAGAAAACTTACCCATCTTAGTAAATCATCCTCTACTTCTTTCATTTGATAGACTAAGTGAACCAAATAAATATCTAATTTTGACCCAATCCAATGCAATTGATCTTCCTTATTTTTCACAAAAAAACCATGTGCTTGAGACAATATTCCAATGATTGAGTGTCTTTAATTATAACATAAAGATCTTGTAAAGTTTTCCATCTGTAGACCACTCTACTTGAATGACTATCACAAATCACATAATCACTAACTTTATCTCCCCACAAATTTTTTATAAGTAGTTTTATCTAGCTATCTGGAAACTCCTCCACTAAAGGGTAATGACCATTCCAATAATCATTCCTAAAATCTACCTTTTTCCATTATTAACAATGCAAGAAATATGTTGAGAAATGACTAATCGATAATGCAACATAAAATTCCAAACATGGGATCCTCAAGGAGGGTTTTTGATTGACACCATACTCTTCAAATAATATGTATCCAAATACTTAGCTCTGAAAAGTTTGCACCATCATCTATCTGGTTCAAAAACCATTTTCTAAACTAATTTGGCTCCCAATGCAATATTTTGAAACTGTAGAACTTTGATTCCTGCTCCACCTTTTTGTTTCCTTTTGTAAACTCACTCCCATTTCATCAACAAAAATTTCCTTTTTTTCCACAACCTTGCTAAAGAAAATATTTCATAATTTTAATCATGGATTTTATTACCTTCATTGGAGGGATGAAAATAGAGAAACAATAAGTTGATAGAGCATTAAGGACTATTTTAATTAGGGTTAATCTACTAGGCAAAGAAATCCATCTGCCTTTCCATGAACTCAAATAGGCCTTAAATCTTTCCAAAAAATTGTGCCAACTTCCTACTACACTAGACCCTTTGTAAAGGGGAACCTCCAAATATTTTCTTGTAAATTTCCCAATTTTAAAACCTAGAAGATTACTGAGAATTCTTTCAATCCTATGACAAAAATTCACAACATAAATTTTGGACTTACCCTCATTTAACTCTTTGTCCAAAGGCTTCTTCATAACTTCTCAAAACTATTTAAAACTCCCTAGCTTCTAATATTGTTGCCTTTCCAAAAAGAAAAGTATCATCTAAAAATTGATGGTGTTAGAATATCAATATTATCAATAATTTGTAATCCATGGAGCCTATTTCAGTCCTATACATCTGAAACTGCTCTACCCAAGGCTTCAACCATGATAATAAAAATATATGGATACAAAGGATCCCCTTGCCTCAAGCCTATGGAAATAGAGAAAAAATTAGATGGACTACCATTAACTAACACTAAAAACTTAGGGTTAAAAACATAGCTAAAAACCCATTCACACCAATCCTTTCTAAAACTAAACTTCAATGGAATTTTAAACAAAAATCTCCAATTAACTCTATCATATGCTTTGATTATATCTAATTTTTTCATCATTCCTTTTTTATGATTATGAGATAGAGAATGCAAAATTTCATGTGCAACTATAATGCCTTCCTAAATTCTCCTCACTAAAACAAACCCCACTTATTCACTAAAGATAAGACAATTTTAAAAAGGTTTCATTCTCTCAACAATTGCTTTAGAAATGATCTTATAGACTGTATTAAACAATGCAGTTAGTCTAAAGTCTAAAATAGAGGATTTCACTTCCCCTTTTGGGAAAAGAGAGATAAAAGTCATATTTAGCTCTAGTGTCACTTTTTTATTCTTTCTTGATTCTTCTACCATTTCCCAGACATCTAAATCCACCACCTCCCAAAAATGTTGAAAGAAAGCTACAGGAAAACCATCTAGACCAAGAGCTTTATCTCAAGCCATAGAAAAGACCACCCTTATGACTTATTACATAAATAAAGGAGAAATTAATCTATCATTCATATTTTGAGAAATAACCTTGGGAATGAATTGAATAAATTCATTTTGAGCTCTGAAGTTTGAGTAAAGTTCATCATTTAACATATTTTGGAAGAAATGAATTGCTTCCTACCTAATTACTTCTATAGTTTCTAGATCCACCCCTTCATTGGAAACAATATGGGCTATTATGATCACCTGCCTTCTTGATTTCACTAATTGATGAAAACAATTGTATTTCTATCCCCTCTTTAAGCCAATTTTCTCTGGATTTATGCTTCTAATAGATTTCTTCCCTATAAAGAATTTCCTCATAATCCTTGGTCAAAGATTTCTCCTGATGATAAGTGGAAATATCCATCCCTTTCTCAAAAAAGGCATCATTCAATAACTTTAATTCTTTTTTTATTCTTTATTTTTCTTGGAAAATATTTTTTTAAGTGTTCTCGATTCTAAACTTTCAGGTTTACTTTTACAAATTTTAATCTTTTAAACATTTAAACCATCTTAGATCCTTATATTAATGAGCATTGTAGCCACCAATTGTGTACATAGTCAAAGAGAGAGGGTTCATGCAACCACATCAATTCAAATTTGAACAAACATATTTTTGGATGGGAGTCAAAATCAACATTCAAAATAATTAGTTGATGATCAGAACCTACAAATTGAGAGACCCAACAATCTAGTTCTTTGTTACTTTGAATCCAATTAGGAGAATTCAAAAGTCTATCCAGCCACTCCAAAATATTATCCTTTCCCAAATTCTTATTATTCCAAGTAAACCAACTAGATTTTGGGGAAACATATTCAACAGTGTTTTGAAATGAACTTACCAAAATCTTGAATCATTTGGGAGTCAGAAAACACTCTGCCTTTTTTATCCTTGAAGCTTAAAATGGCATTAAAGTCCCCTCCTAAAACAAAATTTTCCATCTAAATGTTTTGAATAAAATATGAAATTTATACCCATATGTCATATTTGAGTTGAACCCCTTGAGCTCCATAGATATTGATCAATACAAACTGAAGATTTGAATGAAAACTAAAGATTTTTCCCACTTGCCAATTCTGCCTAAAAGCTAACACTTCAACTTTGGAAAAAAAAGGAGACCATAGAATGTTTAAACCCTCTTATTCTCTAACTACCCCCAAAAATACCCCCTTCTAGTTTTTCCCAAATGAACTTAAAACACTTTCTCCTTCCTCCTTATCAAGCTTAGTTTCTTGAAGTAATTAAATATATAGTTTTTAAACCTTGATTAGATGCTTTACCAAGCATCTTTTGTTAGGGGCATTCATTCCCCTAACATTATAAGATATAATTTTCATGATTCCTAAAGAGGGATTTCTACACCCCACTTTAAAACATCCACAAAGTTCTCTAAGGTACCCTACCTATTAGTTAGAATTTCTCCTTTAGTATGATATTTTTTATTTTTTCTACCTCAAACTAGTATAGGACCCTAATTTGGATTCATCTTGTTACTATTGGATTGAGATATGGATATAATTTATTTATAATTCCTATCCCCTTCATAATCTTCATCTGATTCCACTTCTGATTTTGATTCTTCCTTATCTGAATAGAGGATATCTTGAGCTTCAACCTTTGTATTATTCAACACCTTAATTCCAAAATTGATATGATTTTTAAGACTAATTATTTAATATAAATAGATTCTTTATCAATAAAGTCATAGCTTTTTAGCATCAAATCTGGGGAGATAACTTCATCTATTCCTATCTTAACCAATAGATCCTTAGTGGCCTTAATTTTTTGAGCTTGTAAAAGCCAAGAATCTTTCGTGATAGTAGATTGATCAACCCTACAAACTTGTTCCTGTTGGTCAGGTGTCTTCCTTTTTAGGGCCTTCTTTAGTTTCTATTGAGGATTAAACTTGATATAATCGGTTTAAAGTGATCTCTTATTTTTACAAAAAATTTAAATATGTCCTAGTTGATGATAATTATAACATTTAAAAGGAATATTTTCTACATCAATTCTCTAGTGCCAAATCCTATTTTTAGTTTTGATGATCACAAATTCTAGAATATCTTGATCCAAATCCAATTCCACCCTGACTCTTGCATATGTAGCTTTGTCATATTTAAGAGATGTTGCATAAATTTTCATTACCATGCTTACCAACCCTCCCAAGGTTGTCAAACAATCTTTGCTCCAATATTTCAAGGAAAGACCATAGAATCTAATCAAAACCAGATAATTACCCTTTATTTTAGTAGATCAAAATTAGGGCTCAAATTTTGTAACCAAATACCCAAATAGGTTTTAACATCTAAAACCTTTTCTTTAGCTTCAATAGAACTAAATTCTAGAACAAAAAACATTTGGGTAAAAAACTTACCTTCACTTCTAAACCCCAATTCTCTTTAATCCAAAGTTCAACAACTCCCACCACTGGCCATTTTTTGACACATTTACAAATTAGGTCACATTTATCTAAATGATTAATCTTTGTAGTAAAAAGATCAGAGGACCATTTTAGGTTTTAACATCTCCTATTTTCACACCTTCCCCTAGGAGAGCCCCTTTTTGGACTTCCTGACCCACTTGAAAATGATCACCATCCATCCTCTCTTGAGACCCTTCTTATGAATGCAACCTAGCCTCCTTTTCCACTTCGATAGATTTTGAGAATTGATTGAGCCCTTAACTATGCTTAAAATAATCTTGAAGCCCTCCTACCAGCTTACCTTTCCAACTAGTCCCAATCTTACTTGTATTCACTTCTTCATCTCACCATTCTCTATCTTCCTCAATCATAGCATCTAGAACCTTAAATATTTTTTCCCATGATTACCTCTAGATTTTCATTTTGTACTGGAAAAACTTAAATTTGAATTTGAACCTCCCTACACTCCAAGCCTATTACCCTAGGTTTTACCTATGAAACTCCTTTATTTTGTTCTTATGCCTTCACTTTCTCCACTTTTTCCTTCACTCCAATCTTTGTCTGCTCCTTAATCACCTCCTTTACACTCGCCATTTTTTGTAAAGTGATATATTATATTATCATTGATAATATAATTACACACACATAATTAAAAATGTTAGCAATATAAATTCCTCAAGAATGCATTATTTATTATATCAGTTGTACATTATTTTTTAACTCAATGGAAAATGTATGTTTGGCCATTGTGTTCATCACACAAAAACATAGATATTACATGCTTAATACTAAAACTCATGTTATTTCTAACATTGATCCATTAAATTATAACACATCCAAGCATTATCTATTTTTACACATAGCTAAGTGGGTCATGCTACTCATGGAGTTTGATCTTAAATTTGTATTACTAAATTTAGTATAAGGGTAGGTCATTACCAACTAATTAACTAAAAATCCATTATTAGGCCACAATTATATGGATATTTATTTTCATGATGATTTTTCTATGTGTATAATTTTAAACAAAACTTGGACCATATATTTATATGGGCTCAAATGTTCCTTAGGTGTCAGGGCCAACATTGTAATAATAAGTCCCCAAATTCAAACTATGTCATTAACATCTTGATCAAGATTTTCATGTACAAATAATATGGTAGATTATGAGGATTTGATTCCTAGAATACACAATGCATATGATTTAATTATTAAATTTGTACAAGAATATGTGGAATGGTAATTTTTTGTCAATTAAGTGACATGGTTATGAAATAAAAGGATAAAAAATAATTCCATATTGAGAATTGGTGCTTAGTTTGATTGATCACTTTAATGAGTTTGATATAGGTAATATTTTTTAGACACCTAATTTTGGTACAAGAATTTTTATTGTAATATTTTTAGTGTGGTTTTATGCAAATGGATAATTTGTTTAAATTAAGTTCTTATTGACACTTTTCATGTGTTTTTTCTTCTTTCCTATTTATGTGGTCTTATCTTCTCATATTTATTTTATTTTATCTTTCTTATATGTCTATTTGTGCTTAGAGATATATTCCTCATATTCCTTTGGTATTTTTCTATCTTGAACATATTTTTGGGTCCCATAATTATGGTCGAATGTATTTGTGGGGCCCACAATTTTGTTCTTTTTATTTTTATGGCCCCCTTTTCCATTTGTCCCTCTTTATCTTTTTATGGGAATTTTGTGTTAGCTTTTCCTTATTTCCTTGGGTTGGATTACAAGCCAAAAATTCCTTGCTTTTAATCTAATAATTAAATATGTATAAATATTCCTAGGGGAATCTCCATTATAAGTAATCACATTGATCAAATTATTTAAAGTATTAAGCACACTACCATGTTTTTTTTCTACTCTTAAAGGTTTTCCAGTGATTTCAAGGGTTTCATAATTCTACATGATTATACTAAGAAAAATCATAAATGAATGTTAATCTAGTTTCACTAGATTAATTAAAGGAGAGAAGGTAAAGTTATATCTCTCACTTGGTTTAGAATACACTCCTAAAACACTAGAACTACAATGATCTCTAATTCTAAGTATGAAATATATGTAGTTATAACCCTTAAGGAGGGGGGCCAAGCCAATTAAGTGCACATTTATTTGGTATTTGGTTTGTTATTAGGGTTGCTTCAATAACATGCCCAATTATAATATATGCTCACACCAAATCAAAATTATGAGATAAGTACCATGCACATCTGTTGATGATGAAAGATCTTATAAAGTTTCAATAGTTGAGAGTTAAAATTTCCATAATTATAGTAGATTACCACATTCAGTGGAAGTTGATCACATTCAATCGTATGATTCTTGTCACATACATAAATCACTATGATTTATGGTCCTTCAGTCTACATAAATAATTTCTAAGTATTATTAGAATGCAAGTGTGTTCATTTCAATTACTTTTCTCTTTATATTTATCTTTCTTTTCATTATCATTGCTTGTTCATAGTTCAAACGTACTTTAAATTTTCATTTTTGGCATTTGGGTAGATCTTATTACTGATATTTATTATAATTATTTATATCTTCATTGTGCCATAATTTTAATTAATTATTTGTAGTGTAACTACCCTTAACCATAATTTGTGAAAACATTTTAGTGAACCCATTTGTTTTCAATAATATCAACCTTATAGGTATATTATTATTTATTTAAATTTATAAGGTTTAATTTTTCACCTTCCAAATCATATCTTATATTTTGGTTTTTTGTGTTCACTTGATCTATCTTAAGCCCTAGTTTATTTTGTTTGTTTACCTAGCTCCTTAGTGAACCTTTCCATCTGTGATCCATCACTTACAGTTTGATGTTATAATTCCTTATTAGTGTATTAATTTGCACTTGTTTCAAATATAATTTTGGGTTTCTCTTCCTTATTTCATTAGTAGGATTTTTCTTTCTTTTTTTTATAGCTTGTGCACCTTGCTTAGCTTAATTCATGGTTTATATTAACAACATGGAATCTTGAAATTTGAAGGATAAATATTTTTTGAAGTAAAATTTACATGATTTTAATGGTTCAAATTATAATTTCACATGCGATGAAAATAATAATAATGATATTATTGAAAATTTTAAGAAACATATCATGTAAATCCCTTCTTCCTTTGCTAAAAGTGTGAAAATTATAAATGAAGTAGTTGGAGTGCATTATTATCATGTGAGTGATGATGATTCTATGTTTGTTGATGATTTTTCTCCTCTTACTTCCACTCCTCCTAGTTTGCCTATGTTTGAAATTTATAATAAATCATATATATTGAATTAACCTCTTAGATTTTATATTATTCCTACTCCTGAGACAATGGCCATGACATATGTGATAAATGACTTACAAGACAAGCCAATTTTTAATGTATTATTTTTGAATCATCCCATGCTAGGATTTATTATAATGTTATACACTTTAATCATATTCCTATTGATGTGATCATACTCCTCTCCCTCATGTCTTTGTCATACTTACTTTTCCTTTATTTGATAGTGATGGAGATCCTTATGTACACCTGAAGACCTTTCATGCTTGTATTAGAAAATATGTTTAATGTGATTCATTATTACTTAAATTATTTCATATAATATTGATTGGTGAAAGTTTATATTGGTTAAATAAGTTACCAAGTGGGTCCTTATATACCTTTGTAATTATACAAGAAGATTTCTTAGATTGGTTTATCACTAATAGTGGACCTTGAGTTACATTTGAATGCACATATTCACCAAGGTTCACATGAGAGTATTTATGATTATATATTTGGATTAAAATTTTACATGCACTCCTTAATTATCAATAAATATAAGTATAAAAATGATATTTATTTATAAATATACTTTTATTTCCTCTCAAATACAAACTACTCTATAATTATTATTCATCATTTAATCATCTTTATTATATGGCCATAACATTTGATGATGAAATATATCACCAACATAGGACTCATGCTTCACATAGTTATCATATTCATACTTATCCAATTATTAGTAGAATACATGTGATTAATAATAATACACATACAACATTGGATAAAAAGATAAAAATACCTCCAAAGAGTCCTATGGCTTCCTCTAATGGATCATGAAAATCTACAAGGTTATTTTAAGGTCAAAGTGGAATATTGAAAAAATTACTTGATATGAAATTAATCATGTTACCATCTTTTCCACATCATGAATTGAAGCATATACAAAAATATTAAAATGGAAGTCCATATTATGACTATCATAGATTCAAAAGACATAAAAGTAATAAATTCACTCCCTTATGAAACAAGATTGAATCTCTTATAGATTATGGTATTGTTAAACTTTATATATATATATATATATAAAGAAGCCATAAGCATAAAATCCAATTCCTAAATTAGAATCACCTTAGATGACAATGTGCAATTCACATTTACCAAGTATCTTATAGATACTCATCTTTTACATGTGGAAAGTTTGGTCATTAGTGCTTATATGGAAGGAAAATAAAAGAAAATAATCCTGGTAGATGAAAAAGTTTAATTTAATATTAGTTATATTCCTTTTCTTATGAAATGTAGATATGATATAGAAAATCTAACCCAAGTATCTCCTCATTTGACTAAACATGTAATGTGTGGATGTATTATTTTGATCATATCAATTGGTCCTCAAACATGTTTCATATTACTCTATGTTATGCAATCCTTGATTTAATAAAATGATATATTAGGAACCCCATGGTTACAAATGATGAATGCAACACTTTATATTACTAATGATAAAATATATTTTAACATAAATTTGATTCAAATAGATGTAAAAAAGAAAATAAATCTATAGAGCATCCCAAGGCAGATACAATTACATCTCAAAAACAAATTAAGTGGGTTCCTAAACAAAATTACATAATTGATTATATTATTAGAGAAAAGAATGAACATAAGGAACTAATTATTAATAATCCATCTTCAATTTTTTTAATGAATGAAACATTTCAATGCACTATAAATTTTGATAAAGAGAATTACTATATTTTAGATCTACTAAAGTCCTATATTACTTCCACAAAGATTACATTGACTATGTCACCACATATAATCTATTTAGATACATCTAATCTAACACATATCATTGTTTAGTGACTTATCCTATATACCATGATATTCAAATAATATTTATTTTATTCTAATTTATGCACTTAGTCATCTTTCATTCTCCATTACATTTACAGTTACATGTTACATTTCTAATTTACTTGTTCCATTTCACATTACATTAGACATGTATATTTTCAAAACACATTGAACATAAATGAATAAATATAGAAATTAAAGAATTAAAAATGTTTAAACCATAGTTAAAAAAGGAAATAACACACATATATACCTTAAAAATCATAGTTTTCATATACATAAAAAAATGGGTCACATGACCCATAGATATAAATATCTATCACCTATCATGAGGTGGAGAGTGCTCATCTATACCATAGCCTTGAATCCTAGCCCTATTTCTTTGCCTACTACTCTCAAAGATAATAAATTCCAATAAAATATATCTAATATGTGATTTATCCATATAAATAAACATCTCTTTTATGCACTCTTGCTCTTCATAGCTAACTAGTTGGGAAACTCTCTCTCTCTCTCTCTCTATGTGTGGCATGAAATGTTGTCAATTATGTCAAAAGAGTTTGAGATATCCCTCCCTCTCCACCAGTACTAATTTAGGTGGTAATTTAGGTGGGTCCATGGGTGATACATCTACACTTACTCCTTTGACTCATATGATGCATCTAGCTTCTAGATCATCTAGCTACCTCATTCTATCTTCCCCTATTCTTGTTCAACCCTAAATGTCAATATCTTTTTGCTTTTTTGAAAAGAATATCACCCTAGTACAATATGTAGGATGAAATATATATTTTAACTTTCCCACCTAAAAATATTCTCTCTTTATAGGGTTGTCTAAATCAGGGATATCTTGAGAAAATATTCATAAAGGCACATCGATAAATTTCAATCCACCAAGACAATATTGTAAAACAATGTACACTAGTCAATACATTTTTATCAAAGGAAAAATTTATAAAATAAAAATATATATACATAACACATATTTAAATATATCTAATGGAGACACATATCTTATGAGAACTTATACTTCCATGGCTCTTGGACCTATTATTGTTGTTTTATATCTTGTGGATGTCATAATTGGCATTATTGTGTCTCCACCACTAAGTCCATCATCACAATCTCCTCTTATTATTGATATTAGTGTGAATATGGGTGTTAAATAGGATAATTTCCACCATAAAATATATATATTAGTGTAATTTTCATCATCTAACTTTTGATCAATAAGTGGGGCATATGCCTCATCGGTTGATACTTATATCTCTTGAGGCCTAAGTATTCATGCTTCATCAAGATGAATGTGACATCTCCTTAATTTTAAAAACATATGTGGAACTAGGTGTATATCCTACTACACCCATACTTTTAGGTAACTTTCTCATTTTGAAATCACAATAAATAACTATGATGATCTCTATATCATTGATTCACCCTGATCCACCTCATTTAATCTTGAAGCCATACACAATGTTCCCTATATGAAATATACATAACATCAACCTCCTATAACATATTAATAATATTTATCATCACTATCATGTCCCATCCATCCATCCATCCTCCATTCACATGAAACTACCCATTTATCAACATATAAGATCTAAGATATTTATCGCTAGAAATATTGATGGTCTAGTAATAACTATATGCTCATACACACACACTTATAAAAGTGTGATGACCATAAATCCTCCACTACAGGTCTATTTTGGATATATATATATATATATATATATTTGTGTATATGTCATTGTATAAGTGTATAAGGATTTACATACCCTAAGAGTACACAATATGATGATCAATCGTAGCTTGGATGATTGGTCTGAACCCATAAACAATATCATATCCATTAGTATATGTGGTAAAAAATATTGTTAGTAATATAATAAAAAATCTAGAAAATGTAGAGAAACACCTATCACTATATCTATAAGTAACATACAATCCTTTGACTGAGCATGGTCTTGATGTACCACTATGTAATAGCTCATAGTTAAATCTCTTTGAGTGTAGGTGAGATCATGCACTCATTCTTATCAACCCTTGATAAGAACAATAATATCTACCATACATCCTCCATAGTGACTTTCATATCCCATGTGGGTAAACAAAACATGCATGTATTATAAAACCATCTCTCAGCCAACACACTCCATCATGGAATGTCATATGAGATAATTTTTAGCATCTCACATGTCCCAACCCCATAGTGTCTTGATGGGAATAATTTACATCACTAAGGATGAACTCAAGAATTATCTCCATGAATATTTACCTATAACCAATTTAAAATGTGATTCTCCATAAATAAACACAAACTAAAAAGAAACATATAGTGAAACCTAAGAAAATTTTGATAAAATGTAAGTAATAATGCAAAACATATCGAAAATACATCAAAAGTATCATTGATAATAATTATAAGAAATTTTACTATTTGTGGCCGCATTTGGTAGAACCTTCCCATTATTTTTACCATATTAGTCACTAAACACATTTAGTAGGACTAGATTGGAGTCATGGGAAGGCAACCATAACTAGCTACATTTATAACCTACCTAAAAATTCTTAATTTTTCATTCCTATTTTTTTTCATAAAATTGAAAATTACTCAAAAATGGACACAAATCATTAGTTAGGTTACTTACCAATTCTAGGGTCTCTCAAGTGGTGATTAGCTCATGTACATGCTCTTAAATACTAGGTATCATAGGTCATTTAATTGGCACGTTTGATCTCTCATAGCTTAAAATGTCAAAATTTATATTTTTAAATGATTAAATGATTATATTTTTAGGTTTACCTAGATTATATACCCTGCATAATTTTTCTAAAGTCAATTTTCAAATTATTAGATTGATATGTTGAAATCATCATTTTCTTGATTTAGTGAGATAATTTCATCTATCGAGAGATATATGGATTTTTTTTTTATCACATAACCACATTAGATGGACACCATGTTTAAATGTTATCATTGGAAAAACATTTATTGTAATTTTATCATGCATTTATTAATCTTTCCTAGTGCCTTAGTGATTATATCCTATACTAATACAAGTGAAATTATACTACATCAATGCTACCTATTACATCCTATGGACTAACATCATTGTTCCTCATGAGGGCATGACATTTTTATTCCCACCATGGGTCTCATTTACTACACTTTTCCATTAATGGGGAATGCTACAAATAAACTTTCTAACATTGCTGACCAATAAAAATATTAATTATCCCTATCTTTTATTATATATACATTGTTATCGAGTGCATCATACCCACACATCTACATGCTCTATATATTTACAAATTTTCATTGGGGGAATCATACCCACATATTCATGTCCTTTAATATCTACACATTTTAATTGGGGGCATCATACCCACACATGCTTAGATATGATCTATTTATTTGCATTAGAGGTATCATACCTATACCACTTTTTTCCATTGGGGGTATCAAGACCACATCTTCTCCACATGATTCAATGGTAATATCTTACCTATAAAAATAGTACTACACTTATATGCCTATTGATCCTACATTTCTATTACTAAGATGGGCTCTCACACCTCATGTCATATGTACACCCATTCACATTATGCTTATTACACTCAATACATTTATTTCCATGTCATATACTTATTGGGAAATATCACTTGTCCCTTATTTTAGGATACTATTGGGGTATATAATTTTTTGTAATTTATTTTATGACATCCTTGCATGGGTTACATATTTATATTGAGCCTTACATGATGATTTTTCTATGGTTATATTGGGGCATATTACTTGGCACTCTATCTAAGATACTATTGATACATATTAATTTCCCCTTACTTTCTCTTTCAACATCATTACAAGCCATGATTCTGTTGTTCCCAAAGCCTGTCACTCATTTTTGGGACACCACATGAACTATTTTTTGTCCTACAAGACAAAAATTTCTCTCTTCCCTTTGTAGAGTAAAATACTCTACATTTTATTTTGAGTTTTAGTTGTGCACTTCAATTTTTGTCCCTGCGCGTTTCAGTTTCAAGGCAGTAAGGGTTATGACATAGGGCACGAGTTTTTCATTTTGCATGGGTTTTTATTTTTGCCTAAAGTTTTTTCTAAGTCTCAAAGTTGAGCGAAAGATACCAAGTGTCATCTTCTGAGACCCATTATAATTTTTTAAAAAGTAGCAGAACATGCCACGTGTCCCGTTATAACTCAATGGAGCATGACAAGTGTCTACATCCGTGTTTCAAGTTTCTTATAAGTTCCAAAGCTTCTTTCAATAAGCTTCTCTCAGAGTTCTATGGAGGGTGCCAAGTGGAAACTATGGAAGGTTTTAATATGTTTGTCTAAAATTAGCAGAAGTCACCACGTGTCCCTTGTAAATCTTAGTAGAAGCTACCAAGTGTCAACATCTACAGTTTATTCCTTTTGTTTTATTATTGAGTAAGGACTATGGTGGGCCTCAGGTGAGTGGCTAAAAGTGAGTAGAGTGCACCAAGTGTCATCATTCTTGTGAATCCAAATGATTCCTGAATGTTTTTGTAGTGTTTCTAAAGCTCACTGGAAGCTGCCATGTGTTATCTTCTATAGGACTCTCAAAAGATATCTAAAGCTCCTACAAGTTAAGCAGATGCTGCCAAGTGTCTTCACCTATTTCACAGTGAAAAATGCCACGTGTCACTTGTTAAGATCAATGGAAAGTGCCACCTATTCCCATTCCCCTTTTGAAGCTGCTCAGGTAAGAAGTGTTGTGGGTCCCATTTTTTGTAAGTTGGTAAAGTTTCAAAGCAGCAGACTATGACAGATGTCAAAGACGGAGCACTCCCAATACAAAGACACAATAAAAAGGATGAAACTTGATGGAAAGTGGCCAAAGCAAGTGGGAAAGACATGAAGGAATTGATAAGGAGGATGATGGGCCCATAGCTATCAAATTTAGGACAACCAACTAGCCGTTAGCTTTTCAACGATGACGGACCCAAAGATGTCAAATTTGCAAAAATGAAATAATCATTGATCTTTGTAGGCTTAAGCGCAGACCCAAATGCATTCAACTATAGAGAGGAGGAACCAAAAGAACCAAAAAGGGGAAAAGATATCCTAAGGGCTCAAATCACAGTAGAAAGAGGGAGAGGCCAAAATATCTACATAGTAGTTATTCCAATAGGTGGAACAGTTTGCAAAGTAGATATTTTGACTGGCAAACATTGAAGACATGCCCTATTTATCTCCCTTAGAGTAAAGACAAAATGGATAGATACACAGACATCAAAGGGGATAGACCAGATGATCTAGACATAGGAGAAGACATTTGAGATGAATTGACACACCACAGTTAAGGCTGACGCCATGTTCCAGTATGCCCCCCTGATAGAACTAAAAATGCAATCAAGGAATTGAATGCACAACATGGGCCATTTCATGAAACAAAGTGTCAAGTCTTTCTTGGCTAATATATATTGTAATCTCTTTTATTGTTTTAAGGAGATCTTTTTGATAAAAGAATCAAAAACTCTACCAAAATTGAGATGCTATCACTGAGACTTTGAGCTCAGGTTGTTAATCATTTTTCTTTATATGAATGAGAAAGCAAGTTACTTTCAAACTTTGTGCTGTCATAGCTTGTATCATTTAGGAGACTATTCTTATGTCTATCTTTTGAATGTGTTCTTGTCCATTTAATCAAGAAGGTGCCCTGACGATAACTATGGGAAGACTTTGTGCTGCCTACAATTACCTTTAGTGTGTTTATTTTTTGTTTCCATGTAAAAGACCTTGGGATGAATTTGTGCCCTCATTATCTTTCATATTTCACTCTTTGGGCAGCTGAAGTGGAGACTTTATGCTACATTTAGTTCTACTAGTTACTGCATCTTGTTACCAGTTACTTATCACTACCTAAAAGAACTTTTGTTTGTTGTAAGACCACTTCTGAAAGAAGAGAAGTGCCTTCAATGTCTTCACCAAGATTTCTCATTTGTTTGTGAGCATCATCTCTAAAAGAAGAGAGATGGATGGTGTTTCCTTGCCCCTGAGTGTTATTTTTTGCATATATTTATAGTATATAGTCTCCTCATATTTAACAGGGAACCTCCCCTTGATGAGACGAGAGATTTGTCCCCTTTAGATGTCATAAACCTGCAACTTTGGATGACCAATCTCCCTTGCTATGGTTGATAAGACCTATAAAAATGGCTAATGTGTGTGTGTGTATACATATATGTACACACACACAAATATCATCCTATTATTAGGTATATATATATATATATATATATATATATATATATATATATATATATATATATATGTTGTAATGCAGTGAGGCTTGATATTCTCTTGCCATCATGTAGTGAGACCAAATGTGTTCCTACCACCATGCAGTGAGATCAAATATGTTCATATCATCATGAAATGAAAAAAATATGATATTTATGTGATGTGATAAGACTAAACATGTTTACTTATTTGGTTAAAAATTAGAGTTTTCCTGATCCTATATAGTGAGACCAACATATGTCTACTTTTTTTATTAAGAAGTAGAGTTTGGCCCCTAGACACCTAAGTTATGGTTCTAATTACAATTTTAAAATAATTTTTTTTGAGAGTGACAATGTGATTCACATACCACTAGGTGCACTAATTCATTTGTTTATTTTCAATTCTTTTTTTTTATAAAATTGAAAAAATATTAGCTAGTGTATTTATTAACTAATCAATAATATTATATGGCTTAGATTGATTAATCGGTCCCATTTAATTTGGTTAGGGATGTGGAGGGATTGTTTGAGTTTTTTCCTCTTATCTTGATTGATGGGGCACACAAGACCATCTAGCAATAATAACTCAGACTATAATATCTATTATAAGCTTAGAGAAAATACTAGAGACATGATATGAGATAAGATAGTTTGGAGGTCTAGGGATAGGAAGAACACAATAAACCATATGAGTGTTCTAAAATATATTAGTAACAAGTGGTACCTCAAACTGAACGATAGAATAATAAGCATCATAAAACTATTCATTATTAAGATCTTGATTGATATTTAATTTTATCTTTTCTTTTAAATTATACATCCATGGACTTATATGAAACTGAAATATTTTGTGTATAATAGGAAAACAACACGTAAATGAGACTAAGAAGCTTTGAACCAAGAAATAAGAGATATATACAGTAATTATGATCATGATTAGTATTAAAATCCAAAAATCAAAACCCTAAAACCCTTATAGGAACACTAAAAGGGAAAGAAGGAAACCTTAGGGTAAACTAGGGTTTGAAATATTCAATGATAAATGAGGTCACCAATATGTTTTATCAAAATTAGTGAATTAAAAAAGTGTTAATCCAATTATGATAAATAACTAAGTAAAAACAAAAGGTATAATATTTGAAATAAATACACAAGACTAATTTAGAACTTGATATTTATAGAAATATGCTAAAAGGGGAAGTACCAAAGATAAATAAAATAGCTAGAACTTAGATCTAATGGACTACAAAAAAGACTTTGTGATAAACTATGGGACTATGTGAGGTCATTATGAATCAGGAACACTAATCTATGTGTATCTAGGACAAGGTTTCAGTATTCAAACAAGGTTATCCTATGTTGTTATCTGGCAGGGTTTTTTTTCCATCTATGTGAAATTATATCAATGCACCTTCATATTTAGGTCATGTGTGTGTGATTAGATTTTATTGATTCACTATAGGAGCAATTGTGTGCCTTATTCTTCATTTAGAACCCTATCTAAATAAAAATAAAATAAAATAAAATAAATGGGGACAAAAGGATTAGGGGCTGAACTTGTGCTTGACCTCAACACCCCTTGTGTTGAGTGTTATCTACATACCAATACTTCTAATAGGGATCAAAATACATATCATTATCCTATGTGATAGTGGTGTGTGTTAAATGATGGTATAATGTCATATTCTAGTGAAATCTTGGTATAATTATGTGCTTCAAAAATGAATTTTGATATTGGAGGTGTATTTAAACTTATCTAAGTGTACTTGGGCTATATCGACTCAAAATTGGGAAGAATAGGTGTTTTATTATCAATGTGTAGTTATAATAATTATGTTATTTTCAATATAGAATCCTCTTGACAACTATTAAATAAATGAATGGACAATGTCATTATATAGTGATGTTTTGGGATTTTCATTGAATGGGAATTGAGAAATGTACATGATGACCTATTATGTGAAATTTAATTTGATAAATTAGTTGTTATTTGATAGGAGGGTAAAATTGATAGCTTTAGACACTACCTAGTGAGTTATATTATCATGAAGGAATGACATTATTTAAAGAGCATAGATAATGAAATTAGAAGTGTAAATCAATCTAATAGTGAGTTTAGGCTATTTAAAATGAGTAATAAGAATATTAAGAATCATATTTTCTTAAGGATAGAGGGTCATCTACATAAAAGTAGAGGAATTATGGTTTTGGAATTGAGCATAGGCTAAGTGTGCATAAGGAGTGGTCACATGTGTATTGTTTTAGCATTAAATGTTAATTCTAGTGGATACACATAAAAAGGTATATAATTCTATAGTCCAACAAGATTTAAACCTAACTACATTAAAATCCAACTCCATTAGCTACAGAGGAAAAAATAATTAAAACCCTTGATTACCCAGAAAGTCTTAAACTTTTATTACAAAATCAAACACAAGCTAAGGCTTTAAAACTAAGTAGTAAACATTAATTTAAAAAAATAACTACATCTATATTAAATTAATTTGCCACTATCTTTTGTAACAATATCAATTTGTATTAAAAAAATTCATATCTCAAAAGACTATAAGACACAACAATTACCATAGGTAGTTAGATCAAAGCATAATATTATGTCCCACTATGTAGCTAATATTTTTTAAAAATGACTAATAAATAATTGCCAAAAAATAATTGACAAACATAAAATCTTTTGAAAAAATATCGATGCAATTCATCCATGTATAAATAAGCTAATAAAAATATGTCTCTATTCATTTTAGAAATCTCAATTCAAGTTTTTGTTGCCTAATTTTTTTTGGTATACAAATTTTAAAATAGTAGCAAATTATATTATATTATCACCTAGCATTTTAATATCTCACATTTTACTGATATAAAAATACAACTATCATTTTCCCAAATAATCTAGCATATATAGTTGTCTTATGTAATTGTTACAACATCTGTAACAATATAAAAACAACGCCATATCCACCACTATCTTTTACAACCAAATCAAAAACTTTTGGAGCATAAAAAATAATTCATAGGATTTGAATATGTCATATTTTAGTGATAAAAACTTTAAATACCCTTCTACCAAAAAAAACCCAACAACCACAACTTACTTCAACAATTAATACATTAACATCCACCACAGAATAAAATAACATAGCAATGACATATGTATTCTAAAAATATTACAAAAACATCTAAAATCAATAAAAAATACAACACCCATTGTTGTTTTCTAAAACTATTACAATATCATCCTTATTAAAAAAACAACATAATATAACAATGTCTTCTACAACTATTATAAAAACATCTACAATAAAAGAAAACTACACAAAATCCACCATTATCTTATGTAATTATTATAAAAGTAATAAAAAATGAGAAGAACATCATAACATCCAAATATATATTATCTATAAAATATTAAAAACATCCAAAATAAGGGAAAATAAACTACCAAACTCTACTGAATTTTGTAGAAAAATAAGCAATGATCATTTAGTATATAATCTACAAGAGCATTATAGCTGTGAAAATTTCCATTCCTTTGATCACCAAACAAAATACCATTATGTAGTAGGATAACACTAACAAGAGACTATCTAAACACTATCTAATATTTTTTATACTCTTACCCTTTTTTAATATATTAAGACCAAACCTTCAAAATCCTTAAATTAGGTATCCAAATCAAAACAAAACTAGAACCCCAAGAATCCTAAATTTCATTGAAACATAAATCCCCTAAATAGGCAAATGCTAACATACAACATAAACCTACAATAACACCTCTAAAAAGAGGAACATTGTAAGTTAAGCACCACCTTTAAAAACCTTAAGAAATAAACATCTACAAATAACCCTTCTACCATTCAATCTTTTTAAACATTCTTCAAACCTCACCCAACAATATCATTCATTTTTCAATGGTTTTAATCAACCTCCTCACATGAATAAGAACATAATATTTTATTCCTCTCTACCCTGACAAAATCAAACTCATCCTTTCCATTAATGCATTATAAAATAACTCCAATGCACCTTAACTCATTACTCTCTTATTCCATTAAAAAATATCAAATAAAATAATCCATGATGAATTAAAGCAACCAATTTACCCCTTTCTTTGAACACCTAATTTGGGTACAAGATAATTTTCCATTGCATCTTTGTAATGTTTTGTAACAGTTGGTCTATTTGTGTGCATTTATATCATTTTCAACACTTTCCTGACACATTGGACACATCATAGCTTTGTGTCATCCAAATTTCCTCATAAATACCTAAGACCTCTAAGTTGTCTACATTAGGATCCATCCAATTGTCCCCATGATAGATTCATATCTATTTTAAGCCCATTGTTTAACATGACAATAATCTTGTATCCATGATTATGGCATCCATAATCATGGGTCCAAAATTCTTGTTAATTACATTTTTTTATGTCCTTTCACCATGAGCTTATTTCTCAAGCCTTGATTATTGGTTCTCACTAATTTTCATGGTCAATTTATGAGTATTTTTTTTAATTTATGTATCCAATATATAAAAATGTATTGTAATCCATTTATCATATCTTATCAATAAATTTCACATATGAATTTATTTATTGAGTTTCACACTGAGTATATCCATTGCATATTTGTTAAGAAACTTTCACATTAATTCAAGTTTTCCATCATTATCAATTCACATCTTGTGACAAAACATATTATACCAAAAAGGAGGTCATATGGAATCATATATTTGTATTTTATTATCTAGGAGGAGGAGGTGATTCCATTTCTATCATTTGGATTAGAAATACTCAAAAATCATTAGAACTAGCTTAAGCCTTAATTTTTTTTAGCATGTGGGATATATAGATGCAACCCTCATGGGAGTTAGGGCTACTAACCTTGAAAATATTATATTTTTATTGTGACATTGTGTAAAATTAGGAATAATTAAAATAATAGATGATTTAGAGGATAATGCAAAAAAAATCCATGAAACAAAGCTAGGTTTCCAATCATCTTAATCTAGAAATGCCAGATTGTTATAATTATAGCATGAAACTATAAACAACAAAAACTTGTCTTAATCATCCCATGATTATGGCACTTGTATTTATCATTATCCAATGATTTAAATCACCTTCCATATTATATTCAAGTTCTAGGTTACAATTTAATTAGTATTAGAAATATTTTTCCAATATTAAAATTCAAATACAGAACTGAGGTGTGCCTATTTTTAGTCACTTACCTCTCTCTACCTAGCTCTTTCATTTATTTTTTAATTATTATTTTTTAAAGCTTTCAAATATCAAGTTTATACACTAGAGATTTTCAATTTACTATATTTTATTTTAATTATCTTATATTTCCATTGTGCCACTTCTTTAATGAGTTGTGTGTAGTGTTATTTTTATTAAACCATAATTCATCAAAATATTTTGGTCAACCCTTGTCATTATCTAACCTTAGGGTGTCATATCCCTCACCTCATAGGATCTTATTTCTCCTTCATATATTTATTTTGCTCATTTATTTTATATTTGACCCTATGATTTGTGATTGTTCACATTTTAAATCTAAATATCATATTTTGGTGAATCTAATACTCTTATACAACTTCCTAGGGTTATATTATTGCTTGCTCACTTCATAGGTATCACTTTTCCCCCTTAAAATCTGATTTTAAAATTTTGGTTTATTATTTATTATTATATCATTATCCATATTTTTTTTCATTCTTTATATGTTATCCATTCTTACATCTTGTATAAACTAACAAAGCTAGATATACCATAATTACTAGCTAAAATTATAGATTGAGTGGTGTTATTACTGATTTGATTCAACTTCATTTACTTAGTACTAGTTCTTATTTAAAATATAAAATAACAAACTTTAATTATATTCCTTACTTATTATATGCTTGATAATGTAAATGGTAAAAAATTAAGTGATGAATATCTATGTGTTGAACATAATTTAAATTACGATGATGATAATGCCATGTTTGACAATGATATGAATGATAATAATGATAAAGTAGATGAAGAAAGGGTTAAAATATTTTTTTAATTTATACATTTTATTAATGATAAACTTTATCAATTAGAAGACCTATTGTTTTCATTAAAAGAACTGAAAAATAAAGTCTTGTCTAATGAATCTACACTTGATAATGAATGTGTTACTAGTGATCCTTTGAATGTTTATAATATACCTATTATAGGATCTCCTCATACATAAATTGGTGAAGTTAGTGCCCTTAGTGCTCATAATAATAATTTTGTACCTCCACCTACTAATTTTCCTCAAGTTTGTCCAACTATTCCTACTCAGCCTACTACTTCTTTAGTGCATCCTAAAATGACCATATCATCTCGAATCACTCCTAATGCTACATTTATCGGTCTTAATCTTGGTAAAAACCTTATAAAATATATTTATACACATGTTACTAAATATTTTATCATACAAATGTTACTACATATTAGGATGCATTTATTCAACAAGCCCTTCAAGATATGCAAGTAAAAATAAAAAAATTATCCTAATGATCTCAAAGGCATATACATATGGTCACTTCTCATGAAATATTACAAAACCCATTGGCGTAAGAGTGCCTAAATTTTAATTATATAATGCAAAGGGAAATTATTCACATCATAGATGATCCTTCTATTATTTATGCTCTGGTTTTATTCACAATACTCTAATGATTATCAAGTTATTTATTATAAGTATTGAGGACTATGATTTGGATTTTTTTTATGCCCTACCATCAGGATTCATGCATTATTTCAATGTTTTTACTGATAGAAAAATTATTTATTTTTTTATCAACATCAGTTAAAAGGTCATATTTTCATAACTTTTCCAACTTAAACAAAGACCTAATGATAATATGACTGAGTATGTACTCAAATTTAAAAATTTGATTATGAAATTGTCTAATGAAATACATGAATGTAAGCTACAAATTATTTTATCCAACAAAATTATTCAACCTCCTAAAGAAAAATTAATGTTTAATAGGTACCAATATTTTGATGAGATTTTTCACTATATGGTTTGAAACTATGAGATTAAACTTTTTTTATATTGAAGGAAATTTTTAAAAATGAAATATATGCCCATCATAGATATTAGCATCTCTCTAAGAGAGCACCATATAATAAAAAATAAACATAGATATAAAAGTAAAACATCCCAAAAAGAGAACATGAAGGCAATTGGCAAACCTTGTTGATTGCTATCACCATCAATCATATGTACCATAATCACATTATCAAATCCCATACTCATGTTATCAAGTTCCATATTCACATAACCATGTCCCATAACTCCTTTACCAGGTCCTCAAATTGTAACTAAGAGTTCATTAAGCCCAAGTTTTTTCATTTCTTTAAGTCCCATTGCACACTCCTTAACACTACTCACCACCAATTGTTTTATCACATGCCCTATCTTAAAATTATTTATTTAATAAATGTAGTATTATTTTCTATTATGTCCATAATTTTGAATTATATCTTTCGTAATAATCAAAATAATAGTTAGATTATCCTCAATAAATGTTTCCATCCATGGAGTAAGAACACCTCCATACCTAACTTCAAGAACATGTTGTCTAACCATAAAGGAATGTGAATAAAAATTACCACCAAATGGTCCATTATCTTTTCCATGTGATAAAACCTTAATTATAAGAACATTATTAGACATAAATAAGTCTTTTACATACTTAAAGTGTTGTAAATACATTTAAACTTTATTTATAAGGTTCTCAATACTATTTGTTGCCCCTTTTGTTGGTTTTAGGTAATTAACCTAATAAAAGTAAGTGTCTCACAATAGATACCACTCGATATTTTAATCCATCACCTCTATTTCAAAAATATGAATAATTTTTCAATAAAATTAGGGCCTATGTTTTGGAAACCCTTCTAAGTCAATATAAAAGTTTGAAGTAATATTCATCATTCTAGTTTTAAAAAAAAAATCATATTCATTTAAGGTACACTCAACTTCAAAAATATTTTTTGAA
This sequence comes from Torreya grandis, assembly GCA_037957365.1. Lineage (NCBI taxonomy): Eukaryota > Viridiplantae > Streptophyta > Pinopsida > Cupressales > Taxaceae > Torreya > Torreya grandis. Next base: position 2,213,843 of record JARHVA010000993.1, read on the forward strand.
GTTATCAATTACCCAACCTAAGTTATACTAAAACACTTATAAATTATATTGTTTCTAAATAGGCCATAAAATTTTAGTAGAGAATAACAACAAAAGCTTTTTGAAAAACTATATGAATTTTATTTTTAGTATAAATATTACAAAATTTAATGTTTATCCATGTCATTTATTTTGAAAAAAACTTTGATCAAGGATTAAGGCACCTTCCCCAGACAACAAAAAAAAGGACACAAGGAAAATAAAATTCTCAATACTATCCATATCACCGCACAAACTATAGTAATACCTATTAACTCTAGAGTTAGTTTCTAAAAAAACACAATAAGTTTTTTTTGAAAAAAAACCACCTAAATTAGGATTTTTTGGTATCTAAACATGATAAACACACAATATAAAATATATACATCCACTTATTCAAATGATCACAAAAGAACCACTTCTTATTCAAGCCAATGTAAATCTTCTGGGAGAATGAAAATTTAACATTGAGCTACTTTATAGTGATTTATCATAATGAAATGCCTTTCACCCATTTAGTAGTATCTAATAACACCTCATCATCATCCATGATCAACCCAAAAAATGATATATTAATGTCCTTAGACATCATTGTGTAAGTTCTAAGATGGGAGAATGGAATGTTGTATTTTATTTTCACTTCTTCCCAAAGAAAGACAACCACCATAGGATTACATACCATTGAAAACCACCTTATAAAACCAAATTAAGGTATAAAAACCTATTTTCAAGTGAAGGATGTTGTTATTGAACTTACAATTCCACCAAATAGACTTGTATCCATAGAACCTAGAGCCAACCCTACTAAATAAAAGTTGTGTTATCACAAGATGCTTTACCATATCCCATGCATTACATAGAGATTACAATATGGAAGACAATAAAAATTTAACTGAGAAAGAACACTACAATATACCAAAAATATGGTGTCCCTTACATTGATGTTTACCTTTGTGTAATCCCTTTAAAATATATATTCTTACTAAAAATTTCCATAGCTTGTTAACACATAGATCAATAATAATCCACTTACCTAGAAATAGATATCCCTTAATTTTTTTATATTTTTAATCCCAATCACATCCAATATATTAGTTTTACAACATGCATATGAAGAAATTACATGTATTTTCATATTACCTTTCCCATCATAACATATGTAGTCCCTTACCATTTTGTTTAATTTTTCAAACTGTTAAATAATAAACATCCAATAAGAATAAAAATAGATATTAAATGAAGAAAGAAATTTTTGGCACACCTAAATTCTAATAGGAAGGGACAGTAGATTACTATACCACTTAGATTTTTTTTAATCTCAACAAATAACCATTTCCACATCTCTTTAGAGGATGATGAGAGGGCAAAAGGATTTTTAATGTATATATCCAAACTAGTAAGTATTTCCAAGACCATCCAAGACTGCCAAGCCATCAAGGAGGAGAGTCATCCCATCCTAGTACCATTGATTTATGTAGTATTACTTTATAATGAGAATAAAGAATAATAATTATCTAGTCTAAAAGAAACTTGATATAAATTATCTTATTCAAGGATATGAAAAATCATGGTATCATTAGAAAATAGAACATCAATAAGCTCATCATTATTGGGGAGAGTAATTAATTTAACTATGGGTCCAATAAATTCATCCCTAAGTAGTAAGTTTAAATATTTAATAGCTATTAAAAATAGTGCAGGGGCCAGGGTGTTAAGGTGTGGATCTTAAAAGCTTCACATATGAGCGCATTGCCAAAGTTGTAGATTTACACAGTCACTGGCATCGGTCAGTAGCGACCGACGTCGGTCGAGTGCAGTTGAAGAGACGCTGGCATCGGCAGAGGATCGGTTGATGTCAGTTATAGGCAAGCAGGTAGGAACTGGTGTCGATTACTTGTGCATCTAGAATGCTATTTCCGAGGATAGAACCAAGTGTTTGCATGATGAATTTAAGTCTTAGTCTTAAGTTCGCATCTCTATTATTAGTAAGATTGTTTTTAGAGCCCTTGTTCAAGAGGCTTAACTGTTGGTTGTAAGTGCATGCTCAAGTCTCCTAATTCTATATGTAGAATTAGATCTTCTTAGCTTAGGGTGGTTGTAGTAGTTCATTGTGTATGTGAATGTTGAAGAACAGTACAGAGTTATATCAATCCATGTTGTTGGAGTTGATTGTACTTGAGAGAGAGAGCTCTTAAGGGATAGAGATCTAGAGAGAGATCTTGTGCATCTGAGAGAGGTGTGGAAGAAAGAAGTTTCTTCAATTGTATTCCTTTTGTAAAGAGTTTAATACAAGTTTTTAGGGTGGTTTCTTACATCTCTTGTTCTTTGCTATTATCTGATTCTAGTTACTTATCTATCTGATTTAATTCTGCAGTTTATTGCTTTCATAAGTGTAATCATATTTTTGGTTGATCCCCAACAAGTGGTATCAGAGCCTTGGTTGTAGGTTTAGAGTTTGATATCCAATAATTGGTATCAAAGCTCAGGTTCACTAACAGGTGGTTCAGATCTGTGTAGTGTGTATTGATTATAGGTTGCTCATAGGGGTTTCTGCAGGGATTTCTGTTTGAGTGGAAAAAGCAATGGTAGATGAAAGTAAACTAAGAATGGATAAGTTCAATGGAAAAAATTATCAACATTAGAGAATGCAGATAGAGGACTATCTGTATCAGAAAGATCTGTACTTACCATTAGGTGGGATTGCAAAGAAGCCCACAGACATGGATGATGAAGAATGGGAAGTTCTTGACAGAAAGGCTTTGGGGTCTATAAGATTGAGTCTAGCATCTACTGTGATATCTAATTTATCGTAGGCAAAAACAAATGGTAGAGTTGATGACTACTTTAGCAAATTTGTATGAAAAACCCTCAGCTTCTAATAAGGTATATCTTATGAAGCAGTTATTTAATTTGCATATGCAGGAAGGTGGATCTGTATCTAATCACTTGAATATTTCCATGGTATTGTAAATCAATTAAGTTCAGTCAAAATTGTATTTGATGATGAAATAAAATCTCTTTTAATATTATGTTCTTTGCCTGAAAGCTGGCATAGCTTAATAATGGCAGTTAGCAATACTGCATCTGCATCAAACATTTTAAAAGTAGAGGATGTTGTTAGTGTTATCTTGAATGAGAAAATTCATAGGAAAAGCATAGAAGAGACATCTGGGAATGCTTTGAGTTTTGAGAGCAGGGGAAGGCAAAAAGAGAAGAGCAAGAAAGGGAGATCAAGATCTAAGTCTAAGGGGAGAGGTAGATCCAAATCCAAAAATGGCAGGAAGCCACAATGCTGGAATTGTGGAAAGATGGGGCACATAAGCAGAGATTATTGGTCAAAGCCTAAGGAGGACAATCAGCATGAAGGAAAAGAAGAAGCAAAGGTTGTAGGTATTGCATAAGATGCTTTAATATTCTCTTTGCATAATAACATAGAATCTTGGGTGTTAGATTTTAGTGCATCTTTTCATGCTACCCCTAATAGGGAATATTTTTGTGACTATATCCATGGAGATTTTGGAATAGTGTATCTAGGGGATGATGAGCCTTGTAAGATTATTGGCAAAGGTAAAGTGCAGCTGAAAATGCAGAATGGCAACACATGGGTATTGAGAGAAGTTATGCATGTTCCTAGCTTGAAGAGGAATTTAATTTTTGTAGGAAATTTAGGGGATGAGGGTTGTACAGTAACTCTCACAGCAGAATCTTGGAAGGTAACCAAGGGTGCACTTGTTATGGCCAGAGGTAAGAGAGTAGGTACTCTCTATTTGTGTAATTGTGTTACTAACAATTCTCCCTTTGTATTATCTACTTCAGATGTGGATGCAAAATTGTGGCACTCAAGGCTTGGCCACATGAGTGAGAAGGGGATGTCAATTCTTAAGTCTAAAGGTAAGCTTTTAGATTTGAAAAGCATGGATCTAGAATTTTGTGAGCACTGTGTATTTGAAAAATAGAAAAGAGTTAGTTTTCTCAAGACTGGGTCTACAAAGAAGAATCATAAGTTATAACTTGTTCACATAGACATGTGGGGACCGGCTCAGGTAGCTTCTATTGGAGGATCACAGTACTATGTTTTGTTCATAGATGATGCTACAAGAAAGGTATGGATCTATTATATTAAGAAGAAATTTGATGTATTTGAGACTTTTAAGATTTGGAAAGCTATGGTTGAGAATGAAACAGGCAAAAGATTAAAGTGCCTGAGATCTGACAATGGTGGAGAGTTCTGTAGTTATAAGTTCAACTAGTATTGTTATATGCATGGAATCTATAGGCAAAGGATGGTTCCAAGGACACCTTAGCAGAATGGAATTGCTGAAAGGATGAATAGAACAATCATGGAGTGTGCAAGATGTATGAGATTGCATGTTGGTTTGCCCTTAGAGTTTTGGGTAGAAGCTGTTGACACTGTAGTGTACCTAATTAATAGAGGACCCTCTATAGCTCTGGATGGTGGAATTCTAGAATAGGCTTAGACAGGCTCTCTTTTCTCAAAGTTTTTGGTTGTGAAGCCTTTATGCACGTAGATAAGGAAAATAGAAAGAAGCTAGATGCTAAGTCTATGAGGTGCACATTTATTGGCTATGGCTCAGATGATTTTGGTTTCATATTTTGGAATCTAGGAACTAACAAGATAATTAGGTGCCGGATGTTGTTTTCAATGAAAAAGTGATGTATAGTGATCAGCTGAAGAAGCTAAATCAATATGGGTAGAGCAATGGTGAATTAGACAAAGTGATGGTCCAAAATGAGCTCGCAGGAAAAAGAAATAATCACTTGCAGGAAAACACAGAGACAGACATCGGCAGGATAGGAACCAGTGTCGGTAGAATAGAAACCAATGTCGGTCATACAGAGACTAACGTCAGCAGGATAGGCACTAGCATCGGTCAGGTAGAACTGGCGTCAGCCAGTAACAGGTCTGGAGGTGATCGAGGTCGATCACTGTCAGATAATTTGGGTGGACAGCGTGTTGTGAACGAGTCTCAGACACCCATCATGAGGTTAGAAAGGGTAAGTAAGCCTCCAATTAGATATTCTCCTTTTTTATTCTATTTATTGCTAACTGATGGTGGAGAACCAGAGAGTTTTGAAGAAGTAATACAGGTGGAGTCCAAGAGTCAGTGGGAGCATGGCATGGTTGAGGAGATGGAGTCCTTAAGAGAGAACCAAACATGGGATTTGGTTGAGTTACCAGCTGGTAAGAGAACACTAAAGAACAGATGGACCTACTGGTTGAAGGAAGGTGAGATTGGACAGATGAGATATAAGGCCAGATTGGTAGTGAAAGGATTTGCACAAAAGCCAGGTATTGATTTTGGTGAGATTTTTTTTCTTGTTGTTAAAATGACTTCTATACGGATTGTACTGTCTTTGGTTACTATTGAGGATTTGCATCTTGAGTAGCTAAATGTTAAGACAGCATTTCTTCATGGGGATTTGGATGAGGAAATTTATATGGAATAGCCAGAAGGATTTGAGGTCAAAGGTAAGGAGAAGTTAGTGTGCAGATTGAAGAAAAGTTTGTATGGCCTCAAGCAAGCTCCTAGACAGTGGTATTTGAAATTTGACAGGTTTATGACTGAGCATGGCTATAGTAGGTGTCAATCTGACCATTGTGTGTATTTTAAGAGATTGGATAATGGTAGATATATTATTCTATTGTTGTATGTAGATGATATGCTCGTTGCAGGATATCTCTGAGCTTAAGGTGAAATTAGCTCAAATTTTTGCTATGAAGGATTTGGGAGTAGCAAAGAAAATCCTTGGCATGAGCATTAAGAGAGACAGGAAAAATCACAGGTTGATATTGTCTCAAGAGGATTATGTGGACAAGGTGTTGAAATGGTTCAATATGCAGGATGTTAAATCGGTAAGCACACCTTTGGCTGGACATTTCAAGTTGAGTAAAGAACAATGTCCTAATTCACATGATGAGGTAGAGTACATGAGTAAGGTTCCATATTCTTCTGCAGTAGGAAGTTTGATGTATGTAATGGTGTGTACTAGACCGGATATTGCCCAAGCAGTGGGTGTTGTAAGTAAGTATATGGCCAATCCAGGAAAGGAACATTAGAAAGCAGTTCAGTGGATCCTCAGATATCTGAGAGGAACCAGCAGTAGGCACTTGTGCTATGGAGGTTCAGATACATCTCTACATGGTTATGTAGATTTAGATATGGTAGGTGATTTGGATGGCAGGAGGAGCACCACAGGATATGTTTTCACTGTAGGTGGAATGGCAGTTAGCTGGATATCAAAGTTGCAAAAGGTTGTTGCCTTATCAACTACAGAAGCAGAGTATATTACAGCCACAGAAGCTAGTAAAGAGATGATATGGATGACACGGTTCATGAAAGAGCTTGGAAGGGAGCATGGGAGTTGCAGATTATACAGTGACAGTCAGAGTGCAATCCATTTGGCTAAGAATTCAGCCTTTCATTCAAGAACCAAGCACATACAGCTAAGGTACCACTTCATAAGACAGGCACTGGAAGATGGTGAGTTGAAGCTGGAGAAGATCCATACAGACAAGAATCATGCTGATATGTTAACCAAGCCAGTTACAAAGGAGAAGTTGAATCTTCATTCAACTCCTATTGGTCTTCATGATTGAGTTGAAAATGGAGGAGCTAGAAGATGTTGCTGTATAGGTACTGGTGCAACTGTTTATCTCCAAGTGGGAGATTGTTAAGGTGTGGAGCCTAAAAGCTTCACATATGAGTGCATTTCCAAAGTTATAGATTTACACAGTCACCGGCATTGGTCTGTAGCGATCGACGTCGGTCAGGTGCAGTTGAAGAGATGTCGGCGTCGGTAGAGGATCGACCGACATCGGTCACAGGCAAGCAGGCAGGAATCGGCATCGGTTACCTGTGCGTCTAGAATGCTATTTCTGAGGATAGAACCAAGTGTTTGCATGATGAGTTTAAGTCTTAGTCTTTAGTTTGTGTCTCTACTATTAGTAAGATTGTTTTTAGATCCCTTGTTCAAGAGGCTTAACTATTGGTTGTAAGTGTATGCTCAAGTCTCCTAATTCTATATGTAGAATTAGATCTTCTTAGCTTAGGGTGGTTGTAGTAATTCATTGTGTATGTGAATGTTGAAGAACAGTACAGATTTGTATCAATCCATGTTGTTGGAGTTGATTATACTTGAGAGAGAGAGCTCTTGAGGGATAGAGATCTAGAGAGAGATCTTGTGCATCTGAGAGAGGTGTGGAAGAAAGAAGTTTCTTCAATTGTATTCCTTTTGTAAAGAGTTTAATACAAGTTTTTAGGGTGGTTTCTTGTATCTCTTGTTCTTTGCTATTATCTAATTCTAGTTACTTATCTATCTGATTTAATTCCGTGGTTTATTGCTTTCATAAGTATAATCATATTGTTGGTTGATCCCCAACACAGGGAGAATCGTTTCCTAATACATATTTGAATTTAAAGAGGCTTAGTTATTTCCCCATTAACTTCAACCATAGTGGAGGCATCCCTAAAAATAACATTTAAAATTATACTAAATATATCTTGGAAACCAAAATCCTTTAGAACCATCTCAATAAATCACCACTAAATACTATTAGATGCACTTTTTCTAAATCAAGTAGTTCCATACAAACATTTTGAATAATAGTTTTTGCCTAGTATACACCCTCCCAACTAGTTACGAGGTTATCTAAGATATATATTCCTTCAAAAAATAATGTTTATGTTGTTGAAATAACTTTTGGTAGTAAATAAGTAATTATCTTAGCAATCATTTTAGTAATAATTTTATAGGAAACATTTAATGAAGAAGCCTCTAGTTATTGATCTGAGTGGACTCCCCTTCCTTAAGAATTAATTTAATAACTCTTCAGTTAATAGTTTTAACTAGGGAGCTATCCTATATATATTCCCTATAAACCTTTAATCTCTCCATAAGAATCCACTCCTTGTTATGTTTATATAATTATGTTAGGAACCCATCAATTTTTGGTGCCTTGTCATATTTTATTCACTCAATAAAAATGTTAATTTCATTGAATGAGAGATTAATTTCTAAGGAATAGTCATTTATGTAGATATTTCTTCCTTATAATTCTAGAAGACAATATTTTTTTATATTCTATTTGATTACTTGAACCATATGATGTAAAAAAATAGATTAGAATGAGAAGAAGGCAGTTTTAATCTCACTATTGTCCTCATAATCACACTCCCAATATAAATAGATATAATCCTTTATTTATCTTATTTAAATTTAATTATCCTTACAAATTATTTAGTCCCTTTATCCCTAAGCTTGAGTCAAGTAATTACTTATCTAATTTGAGCCCATTTAGTTGTATGTTATTGTAGAACTCTATGGTGATGTTTGATATGAACCATATTTGATAGTAGATTAAAGTTATTAGGGTTATTTTTTGAAAGTTACTCAATAATATTTAATTGTTATTGAACATCCCACGTAATTTTCATTCTTTTGGCTTTGGATTTCCCATACAATCTCATAAATGTTTTCCTTAGTTCCATGTCATTATTCTAAGTACCAATTATATAGGATGAGCTTTAGAGATCCTTAGATATAGTACATGAGATTATAACACCCTCAAATTATTCCTTGTATAGGAGGTGGGATACATTTAAATTATATAGACCTACCAATTCCTTCTCCTTTTGAGTAGCCAGAGTACCTAGGGTAAATTATAAATCTATATGATGATGGTTGGAGATACGGAATGATAACACTCTCACTAGATATCCCTCATAATTAGGTATAATATTAAAGATTTTTTTATTTAGATAAAATATATCAAGACAAAACTCTTTTCCTCCCTTGCTAATTATTTAATCACGTATACCAAAAAACTTTACTACTAGTTTTATCTCTATATAAAGGGTCAAATAACTTATGAATTATATTTAATCATGTTCAAATCCTTACAAATCACCTAAATAAATATACTAATTTTTAATCCATCCATTTCCAAAACTCTATTAAATCTCTATAAGCATTTTAAGCATAATTTGAATGAACCATAAACTATTCCCCATTATGCTTTAACATAACCCATATTTCTCTATGGAAAGAGTAGTCCTAGAGTTAATAACTGAGTTATACAATATGATAAACAAATAAAGTGGATCCTTCTTTATCAATTGGGTTATTAGTGGTGAATTAGATAGCATTAGCCACATGAACTTTAATTCAATCTCAATGCTACAATAGTGTCTCTCACTTCTTAAAGAAGAAGAAAACACAAGTACTCCCCAGTATGTGTAAAATATATAATAATGACTCTCCTATCATGGGTTTTCAACCCTATCATATTCCAATTAATGACCTTCATAAAAAAACATTTACTTTTCCTATGATGGGGATTTAAGACCCCCTAGTCTGGTATAATATATTGAAACAAGGTGACATATTACTATCCTTACCTTTTTTATTATATTCATACCCACTCAATGGATGTTTAGTTTTGATTATTTTGGCCTCCTCTATGCTAAGGGAATCACCAACATTAACATTATTTGACATATAAATCTAAAATTCATAGTTATAAATGTGGACTTAGAGGTGATATTTCCCTTATCACCATTTGGGGTACCAAATTATTCCTCAATTAGATTTGTAAATTTTCCTATCAATCTTAACTATTATGATGAAAGGTCAATGAAGAGTAATCCAAAGGGAAATTAAATTTATTTTAAGATAACATAAACTTTAAATTCTATGGAAACATGTCTCTGAGATCTAAGGACCCACTAAAAGTTTAGTAAGGATAATTTTATATTTATCATAAACTCTTCCCCCTCTAAGGCGGTAGGTCATATCAAAAAAGTTATCATCCTCTTCATGATGTTTTAAAATATCTATAATAAGGGATGAAATAGGTTCACCATATGGAGAATAATTTTTACTAAGTAAGGTAGGGGAAGAAATGGTAAGGCTAAGGGTTCATGGGGAACAAGGGGAGGGATAGGATGATCATTCAAATAAGGGTGGCTTAGGAGTTACATCACACCTTGGTACCTATGCACATAATATGGGACTATACTTATCATAAATATTACTAGGAGGATTCATTTCCTCCTCAAAATGGGGATTTTCCATCATTTCAATATTAAAAATAGGTATTTCATACCATTTTTCCTTCAAAATACCTTTCATTCCTTTACTCTCAATCACAAATACAATCTCAAACTTCCTTTTTGGATAATAGGATGGGGAGACTCTTTTTAACATGGCCATATTTTGTGCATACAAAACATTAATTCAAGCTTCCCATACCCACTATATGGCATGAAAAATATCCCTCCTTTAAGTTAAAAACTTTGGGTTTTAGGAAATAATTTTAGAGGTTTCAAAGAAATTAAAACCCTCACATTCAAATGGTCCAAAACAACCATATTATCTTGAAATTTCAAAACATCCCCTAATAGATTAATAGATTGTGATTAAAAAATTCCATAACTCTAGAGGCACATCTATGATTTCAATCCATCTAGGAACTATTTTTAGCACAATATCCTTATAGTCAAGATTAGGGTTTGATGGAACTTTCCTAAAAACTAACTACCTCATATTCTAAAAAGGTTTTCTAATAGTTCATATTTGTATATCAAAATTTTAGAATAAAACCATAAAACATCTTGTTTCATATTCCTTTTAAAACTAACATAAATTCCCCCTTTTTCTCCACATCATATTCAACTAGTTATCAAAAAACCCTCTAGATGTAAAATCATTCTAATTGAGACACATAAAGAATATCCCTAAATTTTACAACCTAACCTCTTCCAAATGTAGATCAACATTCATATCTTCATTAGGGCACAAAATAATGATTTTTATCATGGAACTTACCAACTTGTTCTGAATCTTGATTAGGTTCCCTTTTCATTTATTGTGTTAAATCCATACTACATGAAAGTAATTCCCTTTGAATACTTTGGCCCTTTCTCAACACATAATGCATCATTGAAAGACTTATTTGTTGTGTGTTATTTGTCACTATTATTATTGGGGATTTTATTAGGTTCATTTTTATTTGATCCATTAATGTTTCATTTCCATAAATTTTCTTCCCTTTTTCTACCATATATGTTTGGTTAGTGCTTCTCTTCTTACAATTTTGTTTTTTTACCACTCTTCTTTGTCTACACACAATGCTAATTAAAAATTAAAACTTATAAACATTAATGTTTACTATTTTATCCCAAATATTTACTCTATGCGCAAATAATGAGACAAAATGCATTAAAAGAAGAAGAAACACCACAAACTCAACCACATTCAAAATGGGCCACATAATCTAGACTAGTCCATAAGAGTGAAATTAAAAAAAAAAAAAAAAATCCAACTAGAAAAAAGGGCACCAAGAAAAAAGGGAACAAAGGAAATCAAGGGAGTACTCCCAATAAGAAATATTGAAGAATATTTAATGGAGGGTGACCCTTTTTATCCCCATTTTTAAAGCTCCAAGATTTTCCTCTACTTTTTATCTCTTTCTAAGATTAAAATTTTAGAGATAAACATGCTTAAATATAGGTCCAATCCCCTTACTTCTACCATCTCAACATATAAAGGTAAATAAAAATTTAATCTTAAGTCTAATGATGCACCTAATTTTTAAGATAATAATGAGGCCAAAAAATGTAGTAAATGTGGTATTACAACCACTTGATAGGCTTGTTCTTCATTCTAGAGAATCTAGACAATTTACAAGTTTATCTAAGATTCCTTACCAAGTACTTAAATGGTTGTTTGAGTGCAACATTATATCTTCAACATGAGTTGGATATATCTCAAACTTCACCTAGGAACTATGACATGAATGCATATTATGAGTAATATATATCTTTAGGACATACCAACAATAAATATTTGAAATTGAGATATAAGAAATAATATCTAATAAATTTTAATGTTATTCAAGGATGAAATGGTGCATTGAATGAATCACTTTATCCACAAAACCATCAATTTAAAATATTCAACAATCCAATTCCAAATCATGACATTCTAAAGCAAGAAAATGTTCACAAGGAAATACCTACTAAAAAACCAATGATTTTCAACCATCATCGTTTAGATGGTACTATAAGTATGGTTATGGGTTTAAAACCACAATACCCATCTATTACATTATATTACCATGATATTTAAATGGATAACTATAAAAATATTCCATTAATCATCAATGCATTTATTTATTCACATCCTACAATTACACATGATATTATGATAAACAATGGTTTAATCTAAAACTTATGTACAATGTCATTCCTTGATAAGGCTACACTCAAAAATAAATATTAGGTACAATAATGGTTCTTAAGATTTGTGATGGTATCAAAAAAAATTTATTGGAAGTATCACATTACCTGTCACATAGATTCTAAAAACCTTTTAGTATGGTTTTATGTATTTTTGGATAACAATACATATGACATATTACTTGCACTCATATGGATATATAAAATAAGATCTATCTCATCCACATTACACTAATGTATTAAGGTTCTACATGATAAAAATGTATTTACTACTCATGGAACACCTTATGAGTTACCTAGATAATATTAACAATAACATGAGGTATTACCCATAGTTATTTCTAAATAAAAAATCATACAACTACAAGTTACATATTCTAGAGTTACAATACCTATAGATATGGTTCCTAAAAATATCCCATATATAGTTTTAGCTCCTAGAGTTTTAGTTATTACAACTAAAATTATTAGGGATACAACTCCTATACTTACACCGCTTAAAGTTACAATACCTACTCATCCATATAAAAATATTGTAATACCCTAACCTCTTGTGTAATTTGATTCTAAATTGTTAAAAAAAATTCAACTATATAAGAAAACATTTAAACTAATATATGGATTATTTTTAAGAGGTCATGAAAAATACTCTAGCCCATTCCTAAAATTACTATCTTTGTGATGATAATTCAGGATACCATATAGCTTGTGATAAAATTTATGAAACTTATAATGATACATCTAACTCCCCATTTTCTTGGTCCTCTCGTTTTAGACATTTAAGTTAAATTATTTTTTAGCCTTGCTAGCTTATCTCATTTACTTCAATTATATAACTTACTATACATAACTTCTTATTTTTCCTTTTATTCTATGTCATTCCTTTCATGTGACTTCCTCCCTTGATATTTCACCTTGATTCATGATTTTTATAGGTTTTAAATCTATGTTCCTACCTTGGTTTATATTAAAATTATTCTATCTCTATGACTTATGTTGCATGCTATGTTGTTATGTAAATTCCCCTTTGATTATTGATCCTATTCAAAAAACTTGTGTGGGATTCCCAATGATGAAAAACACAAAACACACACACACACACACACACACACACACACACACACACACACACACACACACACACACACACACACACACACACACACACACACACACACACACACACACACACACACACACACACACACACACACACACACACACACACACACATCAATTCATTTCATCCTAGCATGAGTTGAGTTCTAAGGGAAGTTTAGTTTAGTATTATAACTCCTATTAATTTTTTCCACTTTTGACCCTTGGCTTGTATCTTTATTCTTTCCTTTAGCCCATGGCCTACCATATTATCCTCTTAGTTATACCCTTTAGTTTATTTATTGCTTAATTTATCTCTCTTTATTACTTCTTGCTTACACATTTGTGCATATAAATTTTCCTTCTATGTGGTTACAATGGGGCATGTCACTTGGTATTCTTCATATCTATATTATTACATACACTACCATTAGGGAAACCATACATACATTACTTATTTCCATTAGGAGAATCATAGCCATACACTCTCAATGAGCATCATATATCTTATATTAATTACATGTATATTATTACATATTTATGGATATTTATCATACATTTCTCATATCAAGACATCACATTATCCTACATACTCCTAGTCATATGATAGTCACTATATTAAATTCCATATTACTATATATTGACCAGATTGAGGCATGCCATTTTTGTCTCTTTACCAGCTATTATATCATGGAATATCAGTTACCCCTCCATCCTATTATTCATCCTCACATAGATTACATATTCCTATTCCCACCCTCACATGCATCACATATTAATATTGAGCCTTACATGATGATGTATTCATATAGTTACATACGTGTTACAAATGAACCTTCAATTATTATAACAACTATCCTTACTTTTTTATGATTACACATGGTGTGCATGTCTCTTTATTTTCAAATGAGTGATGTGTAGGAATAAGTACATCCTTCACCTCAAATTTTGGAGAATCTATCTAAAATATCTTATTACTACATGTAAATTCAAGGGAAGCCAAAAGATATTTATTTATATTTTTCTTACCCCCGGTGTAGTGAGACAAAGTGGAGATAAAATATAAGTCTTATTATTTATCTAAGATGTATAATGTTACTACTCTATCCTAATGAGACCCAAGTGGAGTGAAAATATTATGTCTAATTATTTGATCAAGATGTAGAGTTATCCCTTGAGCACCTAGGTTTAGTTTTTAGTTATAGTACTAGAGTCTTAAGAGTGGTAGAATGGATCACATAACACCAAGTGTATTCATTCAGGTGATTACTTTTCAATTTTTATTTCATTTCATTATATTTTCATATATTTAATAAGACATTAATCTACTTACATGCATTCCTATTCACTTATAGGTAAACTTGAGTTTTTTAACATTAGATCCTCAGTGAGCCAAACTAAAACATAGCATATTCATCCTTTTATCCCTATCATTTAATAGTAAGGTATATAAATATATTTTTGTTTTAATTTGATATGAATTGTTAAATTCAAATCATTTCATCAAATTGGGTCATTATTTAGACACCTAATTTTGGTACAAGTCTATTTTCAACTATATTTTTATCATGCTTTATCACATTTGGCCTATTTTTACACATTTGGATATTTTCAAACACTTTCCTTCCACACTAAACCCCTTATGTCCTTGCTTCATCCAAACTTCCTCATAAACACATCAATAATCTTAGTTTTATGCATCAAGATTGATCTAGTTATTCTTAGGCTAGCTTTATCTTTGTTACGAGACTTTTTCTTAACAATACCATAACTTTGGCTCTAAAATTATAGCATGATCATACTTGTGAGTTCAAATTTTTTATCAATAAATTTTTTTTGGTCCATTTGACTTGAAATAATTTCATGTGCCTTGATTTTAAATTATAAATAATTTTCATGGTCAACCTATGTGAAAATATTTATTTATGACGCATATACAAGCAATTTACCCTATGACATTTATCATCTCACATCAATCAATTTCATCTAGAATTTATTTATTGAGTTATAAATCAAGTATATCCATTTCAAATTTGTCAATAATCCTACACATTAGTTCAATTTTTGCATCATCATTAACTAAAGTCTTGTTCTAATATGCATTATGCCAAAATAAGATAATTGTAAAGCATATATTTATATTTGATTATCTAGGGAGAGAAGGTGAATACGTTTATATCATTTAGGTTGGGAAGATTCATGAATCACTAGAACTACATTGACCCCTAATTATGAGTATGTGGGATATGTAGTTTAAACCTTCACAAGCACCTAGGCCATTAACTTTGCAATATTCTATTTTTATTGTGACATTATGGAGAATTAAGGCTAAGTGAAAGAATAAATAATTTAGAGGACAATGTACGAAAATTTCATGAAATGAAGTTAGGGCTCCAATAATTTATATCTATATAAGTGTCCAAAAAAATTTCATATCCATAAATATAAAAAAATTCATGATTATATTAGGAAACCACAATTAGAATAAACTTGTCTTAATTGGCTCACAATTATGGAACCTATCTTTATTGACACCCCATGATTTTGGTCATCTTTAGAATTGTAGTGAAATTCTAGGGTTTTAGTTTGTTTAATCTTAGAAGTCTATTTCCAACATTAGAAGTTAAATATAGACCCCAAGTTTGTTTACTTTAGTCACTTACCTCTTTCTATCTATCTATTTCTTTTGGTTTTCAATTATCAATCATTCAAGCTTTTAATTATCAATTTCAAACACCATGGAGTTTTAATTTATTATAAACTTTTATATTTATCTTATATATCGTTTATGCCATTTATTTGATTTTTTAATGTATTTTTATTGTTATTAAATCATAATTCATCAAAATACTTTTCACTTCATTTTACATTCTTTTTGCCTTTTTAAAAAGAAGCAATTGAAGATTTATCTTCTGATTATATTTAAGATGGGTCAAAATATGTAAATGATACCAACAAAGAAGAGAAAACATATCTTCACATGTTAAATATTTTTTAATTAACAATGTTAATTCAAACCACAATTAATGTAGTGAGTTTCTCCTCATTCCTTTTCTTGAGTCTTCCACCAACTCCCATGGCTAAAGAAAACTATTGATAATAAGTCCCACCTTTATTCTTCACTCAGTAACATATTTCTCAATCAATTTCCAAACATTTTACACATTAATGACTTATAAAATTCAATTATGTACCCTATAATCATAATCACATCATTATTTAATCTTTTAAAAAATTCAAAAGTTAATCTCCAATAATCTTTATAATATTTAAATAATACAATCCATCTCACATTCTAAAAATAATAAAGAGACCTCATATCCCTCCTCAAAAGAGAATTTTATAAGGGATTCCATCTCAATATAACCTCCCATATCAGCTTTTAAAGGCCTCAATTCAGAGCATTCTTATTTATCTTATGTCAATATTCAAAATGTCGACCAACATAGCTTCCAAAATAGAGCAAATCCAAAAAAAATATTTGGAGAGTAACTAAAGAAAGTTTTAGATTCAATCTAGTTTCCTAGGAAAAGGTTTTTCTCCCCAAAGCTAATAGACGTCTTGGTCTAAGAAGCATAAACTCCATGAACAAAGCCTTATTGGCAAAAATGGGTTGGCGTATAATGAAGGAAAAAGGTGAATAGACCAAAATTATTAAGGCCAAATACCTAAAAGATGTGGAAGAGGATGCCTTCCTGTGGGAGGAAGGACCTCCTAGAGGCTCCACCTTCTAGAAGGCAATATCTAGCTACAAAGACCTTCTCAAAAGAGGCATCTTATGAAAAATTGGCAATGGAAATAAAATTGACTTCTGGGAGGATGCATGGTTATCTACTACCCCCCTCTTGATACAAGAGACATGGTTTTGTTGGTATGGTCAGCTCAAGCAAAGATGGGGCTCCAAGATCAAGCACTACTGAGAAATAAAGGATGGAAGGAAGTGTTGGAAAGCCATACCCAGTAAAGGACTTCCCTTGGATGAATCACAAGCTATTCAAAATCTCAACCAAAGTCTTATCAATGTTTATATCCCTTCAGTTCAAAAAGGTGATCATTTCATTTGGAGATTAGAAGACAGTGGAGAGTATTTAATATCCTTGGGTTATGTTATTGAACTTAATCTAGATTGCAACTGAGACTACTATAAAATCTTCTAAGTAAATCATCTAACCCCTAAGATTAACTTCTTTTTTTGGCTAGCTACTCAAAACAAAATTTTGACAATAGAGAATCTTACCAAAAGGGGACTAATCATCTCCAACAAATGTCTGATTTGCAAAAATGTGGAAGATTTCACTTAGCACCTATTTTTAGAATTCCCCTTCAGCTTGAATTTATTCAATAGGATTCTTTGTTATTTCAACATGACTTGGGTCAAACCTAGTAGCATAATATATCTCATTTTAAAATGGAATCCCCCATGGAATATCCCTTCTTTGATTTTCCTTTGGTGCATCTAGAAAGCTTGCAATGATAGCTTGTTTCAAAATAAAAGGCATCAGAGGAAGAATGTCTTCCCTAAGCTCTATCAAGTCATTTTTGAAAATTGGAAGGCCTTTCCTCCCAAAGATAAGGATCATGCCTCCCTTTTGGCATGACTTATCCTTAAAAATTGGGATCTTCAACAAGATATCAACTCCTCCTTAAAATACATCATACACAAGTAAACTAAATGGAAAGCCCCCTAGAGGGGTGGATAAAATCAAATTTTTATGGGGCCTCAAAAGGAAACCTAGGCCCTACTAGTAAAGGGGGAATTATAATAAATATTGAAGGCAAAATGCTAGTGGCCTATGTGGACCCCATGGGTAAACAGACTAAACATCTAGTTGAAGCTAAAGTAGACCTCTAGGAATTAAGCTAGCACAAAGCCTTAACCAAAGAAGAATCATTATAGAGGGGGGTTCACTCAATATTATAAATGAATTGGAATAAAAAACCACTCCTTCACATACTATTAAGGATCTAATCGAAGATGAGAAGCTTATCCTTCACACAATTTCATAAGTTAAACTCAACCATACTTATAAGTAAGGTAATGGGGTGGTTGACACCCTGAATAGTACTAGGTACACCTCCAAGGTTTAAATATCTATTATAATCAAGGTAACATCTCCCTTATGATGCATTGTGTCAACTACATAGAAGGTATGCATGTCACTTAATTCCATCATGTCATCGCACGTGTAGTGTTTCATCTCTAAAGGCCTAGTCATTTCAAATCAAAGGGACACTATTATTATAAGGAGGGATTGGTAGTCACTCCTCATAACATAATCCATAGCCATTTTTCTAACATCCTAAACCCTCAGCTCGCTCCCTCCAATCTTGTAACTCTTGATAACATGGGTGGTGACAAAGACTGGCTAAAGCCTACATCCTGCAAAGATGTTTGAGAGAAAATAATGTGTAAAAAACTTAAGGGAGTATTAACTAAGTACATGGGGTGTATTACCGAGCATAATCCTTTGGTGGTCAAAGAATTTATAGTTTCTTATTTGAAAAGGAAAGTTTCCATGAGGGGAATCTACATAAATGTTTTTTGAGGAGTTTATTGGAGATGCCACAGGCTTGGCATGTATTGGTGCTAAAGAATATAAGGATCAATCTAAGAAGAAAGAATATTTACAGTGCTTCTTTCAAACTAATGAATTCAAGCAAACTAAGAAGAAGGGATGTCCCTACACCGACCTGCCCAAGTATTGGCCCAAAATCTACTTACAAGTCATGAGGTATATAGGTAAGTACACCTTGATTTTCTCACACCATTTCATGTTGCTCAATCATTTCATCAGTTTTAAGATCAGCCTTCCCTATTTTCTCTTGAAATCTTTGGAAAGAATTATCCTCCTTTACCAAGTTAATGATGTTAACCCAATCTTGCACCATAGCCTCATCCTTCTACTAGTGAAACATGGTTGAACCCTGCTTGGTAAAAAAGTCCCTCGAGAAGGATCATCTTCTAAAGAGGACTCCTCAGAGGACCCTAATTATGGAAATCTAGGGTTTTATCATTTCACAAAGGACTATCCATGACCATATCTTAATGCACCAAAATGAAAGAAAATCAAAACTTAGAAGCATCCAGGTGGTAGCATCCTATTTTAATATATATTCCATATAGGACACTAACATCAAACTCAAATAGTAGCATCGATGTAACCATCCCAGTCTAACATTATTATATAGAGAGCCAAAGGTGTCAAGTCTAGAATTTGAGGATTGTTATAGAATCTCCTTCCCACTTGATTTCAACCTAATCTAGATCTATAACTACATTAGTATAAGAACAAGATAATTACTTCACTTCTTTATAATTTTTATATTTATCATAATTGGGCTTTCTATATTTAAACTATCTCAACATAATAAATTTGTTATTTCCTTATATATGAGTTTAGCATCTAATTGGTCTGCTATACATCTAACTATCACCTTTGTATGATTTCATTTCTATATATGCCTTTAATAATTTAGATAACCCCAATATAGATCTATGATACACACAAGTTATATGGTTTGATGATCATTCTACATTATCATTTTGAGTTTACATATGTACTTACACATGCCTATTATCCATGATTATATCTTAAATAGGGTACATGATATGTTATACACTTGACATACTTTTCCTAACACATTTAATTCATGGGTCATTATGACATGTTTATGTTGGTTGCTTATGATTTATTTTATTCACTTATTTGAGTGTCTTAAAATCTTTTTTCAAGCATTGAAATATGTTCTTTTACTTGTAGTGCACGTGCCTATGTATGTTTTCATTGGCCTTTGCATATGTCATTATTTATTATATGGACATTTGAATGTGTAATTCTTGTCTTTATGAACATTTGACTAAGTCATGTCCCTTTTATTGTGTGGAATTTTAACATGCCCCTTAATTGTGCTCTCTTTGGACCATTGCCTTTTGACTTATTTTTTAGTGTTCTTGTGTGTGTTTATTTGCTTGTTGAGCTTGTACTATTACTATCTAGACATTTACATGAAATTTATCATGCATATTAAGCCTACATGTGATTACATTAGTTATATGTAGTTCAATGATACATTTACATAGACATGTTCCTTCTCTATGTTGCATGGTTATATTTACAGTAGTTCAATCCTTCTGAGGTGAGGTAACTAATAGTTACTATATTTACCTTAGTTCAAAGTGGGGCCATGCTATTGGGTTTATGTCATAGATACATATTCTCCAAACTTGACACAGTTTCCAAATTACAATGGGGGCATGCTTTAGAAGCATGTTCTCCACACTCATTCAATATGTGGTACTTATATCAGTTTCCAAATTATAATGGGAGCATTCTATGGAAGCATGTTCTATGCATTCATTCAATTGTGTTAATTATCTAATTTTTTTACATATAATGGGTCATGTCATATGTGCATGGCTTCCACACATTCACAATTATCAGATTTAGTGGGGGCATGCTTTGGAAGCATGTTCTCAACATCTATTCTGTATTCAACATCTTCAGTTTATAGTGGGGGCATGTTTTGGAAACATGTCCTCCACATTTTTAATTATATCAATTCTCAAATTTATACATACATAATATGGGAATTCTTTGGAAGAATTCCCTCCACACTTACATGGTTATCTGAACTAGACAAAACACATAGTTATATGATTCAAATTCATAGTTGTTACATAATTTTATACATTGGTACTATTATTATACATACTTTCAGCATGAGACATATATAAGGTGCATATGCTATGAAAAATATGCCTAACATTACAAAATCCAAATAAATCTGAAATTCTAAAACTCTTTTATGGACTATTACCATATCACAAAAAAAAATTATACTAATACCCTACAAACTTTTATAGACTTTTATTGAGCCAATCTATTAAAGTGGTTGGTTCACCTTTTGGTATCTTTAAGGTGATCAAATAACTCTATCTTTCCAATTTTTCAAGTTATACTTGATCATCTATCCTCACCAAGTTATAAGCATCCTTGGGTTATATAGTTGAGCTAATCTTAACTGCCAAGTGGTAACTCACTTTTGCTCCAAAGTTAGGGGCATCTCTCTCTCTCTCTCTCTCTCCTCTCTCTCTCTCTCTCTCTCTCTCTCTCCTCTCTCTCTCCTCTCTCTCTCTCCTCTCTCTCTCTCTCTCTCTCTCTCTCTCTCTCTCTCTCCTCTCTCTCTCTCTCTCTCTCTCTCTCTCTCTCTCTCTCTTTGGATATATGCACTTTAAAGATTTATCTATATTTATCCTAATCTTAGTTTTAGAGCCTTATAATGATACATTTTTTTTTAAATAACTTGCCAATAAGTAAGGTGATTACATCGACACACAGGTGTACTCTTAAACCTTATTCTTTAAATTTCAATCTATTTCAAGTAATTTTAACCTATATTTATATGCACTCATTCTATACTATAACATGCTCTTAGTTATAGGTCAATCATGAAGTACTCAAATTGGGCACATGCAAAGATAAAATGTGTTTTGCATACGTAGGTACACATTTTTTTTCTTTAAACTAGAAATTTCATTACTAGATTAAAGGGGGGGAAATGTAGATGATATTTTATGATTATATAGAACCTCAATCTTGTACACTTGGAAAACTTAGACCTTGTCTATTCCTCTTAGTTCTTTACTTTTCCTGCTTTCACAAGTCTCATATTTGCTCTATCTTTGTGCCCCTTGGCCTATATCTCTTAATCTAACTAGTTTTATGTTGATGACCCAGGTCTTTTATCTTTCCCAAAATACTTAAAATGTACTTATATTCCATCTCTACAAGTTCAAAACCTATACATGTTTTCCTAATCCTTGGACACTAACATCTAGGATAGACAGTAACATCAACATTACTATCTAGTCTCAATGCAAGTGTTTAATGCCCTAAATTCATCCAATTTACAAATGAAATATATTATAATGGTCATCATAACTTCTTTAATGCAATTTATTACTAAAAATGGATTGATATAAATACAAAATCAACCCTCATAAATACCATGCATAGAAAAGATCAAAGAGACCAAAGGCAAATTATCAAAAGCACTCTATAAAACATTAAATTAATCAAAACTTGCCTATTTCCATATCAATCATAGGTAAAACACATCTACATGTATAAATTACTAAAGGAGCAGTCTAAGGAATCGATTTTTCAAGTTACAAGTTAGGTCACTGTTGTACTTGCTTTGCACATATTGCATGATTCACACACAAACCAATATATAGGGGAGAACCACATTAGTAAAAGTCCCTCTTCATAGTATTGGCTATTTAGGTTTCATATTTTTATAGTGGGTTCATTGGGGTCATATTGACAACATGTGCCCACTAACCCATTTTTTCCCAAGGACACATTAAAGATGGAAATCTAGTTTTTTTTTCCATTTCATAAGGAGTGATTATCCATGACCTAGATCTAAATGCACCAGAGTAAAGGTGAAGTGAAACCTAAAATCATCTAGTTGGTTGCATCTTATTTTAGTATATATTATATATAGGACACTAATGTTGAACCTAGATAGTAATGTTGATGCAACCGTCCTAGGCTAATGTTACTAACTAGAGAGCCATAGCTATCAAATCTAGAATCTAATGATTGTTATAGAATCTTCTTCCTACATGCTTTCACCCTATTCTAGATATAGAATTACATTAGAATTAGAACAATCTAATTACTTCACTTATTTATCATTTATATATCTATCATAGTTTTACTTTCCATATTTAGACTATCTCAAAATAATAAATTCAGTGTAAGTTTATATCTGAGTTTAGCATCTAATTGGCCTACTATAGATCTGATTATCACCCTTGTACCATTTCATTTATATATACCCATTTAATAATCTAGATAAACCTAATATAGATCCATTTTAGGATTAAATATAATCCTTTGAGGAAGGAGTATGTGAGTTATTCCATGCATGCAAGCCCTAGTTGGATCCTGGTGCATCAACATCAAGAGGTGATAGGTTTGTGGATATACATAGTGATGAAGAATATACACATGGGGATATGCCCTTAATATATGATTGATTTTTTATTTGTATAAACATTGTATCATTATGTGTGTGTGTTGACATAGTGGATTGCACCCTCTGAAGGGAGGCTAAGCTCTCTTCCTGTATGTGGCACAATGGAGACATTCCTCTTGATGTGTGTTGCAAACATGAGGGATGAATCTCTAGATTAGGGGCTAGCTCCCCTTGATGCACCTTGAGGCCCTAGATTTTCTATTTTTGATAATGGTGGGATGAAAAGGGAGAGAAATACTAAAATCAAAACCTAAAATAATACTATAATGCACCAAAATGGTTAGTCTACTCAACTTTGACATACAATTTACATCATAGAGAAGTAAGCATAAACTTCATTCAAATGAGAACCTTTCCTACATCAGTGTTTCAATAGGGGATCCTATGGAGATATAGGGAGGAAGAACTACTAGAGGTGTTCTAAGACATACTATGGATAGCCTATTCACATGTGTCTATACTCTAAGTTAGACACTTCTTGTTGACCTGTAAGAGAAAAACTCATAATACACTAGATATGTTAGCATAAACTTATGAAAGCATGAAAAGGAAATGACTTAACATAAGATAAAACCATAGACATATGCAAAAGTGCAAACTCAAATTGAGGTAAAAATGCTTCTTTTGATTCAAGGTAAATTCCTTTAAGGCTTCGCTAGACAAGCCAAGATATATTTTCTCAAATGAAAAGTTACAAATATATAGAGAACTAGAAACAAGATAGTTGACAAATCAAGGAATAGAAACCCATGTTGAGTTAAACACTTCTACATAGACCACAACCCCATGCTACTACCATATTCTTCTAAATACATATGGGAGAGCCATGTTGTAGATGTCTAAGTCACCACCCTTATTGTCTTGGGCCTACAAAATCATGGGATACTCCTAACAACTGACAAATCCATCCCCAATTTATTGTGGCTGGACCATGCTATCTTCAATGTTGAGTGTAACTATCTATGCATTAATGGTGAAGCATGAAAACATAGGCTACTCTCCTCTATAGTTCAAAAACCAATCTATTTTATTGGTTTTTGGTAGATATATTTCACCAAATGTATTAATTATCCTTGTTGAGTCATCTATGCCACTTGTCTTGGTCTGAGTGGTCATTGATTCTGTCCTTTGTCTTCGTCATCAGTTAGAACTATTATTTATTTTGTCTTTTCCACTTTATCTTTGCCCATGTTTTGTCTCTTCCTTTGACTTCTCCTTTGCCTTGGCCTTTTCTTGGCTTTTCTTTGACTTATCAAGCCTTCTTTATTTTAGGATTTTTTTCACGCTTTCCTTCAGACAAAATGTTCGAAGGAATTCTTTTGGACATTTTGTTCAAAGGATTTTTTTTTTTTTTATTACTTATTTTCCTAAAGGGCACATGCCTTTCAGGCCTTTTGTCTTCATTCTTTACTATATCAAGGTGCCCTCCACAAGGGCACTTTGTGCCTTAAAATTCCCCTTCAAAACTTTTGATTTGGTCTTGCCACCGACCAAGGTGCCCTCCGCAAGGGCACATACCCTTTGGACTTTTTGCAAACATCCTTCAAGCTATAAAAATTCCCTCCAAATGAAATCCTTTGCCTTTTGTGAACTACTTATACCATTTCAGGTTCTTCAATTGCTTCTACTTATAAAAGTAGATAAGTAATTCACCTGTACAAACTTGATTTGCACTAGACTAAGCAAAATGACAAAACACTTGGCTTTTTATTAGAAAGGTCTAGAAGAGAACTTTTTTGCACAATGTAGTAGAGGAATTATCTATAAAAATAATGGATTGGATGAACTTTATAAATAAAAAGGAGGGGGTGCCCAATTTTGGTTTGTAAGACCAAAAATTGGTCAAGACAATTAGTGACTCACAGGGAAAGCTTGCCTACTGTGCTTGGGAAGACTAGTAGCCATAAATTCCATTAGGCATGGAGTCAATATGTATCTTAGAGAATTCAAAAATATCTTTGTAAGGACCTATGAACCAATAAATATTTTACCCCAAACAATAAGGAAAAAACACACATAAAGGATAAAAACACTACACACATGCATAACAACACTTAGGGAAAACAAGGAAAAATAAAGAAAACTATGTACATGACAAAAGAAACCTAGTAAAATTGCTTAAGATATATCCCATTGATTGGGATATGTATTTATTCACCATCCAACTTGGAGAGTTGGAAAGCATTGTGTTGCTTGCATTGGGTGATGACATAGGGGCCACTCTACAAAGCATCAAACTCTATGTGCCTTCTAGGCTTGGCTCAGTCCTCATCCCACTTCAAGACAATGTCACCTTCTAAGAAGCTCCTTGGCATATATTTTTTTTCAAATTGCTTCTTTATTTTCTATTGGTAGTTGGTTATGGCATCCATGGCTTGGTCTCTCACTTCTTAAAGCTCCATTAGCTCACAATACTTGACTTCTAGGCTACCACTCTCCATCAATTATAGTTGATGGGCAAGATCCAAGGCTAGTAACTCAAGTGAGATAGGAATTATAACTTATCTTCCATATACAAGTGTGTATGGTGAATTCTTGATTGCCCTCTTTGAAGTGATCCTATCTACCTAAAGAACTATCTTCAACTTGGCATGCCAAGTCCTTTGATTTTTTCCATTGTCCTTTTTATGATCCTAATCAAATTCTTATTTGTGGACTTAGCTAGCCCATTTCCTTGTGGATAGTAGTTGCAAGAAGTGATGAGATAGATGCCATACTTCAATTCCCACTCATCTTTGTTCTTAAGAAAGCTAATGCATTATCTAAAATGATTGTGGTTAGGATCCCAAATCTTATCACTATGCCTTCATATAAGTCTAGGACTACACTCTCATTGTCCTCTTTCAAAGCTATGACCTCTACCCACCTTGTGAAATAATATATAGTAGTCAAAACCCACTTGTGGCTAACACTAGTAGGAGGATTGATCAACCCTATGAAGTCCAACCCCCATTACATGAATAGTTATTCCACCTAAATAGGATGAAAAGGCATGGTAGCTATCCATTACTTCCTATCAAAGAAGGCACATTTTTGACATTTCCTCACCCAAGCATGAGTGTCTTTAAATAAACTGGACCAAAAGTAACTAGCCCTCATAATCCTTGTAGTTGTGGCCTTGGGAGTAAAGTGGCCACTATCTGGTCCATCATGGAACTTGGACAGTACCTTTTCAACTTGGCCTAAATCAATGCATCTCAAGAGCACCCCTAAATATTATTTTCTAAATATCACTCCTCAACTAGGACATAAGGAAGATATTGGAGTCTAAAATACCTCCTCTTGGTCCTATCAAGACCTTGTGGACACTCACAAGTTTAAAGGAAATGAACCATGTCTTATGCCTAGCTCTTTATGACTATAGGTACAACTACTGTCAGTTCATCATGGAGTACCAAAAATCCTCTTTTGGATATTTCAAGTCTATATCGAGGTGTTCACATAGCCCTCTTCCTCTTACTAGATTGGTGGTCTTGATTTCTATGTCATACTCCATTACTTTGGTGATCCAACCTGCCCTTTTCTCATTCAAGTTTCGGTTCAACAAGAAGTCTTTTACACTAAGATGTGGCACTATGATGTGAATTTTTTTACTAGACAACATATGTCTGAACTTATTCAAATTTTGTATGACTAAAAACACTTGCTTCACAACATACATATATCTAACCTCATAGCCTTCTAAACCTTGGCTAAAAAAAGCAAGAGGTTATTCTAAATTCTCACCATTTGCTTGAGTGAGCATAGCAGTGATTACCTCTTCATTCCCAAAGGTGTATAGATTGAACTCCTTAGAAAATCTTGGACTAGCTAGGGTAGGAGCTTGGGTGATAGATTACTTGATGCCTTCAAATATTTTTCTTCTTGTTTTTGTCCATGTGAATGTCTCATCCTTCCTTAACATGGAAGTTAGTGGCTTGAAAAGCTTAACAAAGTTAAGAATGAATCTCCCAATGAAATTTATCTTACTAAGGAAACTTTGTAGGCCCTTCTTGTGCTTAGGCAAGGATAATGCTAAAATGGCATGCACCCTCTCTGGATCAATGGATAGGCCTTCCTTCAAAATGACATGGCCCAAGAGATTACCTTTGTGGATGGAAAACATGCATTTCTTTGGGTTAAGAGAGATGCCAAACTCTTTACACCTTTCAAATATTTGTCATAGATATTTCAAGTGTTCACTTGCCTCCTTAGAGAAGACTATCACATCATCAAGATAAACCAACATAATGTCATTGATCAAACCTTGGAAATCCATATCCATAGTATGTTGGAAGGTAGCTCCAGCATTTGACAATCCAAGTGGAATCTTCCTATAGACGTATGTTCCCCACTTGGTGGTGAAGATTGTCTTGTATTGATCACATTATTGTACCAAGATTTGATTGTACCCAATGTAGCCATCTAGGAGAGAGAATCTTTCACTACCTATCATCATCTAAAGAATTTGTTCCATACTTGGAAGGGGATAGTGATCTCTTAGTGAGACTCTATTAAAGTCTCTAAAATCCACACATAATCTGACCTCTCTATTCTTCTTCCTAACAGGGACCAAATTAGCCAAACAAGAAGAGTGTTTGATAAGGAAAATGATTCTGAACTCAATTAGTTTAGTGAGTTCCTTCCTCATGAGAAGCTTGACCTTTAGATTTATTGGCCTTTATTTTTTCTTGATGGGTTTGGCACCCTCCTCTAGTTCAATGGTGTGTTGGGTCAAGCTTGGATCAAATCCCTTTAAATCACCATACTCCTAAGCAAAGGCATCAGCAGACTCTTGACATAACATAATGAAAGCATTTTTTTCTTCATTGGTACACACCTTCCCAAGTGCAAGAAACTTATCCTTATATATCTCTACCCTTTAATAATTTTCCTTCTTGGTTGAAATGTTTGCTTTGTCTCTCTTGATTTGGTCATCTTCATTGAAATTTATCTCAAGACTTACCAAACCTCTGGGAAGCATGTTGGTCTTTAGTTGAACAATCTACCCATCATACTACTGCTATATCTTGGACTAATTTTTTAAAGAAAACTTAGCTTCTTCCTAAAATAAAAGTGCTATTTTTTGGTCACTTTCAAATACCTACCAATTTGTGACATTGTATGGTATGGAGGGCCTCACAATAACCTTTAAATAACGTTGATTCTTTTTTTGTCTCATCCCCTTTAGGATGTCAAACTGAGCACCAACTACTGCTAGTCTATCCACATGATTGTTCTCCTCTCTTAGAATGAAAGTGATGTTAAAAGCAACAAAGTTCTCTACAAGGTCCCACACTCTGTGCTTCTAAGACTTGAGTACAGAGTTCTTGGTCAAGCTTTGACCTCTCACTTGGTTCACAATCAACTCACTTCTCCAAACACCTATAATTCTTTGACTCCTCTCTTCCGTGCCCATTCTAGGCCATGAACAAAGGCCTCATACTATGATACATTGTAGGTGCAAGAGAACTAAAACCTAATAAATGAGAAGTATTTATCCTTTAAGGGTGAAACTTGCATTTCCCTACCACCAACTCCCAACTTGATTATATATCTAATCAAATAATAACTACCACAAACCATAGTATTATTGGTCTATCTTCATCAATTTCAAAATGAAATCATCTTTCTCATGCATGCAATAGACTCCAAGACTAGCTTCTTTAATGAACTTGTAAGGATCATGCTCAAATTTGTCATTTCACCATTCATCTAGGAGTAGGTCAATAACTCCTATAAGGGAAGATGATGGAGATTAGTCCACCTAGAGCTCTTCTTCATCAGTGATTGCATAGTTCACATTCATTGCTTTGGGTGAGTATGGCTGTAGGTAATCCTTGTGGATGGGCTCTAACTCAATATTTACTTTAGTTCCATAATTTATCTTGAAAAACATGTAAGACCAATTGACTACCAAGTATCCATCTATCTTGGATATGAAATCCCTTGACAAACAAAGAGTAAAGTAAGGAGGACCATCTGACACTACCACATCATGGGGAATTGAGAAGGTTGGATAGGCATAGAGAGTTAGATTCAAGCCACTTGCCAATCCCAAGGTCTTATCTAGTGATCCATCCAAATGTAGAACTCCTTAGGTCATTTGTTCATACTTGAGGCCTAGCTTACCAATTATGCATTTGGGCATAACTGAGGTGCTTGATCCACTATCAATGATGTAATTATGGACCAATAAATCACAAATAATTAGGGACAAATAGAAGGGAGGGACCTTCTCATATTTCTTTGCTTGACCAGCCATGGGAGGAGCCCCTTTTACCATCAACACATTATCATTTCTTTTTGGGACAGCTTACTCACCCAACCCATACAATTTATTTTGGAGTATATCCTTTTTTTCTTGGTAGTACTAAAGAATCCCAAAATGAGATGTTCATGTGTAGCTTATTCATTTGGTCCACTATATTGATTGAAGGATTGCGCCTTTTAGAGTTCTCCTTGGGAACATTCGTAACATGTGGTTCAACTTGAGGAGCTAAAGTTACAACCATTGGCCTATAATTGAGAAAATTTTGATTTTATTGTGGTGAAGGAGACATTGTAAGTTCTTAAGTGGCTATGAGCTTCATCAATGGATCTCATTTTGGACCTAGTATTGGCTACAACACCAAAATTTTGATTACTTATACTCCCCATATAGTTGACTACATAGAACTCTCCTTCCAAGTGATTCATAAGAGTGAAATCAGATTGAGCCTACCTATCTTCTATCCAAAGTTGTGTTGACATCTCAAAATTTGAGAATCGGACTACCTAATCACTTTGTGTAGTCATTCTTTGATTTGGTAGCTCACTACCATAAGCAACCTATTCCTGGCCATGCTCCAAGGGTCAATAGTTAGACTGCTCCTACACCAAATTATTTTGAATGGGAACAAGAACCTTGGAAGATGAAGGGGAATTTGGATTATAGCTTTCATAAGGCTTGACATGTGTAATTTGACCTTGCCCTTGATTATAATTTTGGAAGGGAGGCCTATTTGTTTGCCCAAACTATTGGTAGCCTTGATTTGACTTATAACTCTGAGCTTGTCGTCTCTTGAGGGAAACTAACTCATTGGTAAATATTGACCATTTTTTGTCCAACAAGCCAAAAATTGGCCCCCTTCTTCCCCTGCTTCTCTAGGCCACTTCAATTTTGATTTCGCACAAGTCTAGGAATTTTTATGGACTCTGCAGGTCTAATTTCTATAGACTCTGCAGGTCTATTTCTATGGACTCTGGAGGTCTAATTTCTACAGACTCTACAGGTCTATTTCTACAAACTCTATAGCTGATTTTCTACCATTTTGTAGGCATGGATTTTCTATGAACTCTATAGGTGAAGTTTCTATAGATTTTGCAAAGAACATTTTTCTACGAACTCTGCAGGCGAGTATTTCAGCACATGAAGAACTAGTTCAAAAAAGTGCAAGGTTTTGCATAGCTTTTCAGACTCTTGTCTAAAAATTCACAAGGAAGGTTAGCATCTTTGAACTAATGAACCATTAAACTAGTTTAATGCCTTGGTTCAATGCCTTAGTTTAATGCTTTAGTTCATCGGCAAAGTTTAAAGCCTTGGTTCAATCGGCAAAGTTCATCGCTTTGGTTCAATGAAATAGTTCATCAACTTGGTTCAACACATTTGTTCAACATTTTGGTTCATCACTTTAGTTTAATCAGATGGTTCAATCACTCAGTTCACTTAGTCAGTTCATCAACCTTGTTTAACATGTTTGGTTCATCGGCAAAGTTCAATGCAAATTCTATCGGCTTGGTTCAATCAAACAGTTCGATGCCTTGGTTCAAACAACCACTTGAACCATTGAACCGGTTCAATCAATCAGTTTAATAGTTGGTTCAATGCTTCGGTTCAATCAAATAAGTTCAAGGGCACCTTTCAAAAGACAAGTGCCCTTGTAGAGGGTACTTGGTTGACAAAAGTACCTTTTGGAGGGGTCATTTTCAATAAACCCGAAGGGCACTTTGAAGGCAGCCGAAGGGATTCAAAATGTGCAAAAGGGCTAAGGCATTAAATGAATTCTTCAAAAATTTTGTCTAAAGGAATTCTTTTAGACAAAAAGTCTAAAGAAATTTGGAGGAAGGCCATGGGAAACAAAGCCAAACAATTCTTGAAGACTTTTGTTTGTGGAAAAATGCTCACAAGAAAGGTTGAAGGGACAAAAGCCACCGAAGGACCCCAAAGGGTATGTGCCCTTGCAGAGGGATCTTAGCTACCAAATGAAGGGAATTTCCCTAGACCTAAAGGAATACTTCCCCTTTGGGAGGGTCTAAAACAAGAGGCCAAATTAGAGGAAGGGGCCTAAAGGAATTTGCCAAGGACGGTGATGTCTCAAAAGCCGTCGTTCAAGGAGATAGATTAGCCGTTGTTTTTCAAATAGTGACAGGTCCATGAACATCATTTTTATGACCAAGAAATAGCTATTTGAGTGCCATAAAATAGTCCAAAAATCAAAGAGAGAAAAGAGCCAAAGAACTAGAAGAATCAAGGTAGGGAAAAGATAAAAGTGCCAAGTGTAGGAATAGGCAAATAGTCCAAGTGGCGAAGGGAGGCATTGATTCAAGAAGTTACTCTAGTAGGTGATATAATTTCTATGAATTGATAATTAGGAGGTGAAAATAGCTAATGGTATGACCCATTTTTCTTCATTTTGCATTAATGAGCAAACAAGCTGTGTAATCACCTTGAAGGAATGGTCTTGTAAGCAAACAAATGACGTGGCCCATAATTTCTCATATGATGTTTAAGCGGCTTGCTCTTCCCAATGATCAGAACACACATGGGCCATTTGTAAAAAGGGCACCAAAATGCCTCCTTCCTTCCTCTATATATTGTAGACTTCTCATTTGAAAAAGGGATCTTTCACATTTGTAAGGCGAAGCCCTAGCAAATTTTCACCTGAAATCAATAAATGCATTTTTACCTCTATTTTGGTTAGATATATCTGTGTGTGTCTGAGTGTTAGTTTGTGTTTAGTCATTGCTTCCTAATGCTTTCATAGATTTAACACCAACACACCTAGTGTCTATAAGGTGCCATTCCTGTAGGTGACAAGAAGAGCTATACCTGGAAGCATAAAAATAGAAAGAAGCTATTATACAGTGTGCCCTCTCTATAGCACCTATGGTGAGTCCTTATTTTCTATGTGTTCCATTAAATCCTCCCTATTAAACTTCCCATAGCCTGGTAATTTTACCAGTCAAAGTGTACATATGTGTTTGTATGGTTCAGAGTGTGAGTGTGAGTAGGTCGAATCATTTGGTGCATCACCTCTTTTAGATTAGTTTTATTTTCCTATAATCCTTCTCCCTTTTCATCCCCCCATTATATATCTATATATATGTATTAGAACTCATTAGAATAACTCAGATGCATCAAAGGGAGCTAGCCCTTACCTAGAGACTCTCCCCTTTAGCTTCACTAGTCCCACAAGTGAGAGGGGAGTTTCCATTATTGAGTGTGGAGGTAAGAGCTCATCCTCCTACCCCAAGTGCAATCCACTATGTCAATAGTTTTTGGCACGCCCAGTGGGACAAAGTTTTTATACTTAGTAAAGTTTCAAAATTGATGTTGGTCTTATTACAACAAAATCAACCAGTTTTAGCATCTGGTGACTCCACTGGTAAGAGCTTTAGTTTCTAATCAAAGACCAGTCTGACCTCTTTATGCCTAAAATCACCACACGGTCTATTGCCAAGGGTGTTTCTTTTAAATTTATTGAATTTCATTTGAACTCAGCAAAGTGACTAAGCTTTGAGAGAAACAATCCTTATTCAACAAACCACTTTCCCAAACCTGCTATAAAGAACACCTACACAAGAAGGCCATGATTACATCCTATCATAGCTATGGCATTACCCTTTATGACTTTTCATGGTCAGAGCCCTTTGAACCTCTCACATTATGACCCAAATCTTGGAGTAGTCCTCAAAAGTGTGCCTCCCTTTAATGGAGAGGGGCTCATTACAGCTATCGAACACATCAAAAATATTGCTAACCTCTACAATATTCATAATGTCACTGAGGAGAATGTTGCAATCAGATTTCTGGCATTGTCTCTCAAGGGCAAAGCTCTTGATTGGTATGGGACTTTGACTATAAATTTAATTAGTTCCTGGAATGAATTGGGCACTCACTTGATGGACCATTTTGGGGAAAAGAGTGACCACCTCTCACTTGTTGAGCAGCTGACTACCATGAAAAGAGCCCCACATGAATACATGCAAGATTTCAACTCTCAATTTCAGAAGACATGGGATAGAATCCCCATTCTCGTAAGACCTGCTCCTAGCTATGCTTTCCTCTATTACTTAAGAGCATTGAATAGTGATATCATTATTATGATATAATCCATGGGAGGACATGTGTTGTATACCACCTATGACATAGCTATAGCAGCTAAATATTGCTTAGTGCAGGTTGGGAAGATAGCCCCTAGACCCCATATGCCACTTTTCCCTAAAATGTTGCCTCTAATCCAGACCATTGCTCCCACTTTAGCTCTTCTACCTAGCTTAGAAAAGCTAGCTGCTACTCCATCCAATGAACTTCATAAATTCAAGATCTTGTTGCAAAACATGTCAAATGAACTTGTGGCTATTAAAAGGCAGCAAGCTCAAAGCAACTGACCAAACCAAGGATACGAGTAGTATGGTCATGCTCATAGACCCCCTTTCCAAAATTACAATCAAGGACAGGGTCAGCTTACTCAAACCAAACCCTTTCAAGGCTAAAATCTAGGTGCCCCTTCATCATCTAAGGTTATGGTGCCCATTCAAAATAATCTAGTGCAAGAACAGCCAAGTTGTTCAACCATGGGATATGGTCAAGAGCAGGTTGTTTATACAAATGAAATGATGGGTTATTGCCCAAATGTACAAGACAATCAGGAGGCCACCCATTCCCAAGGTTTTGAGGCTCCAATGTAACCCAACAGGAGCAACAGTCAGACCCAACCTGATTCTACTCTCATGAATCATCTAGAAGGTGAATTCTATTCAATCAATTATGTGGGTGCTACAGACAATCAGGCTGATTGTGCTGCACCCAACACAAGATTCAAAAGGAGAGAAATGGAAGAAGCTCAGGTTGTTACTCAAACGTCAACTATACCTTCTTCATCACATGTAAATCAAAAGGTCCCAAGTTTTAGACTGTTGGTTGTACCTTTAGCTCCTTGACCTGCACCTTAGGCTGTAAGTAATTCCAAAGAAAACTTGAAGGAAGGTAACCCCCAAGTCAATGTGGTTGACCAAATTAAGAAATTACACATGAACATCTCCTTGTGGGATTCACTATCAATACTAGGGTAGAAGGACATGCTACAAAAGGAATTGCATGAGCTAGATGAACAAGCTATCCCAGCAAAGGCTGATTATGTTTTGATGATGAATGGACAACCTTCCACCTCAAGTTAGACTTGAAAAGAAGAAAAGGATCATGATTTTTATGTGTCCTTGGTCATAGGAGATTTCTTGGTGCACAATTGCATCATTGATAGTGGATCAAGCACCTCGGTGATGCCCAAATGTATAGCTGACAAGCTAAGCTTGAAATATGAAGAAATAACCCGGGGAGTCTTATAGCTAGATGGAACCCCAGCAAAGACAATTGGGGTGGTAAGAGGTTTGCGCTTGACAATGCATGCTTGCCCAACTTTCTTAGTTCATCATGATGTGGTAGTGGTAGATGTCCCTCTGTACTTTACCATCTACTTATCTAAGGATTTTACATCCAACATAGGCAGATACTTATCAGCGAATTGGTCTTATCTAGTTTTTAGAACCAAGTATGGGACTAAATTCAAGATTGAATCCGAGCCACTCCTTAGAGATCATCTAAAGCCTTAATCGCTCAAGGGAGCAAATGTCAGTTGCACCATCATTAACCAAGAGGAGTTTTAAGTATACCAATATCCATCCTCTGCCCTTGAAAGAGTTGCAGACCTGCTCTTAGATGAATGGGGAAGTGACAAATTTGAACATGATCCCTACAAATTCATAGAGGAGGCAAGCCTTGGAATTTATTGCATGCATGAAGAGGGTACATTTGTACCAAATCTAATGAAAGCTAGCCAAGAAAGCCCAGGTCTATGGCAGTTGTTATTTGATGGTTCAAAGAGTAAGTTGGGAGCTAGTGGTGGAGTGGTGTTGGTTTCTCCTTCAAAAGAGAGGTATTTTTCAACTTTTTGGTTCCAATTTTCTTACACATGCAATGTTGTAGAATATGAATCCCTCATCCATAGTTTGGAGTGGGTGAGGAAAAGAGGAATCAAAGAGCTTCAAGTTTTTGGTGACAGTGAGCTGATTGTCAATCAGGTAAGAGGCCAAAATTTGACAAAGAATTATTTACTAGAGTTCTACAAACATAGGGTATGGGACTTAGTGGAAATTTTCTTTGCTTTCAATATTTCCTCCATTCTTAGAGAATAGAACAAGTAAGTAAATAGGCTGGCAGCAGTTGGTGCCCAGTTCGATATCCCTCAGGAAATAGGCTGAGACCATAGCTCACGCCACTTAAAGGTAGTAATCTAGCCCTCTGTACCTAACAACATCACCAACTGGCAAGTCTTCAACAGCGATTAGCAAATAGCACTCTTCTTGTAAGAAGAAGTTGAGTTTGCTACAAAAAACTAGGTTAAGTTGCAGCAGCAATATGGCAGCCAAATTGTTCAGCTGAAGAACAATAAGCTCCCCAAAGGTTTGGTCACTCTAGAGAATATCTTCAATGGAGATGACCAATTAAAAAACAACAAGGCATACATCACAGCAAAGGAGGAGCACCATGAGAAGGTATATATATTCAAGGATAAGTTGTTTGCACTTGGAAAAGTGTGCATGAACCGTGAAAGGAAGGCCTTCATCTTGTTGTGCCAAGAATTCACTGATATTTTCACTTGGGAGTATAGTGATTTGAAGGGTTTTGACCCAAATTTGGCCTAGCATACCATTGAGCTAGAAGAAGGTGCCAATCCAGTCAATCAAAAGCAGAGGCCTATCAACCCAATGATTGAGCCTTTCATGCAGAAGGAGCTCACCAAGTTGATTGAGTCCAAAATAATATTTCCAATCAAACACTCTTCTTGGCTGGCCAACCTTGTTCCTATCTAGAAAAAGAATGGGGAGATTAGACTATGCTTTGATTTCAAAGACCTCAATAGAGTCTCTTTGAAAGACCATTATCCCCTCCCAAGCATGGAGTAGATCCTTTAAATGGTAATGGGTAGCAAGCATTTTTCCCTTTTAGATGGGTATTCAGAATACAACCAAATTTTGGTGCAAGACTGTGACCAGCACAAGACAACCTTCACCACCAAGTGGGGAATGTTTGCTTATAATAAAATGCCTTTTGGACTATATAATTATGGTGCCACCTTTCAACGAGCTATGGACATAGCCTTTCAAGGCCTGATAAATAAAACTATGCTAGTGTATCTTGATGATGTGACAATTTTCTCAAAAGAAGTGAGCCAACTAATGAAACACCTTAGACAAATCTTTGAGAGGTGTAGAGAGTTTGGTATCTCTCTCAATCTAAGGAAATGCGTGTTTACTGTCCATGAGGGAAAGCTCCTTGGTCACATTATTTCTTCAGAGGGCCTGACTATTGATCCAGAGAGAGTTCACTCCATCCTAGAGCTGTCCTTGCCTAAGCACAAGAAGGGCCTATAAAGCTTCTTTGATAAGATAAATTTCATTTAGAGATTTATCCTAAATTTTGTGGAGGTGGTTAATCCATTGACCCCTATGTTGAGGAAGAGTGAAGAGTTCACATGGACAGTGAAAAGAAAATACAATTTTGAAGAAGTCAAGTAGGTCATAGCTCGGGCCCCCACTTTGAAATCTTTGGTGAAGTCAGGATTGATCAAAGTGGGGGCCCAACCTATGAAGAGTTCACATGGACAGTGAAAAGAAAATACAATTTTGAAGAAGTCAAGCAGGTCATAGCTCGGGCCCCCACTTTGATCAGTCTTGACTTCACCAAAGATTTCAACCTCTACACCTTCAGTAATGAAGAGGTAATCTCTGCCATGCTTACCCAAGTAAGTGATGATAACCTTGAGTAGCCAATTGCATTTTTTAGCCAAGGCCTAGAAGGTTTTGAAATCAGATACACATATGTGGAAAAGTAAGTCCTGGTGGTCATACAGAGTCTGAAGAAATTTAGACATATGTTGTCTAATAGAAATATCCACCTCATGGTTCCACATCCCAGCATCAAATATTTCTTGATCAATCGAGACCTAAATGAGAAGAGAGCATGGTGGATCACTAAGGTGATGGAATATGATGTAGATATCAAGATCACCAAACTGGTAAGAGGGAGAGGCATGTGTGAACACCTCGGTATAGACTTTAAGTAGTAAAAAGAGGATAGTTTGCTAATCCATGATGCAGCTACAGTAGAAGAACCAGCTGTCATGAAGGGTTGGACATCATACATGAGGCATTTCCTCCTCACTGGTGAGTGCCCACACTCACTTGACAAGACCAAGAGAAGGTATTTTAGACTCTAGTGTCTCCCTTATGCCCTGATTGATGGAGTGATTTTTAGAAGGGATCTCTCGAGAGTCTTTTTAAGATGTTTGGACTCAAGTCAGGTTGACAGGGTGCTATCTAAGTTCCATGATGGGCCAGTTGGTGGTCATTTTTCTCTTAGGGCTACAACAACAAGAATAATGAGAGCTGGCTATTTTTGGCCTACTCTTTTCATGGACACCCATGCCTAGGTATGAAAGTGCCAGAAATGCACACTTTTTGATGGAAAGCAATAGTTGGTTGCCATGCCTTTATAGCCTATTTAGGTGGAATAGTCATTTATGCAATGGGGCCTTGACTTCATAGGGATGATTAACCCTCCCTCCAGTGCTAGACACAAGTGGGTCCTGACCACCAAGGATTTCTTCAAAAGATGGGTAGAGAATGTTGCTCTGAAGGAGGCCAATGAAAGTATAGTCTTGGATTTTTATGAGGACCTAGTGGTAAGGTTCAGGGTTCCAACAACCATAATCTCAGATAATGCGTTAGCTTTTCTAGGAACTAAAACAAGTGAATGGGCACTAAGATATGGTATCTATCTCAGCACTTCATCCAATTATTACCCACAAGGAATGGGCTGGCTGAATCTACAAATAAGAACCTGGATCAGGATCATCAAGCAAACCATGGAAGAAAATTAGAGGACTTGGCATGCCAAGTTAAAAACAACCCTGTGGGTAGATAGGGTCACCCCAAAGAGGGCAATTGGCAACTCAACATACACACTTGTCTATGGAAGGGAAGCTAGGCTCCCCTTTTCACTTGAGTTGCTAGCCTTGGACCTCACTTGCCAACTATAATTAGAAGAAGGAAATAGCATGGAGGTTAGATTATGCTAGTTGATGGAGCTCTAAGAGACAAGGGACTAGGCTATGGCTTCTATGACCAGTTGCTAATAGCAAACAAAAAGACACTTCGACAAGAAATCTTCATCAAAAGGTTTCTCTGAAGGAGACATTGTCTTGAAATGGGATGAGGACCGAGTTAAGCCTGGAAAGCACATGAAGTTTGATGCCCTATGGAGTGGCCTATATGTAATCACTCAGTGTAAGTAGCATAATGCATTCCAACTCTCCAGGTTGGATGGTGAAGAACTATATATCCTAGTTAATGGGATACATCTTAAGCATTACCATTGAGTCCTTTTTCCATCATGTATATATTTCCCTTGCTTTTCTCCTATTTTCCCTAAGTGCCTTTTGCACATGTCAGTAGTTTTCTTAATTTTGTGTGCATTTTCATTTCCTTTTGGGTTAAATCTTCATGTTTGGTTCTTGAGTTTATCGGGGTTATTACTAATCTTTAAG
Organism: Torreya grandis; assembly: GCA_037957365.1. Lineage (NCBI taxonomy): Eukaryota > Viridiplantae > Streptophyta > Pinopsida > Cupressales > Taxaceae > Torreya > Torreya grandis. The sequence goes on from JARHVA010000993.1 coordinate 2,253,114, forward strand.
TTACATTCTGACTCTGTGCCCAATGGATTTTTGAGGCAACTAGTTTCTAACCATAGCAGGCAGGCTTCCCCTGGGAGTTGCCAATTTGTTGACCATTTTTCATCCAATAGGCCAAAAATCAGTCCCCTTCTTCCCTTGTTACACTAGGCCACTTCAATTTTGATTTTTCACAAGTCCAAGAATTTTTAAAGACTCTGCAGGTCTAATTTCTATGGAATTTGCAGGTTTATTTCTATGAACTCTGCAGGTCAAATTTCTACGAACACTGCAGGTTTATTTCTATAGACTTTGCAGGTAATTTTGTACCATATTTTAGGCATGGATTTTCTACAGACTCTATAGGTGAAGTTTCTATGGATTCTGCAAAGAAGATTTTTCTACAAACTTTGCAGGCGAGTCTTTCGGCACATGAAGAACCAGTTCAAAAAAGTGCAAGGTTTTGCATAGCTTTTCAGACTCTTGTCTAAAAATTCATAAGGTTAGCATCTTTGAACTATTGAACCATTGAACCAGTTTAATGCCTTAGTTTAACACCTTGGTTCAAAGCTTTAGTTCATTGGCAAAGTTTAAAGCCTTGGTTCAATCGACAAAGTTCATTGCTTTGGTTCAATGAAACGGTTCATCAACTTGGTTCAACATTTTGGTTCATCACTTTAGTTCAATCAGATGGTTCAAATAATTAGTTCACTTAGTCAGTTCATCAGCTTGGTTCAATGTGTTTGGTTTATCAGCAAAGTTCAACGCAAAGTCCATCGGCTTGGTTCAATCAAATGGTTTGATGCCTTGGTTCAAACAACCGCTTGAACCATTAAACTGGTTCAATCGATTGGTTTAATGGTTGGTTCAACACTTCAGTTCAATCAAATAAGTTCAAGGGCACCTCTTGAAAGACAAGTGCCCTTATGGAGGGCACTTGGTTGGCAAAAGTACCCTTTGAAAGGGTCATTTTCAATAAACTCGAAAGGCACTTTGAAGGCAGCCGAAGGGATTCAAAATGTGCAAAAGGGCTAAGGCATTAAATGAATTATTCAAACTTTTTGTCTAAAGGAATTACTTCAAACAAAAATTTTGAATAAATTTGGAGGAAGGCTGTGGGAGACAAAGCCGAACAATTTTTGCAGACTTTTATCTGCGGGAAAAAGCCCGTAGGAAAGGCCGAAGGGACAAAAGCCATTGAAGGACCCCGAAGGGTATTTGTCTTTGCAGAGGTTTCTCAACTGCCAAATGAATGGAATTTCCCTAGACCTAAAGTAATACTTCCCCTTTGGGAGGGTCCAAAACAAGAGGCCAAATTAGAGGAAGGGGCCCGAAGGAATTTGCCAAGGACAGCGACGTCCCAGAAGCCGTCAAGTTTAAGGAGATAGATTAGCCATTATTTTTAAAATGGTGAAGGGTCTATGAAAGTCATTTTTATGATAGAGAAATATCCATTTGAGTGCCATCAAAGGGCCCAGAGAACAAAGAGATAAAAGAGCCAAGGAACCAGAAGAATCAAGGTAGGGAAAAGATAAAAGTGCCAAGTGTAGGAATAGGCAAATAGTCCAAGTGGTGAAGGGAGGCATCAATTCAAGAAGTTACTCCAATAGGTGATATAGTGTCTTTGAATTGATAATTAAGAGGTGCAAGTGGCTAATGGTGTGACCCATTTTTCTTCATTTTACATTAATGAGTAGACAAGTTGCATAATCGCCTTGAAGGAGCGGTCTTGTAAGCAGACAAATGGCGTGGCCCATAATTTCTCATATGATGTTTAAGCAGCTTGCTCTTCTTAATGATTAGAATGCACATGGGCCATTTGTAAAAAGGGTGCCAAAAGGCCTCCTTCCTTCCTCTATATATTGCAGACTTCTCATTTGAAAAAGGGATCTTTCACATTTGTAAGGCGAAGCCCTAGCAAATTTTCACCTAAAATCAATAAACACATTTTTACCTCTATTCTAGTTAGATATATTTGTGTGTGTCTAAGTGTTAGTTTGTGTTTATTCATTACTTCCTAATGCTTTCACAGGTTTCACACCAACACACCTATTGTCTATAAGGTGCCATTCCTATAGGTGATAAGAAGAGTTGTACCTGGAAGTGCAAAAATATAAAAAAGCTACTATACAGTGTGCCCTCTCCACAGCACCTATGGTGAGTCCCTATTTTCTATGTGTTCCATTAAATCCTCCCTATTAAACTTCCTACAGCTTGGTCCTTTTACTAGTTAAAGTGTACGTATGTGTTTGTATGGTTCAGAGTGTGAGTGTGAGTAGGTCGAATCATTTGGTGCATCACCTCTTTTAGAGTAGTTTTGTTTTCCTATAATCCTTCTCCCTTTTCATCCCCCCCATTATATATCTGTGTGTGTGTGTGTGTGTGTGTGTGTGTGTGTGTGTGTGTGTGTGTGTGTGTGTGTGTGTGTGTGTTAGAACTCATTGGAACAACTCAGATGCATCAAAGGGAGCTAGCCCTTATCTAGAGACTCTCCCCTCCAGCTTCACCAGTCCCACTAGTGAGAGGGGAGTTTCCATTATTACATGTGGAAGGTAGGAGTTCATCTTCTTTCCCTGAGTGCAATCCACTACGTCAACAATAACACTCTACAATAAGCTCTTAACTTCATGGATTTCATTTATAGGGGTAATAGCTAGCTTCTCTTGATTAGGTAGATGAGCTAGGGTGGGCACAATAGGCTAGACTGAGGGTTGTAAATTAGGAAAGAGTGGCATAAGAGGTTTGGGAGCTATCTTTCCTACTTGAACAAGGTAATTTTTAGCAGCTATGGATATCTCATAAGCAATTGGTAGAGTGTTTCCATGCATAGACTATATCATGATAGCAATGTCACTATTCAGGGCCTTCAAGTAGTAAAAGAAAGCATAGTTTGGGGTTGGCCTCACAAGAATTGGGATAATGTCCCAAGTCTTTTGGAACCTAGTGTTAAAATCTTACGTAAACTCATATGGGTCTCTCTTCATGGTGGTTAACTACTCTGCTAGAGATAAATAGTCACTTTTTCCCCAAACTTACTAGTCAAGAGGGTCCCTAACTCATTCCATGAGCCAAATGAGTTCATAGTTAAGGTCCCATACCAGTCCATAACTTTCCCTTTGAAGGACAAGGATAGAAATCTAATGGCTACATTTTCTTCAATGATATTATGGATGTACTAAAGGGAGGAATACTTTTAAGAGTTATCCCTAGAATTGGGTCATATTGTTGAAGGTTCAAGGGACTTTGACCATTGAAGGCCATAAAAGGGAAAGCCCTAAGGGCTACCATGGTTGTGAAAGGATTCAATTGGGGTCTCCTTGAGTAGGTATTTTTTATGTCTAGTTTAGGAAAATGGCTTGCTACATAAGGGTGGGTATTTTCAAACCTCAGCCTTTTCATTGAGTTCAAAGGTAACTCAATAAATTCAAAAGGGACACGCCTAGAAGAAGATCTTGTAGTGACCTTTGGCATGGGATGCCAAGTTGATCATTAACCAGAGACTAAGTTCCTAAATGAAGTTACCAAGTGCTGAATATAGCTCCTTCTTTTGGATTTTTTAACAATATCAAGATCAGAACCAATCTTGAAACTTGTAAGACAGAAATTTGTCCCATTGAGCATGCCAAAAACTATTAACATAGTGGATTGCACTGTATAAAGGGAGGTGCATCTCTCTTCCTCCATGTGGCACAATGGAGACATTCCTCTTGCTATTGGTTGCTAATATGAGGGATGAATCTCTATATTAGGGGCTATCTCCCCTTGATGCACCTTGAGGCCCTAGATTTCCTACTGCTAATAATGAGGGGGATGAAAAGGGAGATAAATACTAAAATTAAAACCTAAACTAATGTGATGATGCACCAAAATAGTTGGTCTACTCAACTTTGACATACACTTTACACTAGAGAGAAGCAAGCATACACTTCATTCAAATGAGAACCTTTCTTGCATTAGTGTTTCAATAGGGTATCTTATGGAGATACAAGGAGGAATAACTACTAGAGATGTTCTAAGACACACTATGGAGAGCCTATTCACATGCACATATACTCTGATTTGGACACTTCTTGTTGACCTATAAGAGAAGAAATCACAATACACTATATATGTTGGCATAAACTTATGAAAGCATGAAAAGGAAATGACATAACATAAGATAAAACCATAGACATATGTAAAATTGCAAGCTCAAGTGGAGGTAAAAATGCTTCTTTTGATTTAATGTGCATTCCTTTAGGGCTTCACCATACAAGCTAAGATATATTTTCTCAAATGAGAAGTTTAAAATATATAAAGAACTGGAAACAAGATAACTGACAAATCAAGGAATGGAAACCTATGCTGAGTTAAACACTTTTGTAGAGACTACAAGCCCATAATGATGTTGTATTCTTCCAATTACATATGGGAGAGCCATGTTGTAGATGTCCAAGTAACCACCCTTGTTGTCTTATGCCTACAAAATCATGGGATACTCCTAACAACTGACAAAGCCATCCCGAAGTTTTTGTGGCTGGACCATGCTCTCTTCAATGCTAGGCACAACTGACTATGAATTAATGGTGAATCATGAAAACATGGTTTGTTCTTCTCTATAGTTAAAAAACTAATCTATTTTATTAGTTTTTGGTAGATATATTTCACCAAATGTCTTAACTCTCCTTGCTGAGTCATCTATGCCACTTGTCTTGGTCTGAGTGGTCATTGATTTTGTCCTTTGTCTTTGTTAGTAGTAGAAACTGTTCCTTGTTTTATCTTTCCACTTTGTCTTTACCCATGTTTTGTCTCCTTCCTTCAACTTCTCTTTTACCTTGGCCTTTTCTTGGCTTGTCTTTGACTTATCAGTCCTTTGTTTCAAACTTTTTTCCATGCTTTCCTTCAAATAAAATGTCTGAAGGAATTCCTTCAAACATTTTATCTAAAGGATTTCTTTCTTTTGATTGCTTCTTTTCCTGAAGGGCACGTGACCTTTAGGCCTTTTGTCTTCATTATTTAATATCTCAAGGTGACCTCCATAAGGGCACTTTGTGCCTCAAAATTCCCCTTCAGAACTTTTGATTTGGTTCTGTCACCGACCAAGGTGCCCTCTGTAAGGGCACATACCCTTCAAACTTTTTGTAAATGTCCTTCAAGCCATCAAAATTCCCTCCGAAGGAAATCCATTACCTTTTTTGAACTAATTAGACCATTTTGGGTTCTTCAATCACTTCTAATTATAAAAGTAAACAAGTAATGCACCTACACAAACCCAATTTGCACTAGACTAAGCAAAATGACAAAACACTTGGCTTTTTCATTAGAAAGGTCTAGTAGAGAACATTTTTTACACAAGGAAGAAGATGGATGATCTATCCAAAGCATGGATTGGATGACCTTTGCAAAGAAAAAGAAGGGGGTGCCCAATTTTGGTTTTCAAGACCAAAAATTGGTCAACAATGTGTGTGTGTGTGTGACATTCCTCACATGGTTTTATTTGATTTCAAATGGATGTGAATTGTTTTTTTCTTTATTGCTCATTGTGTAATTTTAATTACATTTATTTCCATGGTGTATGTTTGTATTTGGTAAATTTTGTAACAAATTTTTATATTTATTGAAATGATTATTTTATATTAGCAATAAATAAATCATCGTATGCAATGAAATTTAGATGGAAATAAGAAAGCTTGATTGTAATGATCATATGGTAATGAGACTATTAATTTTTCTTCTATAAGTACCTTTGAAGTATATATAGAAATTTCCTATGAATCTATATATATATATATATATATATATATATATATATATATGTTTATGTAACCATGTCTATTATGTATATTCACCTTCTCCTCATGTATTTTTATGAAATACCTGATCAACAAATGATTTCTTGGCAAGATCAATGTGGGAGAGATCAGTCATAGTAGAGAGTACACTACGAGAAGGACTTCTATTAGTGGTCATCTTTTGTGAATGTTGATAGACCATGTGTTCCTCATAAGGAGTAACATGGGATGGCTTGACCCTCTTGGATGAGCCTCTAGGAGAAGTGCGTGGAATAGGTCTACATATGTCTTTTTGATATGAAATTATTCCTCGATTAGCTAATTGAATAAGCATTTGCTCAAGAGTAAAGCACTCATTATCTTGATGTCTATTAATACTAGGGTAAGTACAAAAGTGTTATCCTTTTGCCTTTTCAAATTTATGTGGTGGATAATGTGAATTAGGAGGGAGTGTGATGATTTATTTATCCAAAAAAATTTGCAATGTATCACATGTTCTATCTTGATACTATCAAACTAAAGAGGTTATCATTTTATATAGGGATATGGTCTAACTATGGTAGATACTCTATGAGCATGTTCCTTTCCTTTAATCAACACCCTTATTGTTTGGTTTGTGACATATGTTATTGGTTTTATAAAAGGTATTTGAATTGGTTCATGATGTTTTGTGACTTGTTTACTTGCCTTGAAAATGTGATGTTTATCATGTGTTATTTTTTATGAAGAGATAGGCAACTTGGTTTGAGTATTCATTAGAGAACATGCATATTTGTGCACATCCCAATATAAGGTCTTGAATAAAGAAAAGGGCTTATGAAATACTCTTTCTCTGAGTGGAGAAATAATACCTCTACTAAATATAAATTGTAATTCCAAATTTGAGGATGTATAAGTTAAAGAATACAAAACATCCTTAAATTGAATAATATAATCCTGTATAGACTCATTTTCTATCATTTCAATGCTTGAAAATGTTCCCATGGTAACTTATGTAAGGTACAACAATGAAAATGTGATGGAAAAACATCTTCAAGTTTTTTGAAAGTTGATAATGAACCATTTGGAAGACTATAGAAACAATCAAGAGCCCCTTGGTTTAAACTATGATGAAAAGCCTTTGAGATTAAGATTGCATTTTGGGCCCAATGTTCAAAGGAATGTATGTATTGTTACAAATGAATAGTAGGGTCCCCTTGACCATTAAAGGAGGATAACTCAAGCATAATAAATTTCAATGGATAAGGATGCACAAATACATTCCTAATATTAGGTTGCTCTGTTAATGTATTCTCCTCAAGAATAGCCTTATGAGAATAAATTTTTAGTTTAAGAGAATTGAATTTTTATTGTAAATCTCCCATGGTAGTCATGATAGATAACATACCATAAGAAGAGGTTGAAGTTTTTTCTAGTGGCTATAAATTACAATGCACATAGAATATAGGAATAACTAAATATTTTCCACTATTAAGGGATGAATCAGCACATGTTTTTACTTCATGTTATAAAGGGGTATCCATGGTTAAAGAGGTGACTATATCATGTTATATTGTATGAATGTTGGTACTATTATAACTAAAAATCTCTTGACATTGAATAGAAGTAGGAGGAAAAAATTTAGTTGTAATCATTTGCTCTTTTGTATTGAACATTTCAAAAGAGGGAAGGAAATAAACATTTTATATTTCATTTGCAACATCATGGGAGGGAATAATGCAATTTTCACTTTTGGTTTTACTTTTTAAAGGAGGGAAAGAAGATGCAATGCTAGTTTGTTTGTTTTTTTAATCTTACATGACTTGATATTTGAAAATGATACATGAAATATACTTGGGGGTCTATTTGTGCCCCCAAACAATGCATGTTTTATAAGTATTTAATTATGATTTTTATATGCACTCTCATTTTTTCCCTCAAGAAAGACAATGAGAGACATAAGACACATATTTTTCTCATTACAAACTAGAGGGGAAGAACAAATTTGGCTATTTGTATTGGAATATTCCAAATAGAGAATAAAATTTTCAACATTAATATTATTTTAAGAAGAAGTCAAAAACTTTATGTCATCAACATTTTCATCATGAGAGATAAAGGAGTCACATTCAACTTCTTAAACATTTGCATTATTGTAAGGGGAGGAAACACACTAAATTTTTAAAATGACTAAAGAAGGTATGCATGCAACATTTTGATTTTAAACATTATGAATGATACCATTTTGTATACTTGTTAACTCTTCATCATCATAAAACAAAGGAATACGATCAACATCATTGCCAAGAGGGATGTCATCATAGTCATACCCAAAAGTAGAAACATCCTAATCACTACCTTGCTCATTAACATTTGTATTTGCATCATTGGTTTTTTCATTATCATAGTTGTAAGCAAAAGAAGTTTTATCATATTTTTGGTGTTCTATAAGATGTTCATATTTGATACATTGATCATTAAGTGGATTAAATTATCAATCATAATGGAGATTCCATGCATGGTGTTCTATTAGTGATGCCATAAGGGTTGCAATGTTTAAGATAATTGTGAAGCACACAACCATTAGGGCCAAAGCAATAATGTAATTAAGCATTCATAATTTATGCCCATATAAGTACAAGAGAAATCATATCTAAAAATAAAATACATAAATATGAAATGAACTTTTTGAAAAAGGCAAAAACCCTAATATGCAAACTAGGGTTTTGGTTCAACAAATAGAGGACAAGTTCACCAAATGTTCTATGATTTTTGGAGTTCACAAGAGAAATATGCAAGAAATAGAAGTTATTTGAATGTATAATTGTAATATTTATATTTAATAAATGTAATACAGTACTTTGATGATATAAATCATTTAGGTAGGTGTAATAAATAAAGAAAATATAAAGTAGCTAAGGGATGAAAGAGAGCATGTCTTGTCTTATGTTTAATTCTTGAATACAAGAATGATCAAGAATAATAATAGGGTTGACTTAAAGATATCTACATTTTTCATTCTGTATTATGACTATTTTTATCCACCAGATAGTTGCATTAAACAAGGATAGTAGCATCGATGAAGGTTTCCAATCAAAGATATGCACAATAATGGTTCAAATTTTACATAGGCCTGTATTGTCACCTGTGTAACTATTTTATATTATTGGATGTGTCTTCTTATGTGCATGATCCTAATAATAATAAAAATCCTATTTCCCTTTCATTGGACCTCTTTTAACTTGTTAACAAGGGATTAGCATGTAAGTAAAGTTAACCCTAACAACCCTATTTATTTTTAGGTGTTACCTACATAGCCAATACTCCAAAGAGGGCCTCATACTCACATGTAGCTCTCCCTCCTAGGCATGTGTGTGGAATTATAATAGTTTGGATATATGTTCTTTCTCCTAGTAACCATTGGTATAAGTAATGAAATACTACATTTGACCTTTTGAATGTTTTAGATATTTGATTTAGTGTTGTAATGCAATTTGATCGTTTGAAATATATAATATTTTCCAATTAGATAGCTTCCAAATAAATTTTTTAGGTGTCTTAATGAGACTATAACCTTTGTATATATAGGGACCTCTTGATTTTGAATTAGAACCCAGTGACACATGAAAAGTTGACAATAAAATGAACAAAAAAAGGCTAC